>JAPMOR010041485.1:68012-107510 GCA_026543865.1 Argiope aurantia | reverse complement strand
TGTCCATCTTTGCTAAAATTTTGTACATGTGTTTTTCTTAAAATGCAAATGCTAATTAAAATATCAAGTAATAATAAATGAAACAAATTTCTGGCATTTTTTCATCTCTATCATTTAAAAAGATTATCTCACAAAAATGGTCTTTACATCAACTTAATAAAATAGTTACCTTTTTAATAAATAATACCTATTCAATTTCATTCTGTTTTTTTCTAATTTTAATAAATTTAAAATACAATATAAAGGAAAATTGTTACTGTTATGATAAATTCTAATTTTTCATTATTCTATCAAAACGTTCAATCATGCTCTTTAATCAATGTTAAAATTAGTAGGAATTTTTTTTTATAGTTATTAACTCTAAAATATGACATTTTCGCTTTTATTTCAAAATATATACACTTTTTAGCTGGCACGCCCAGTAATTTGTAGCAGATTTATTCCATTAAATTCATATTTTTCGGCTTTATCAAGTCATGAGATAAAATTTAAGTAAATTCATTCTTATTAATAATTTAATAACCACGGTAGCCAATAATATGGCCAAACAGCCTGGTCGCCGAAGGTGGCTGGTTGGAAAATTATAGATATGCATTGAAATAATGAGAATTATTGTTTAAATGTTATATCTTGCCTTTACCCTAAATTTCTGAAAAAAATTCATAAGAACAGTAATTAAACTCAATAGGGAGCTAATCATATCCGCTTTATCATAATTATAGTACTTAAATCACGCCATTTCTTATGGTATAAAAGTTTAGCGGCAATTATAGCTTTACACGTTAATTGAACAGTATTTTAAATATATCTTATAGAACTGAGATTCTGCCTATTAAGCAAGTCTTTGTGGATGTGTAGGCAAGAAAATTAAATATATTTTTATAAATAGGGCTGAGCAAGCTTTACCGAAAGCTTTACACAAAGAGCTGAGCAAGTTGAACTTACAAATTAGTTATTGCTTCAACAGTTGTTTAAAGAAATTCTCCTGTAATGTTTTGCAATTAGGTTTCTGAAACTCAACTTCATAGAATAAAAGAAAAACATTAATGCAATTAAGTTAAGTAAGCTTTTGTGTAATTAATCAGTGATATACTTAAAGATTTCTTAGAATATGTTTTATAGAATTTAATACAGTGTTCATTGTGGAAAATTGTTGCCTGAATCTGATTAGAATTTGAATATCAATTTAGCATTGAATATTAATAATTATAATGTATTTTAAAAACGGAGGGAAATGATTTTGAGAATATTATTTTGAGAGTTTATTATTTTAACAGAATTGAGGAAAATTGGTAGTGACAAAATTAATTATTTTTATTTTCATTTTTTGCGTGTGAGTGTAAATGGAAAATCTGAAACTAATTCTGCAATAATTCTTAAATACACTATAGTGTAAAGCTCAGATAGAATTTTGCTTCGTTATTAAACTGGAAATCGTCTAAAAGATTACATAGAGCCAATAGGGGTGGTATCCTCGAAATTTTCTCATGTACTCCCTAATAAAATTATTATTCTTTTCCATAACTTAAAAGATTTCAGACCTTGAGCAAGGCCATGAATAATACGACTGCTCAGATTTTTATTTCAGAGTACATTTGAAAGTTTGTGCTTTGTAATATAGTAAGGGAAACCGAATATGTATTTTGGAGGCCTTTTCCCAACAGTTTGAATCCTACATTTGACACAGAACTGCGGTTTTAATAACAAGATCAGGTACCAAATTTGATTTACCCAAGTCTTCGCATTTTTGAACTATCTGAATTGCAGACTAACAGACGGTCGAGGCATTGATAGATTTAACTCAAGTTTTAATGCGGATCTACATTTTAGATGTTATCTATGTACAAATTTCATTCATCTAGCTCTTAACGGTTTGCAATAATAGTTTCCATTTGCAATTGGACAGGTAGACAGACAATCCTCTTGGGAATGGATTTGTTTCAAAATTTGAAAGAAATCTACAAATTTGATGTAAAGACCACATTGCAAATTTCATTCATTTAGGTCGAAAGGTTTTCGAGATTTGAAATGTGGAGATTTGTCAAAATTTCAAGGTTGAATTTCTTGATGATTTCCATCTCTTTGTCTAGCTTTGTGTACGAAAAAGTAAAATAACCGCTATTGTAATGAATACAGTTACTGCAAGGGTTTAAATAAAAGGGATTTTATTGAGAGAAAAAGATGTAAAAATCGTCTGGAAAGAAGAAATAATAGAAATAGACGCCCTCTTGTAAGGAATATGATTTATCTTAAGTCGCTGGTTTCAAGTATTCAGTTTAAATTTATTGGGATAGGATATATGGACATTTCTCAAGGTAGAAATGCAGCCCTTCCAGTGCTTGTTTGAACTATTTTGAAGTAGAGGTACACCTTGGAACATAAGGAAAAATTATTTCTGGATGATGGTTTACCCATGAAAAAGGCGAATTTGTTTCTCTCATTCAGCGCAATGTCTCCCCATACGAGAGCTACATATATGGTCTCTCACTTTGGTGCTACTACGATGCAATCTGGTTTTCCGTATTTCTCGGTCACATTGAGTCGATTAATATCTGATGACTTAAATTCGTTGCTGTTCAATCTACCGTCCACTTTTTCAACACATTTGTAAACTCGGTCATCAATGGACGAGTATTAATAGAATGCATGCTTCTGAATGACGGTCTCCTTCATGAAGACGCTTGATACATTCCGTAAGCAATTTGTACTTGACGTCCGACTGTCTCAAGCAACTGATAAACAGTATTTTTCGCTGACTATTTACTTTTCCTTACTTTATTCGCAAAATAACCTTTTACTCATGCGTTGGTATTATTTTCATTGACAAATCATTTGCAGACTTTCCCATTTTTCCCACCTGTGCAAGTGCTTCAGAAGTCTTTGAAACATGAGAAACTATGCTATGGGTGATAAAAAACAAAGTTTTATAATCAGTATTTACTATTGTTTAGTGCATTCCATTAAGGTCGTGACATAATAGGGCTTCATATATGATTTCTTATTTCTTAAACAGTCGACTTTTTCTTCAGAATTGAAGTTTTTTTAAGCTAAACACTTCCGTATTTTTATGGTTGGTTTTTAGTATGTCTCATCCTTAAATTTTGCATGTTAGAGTAAGTTTTGAAATTCTTTATCACATTGTTATAATGATAAAGCTGCAGGGAAGAGTGAAATGAACTCACCTTCTGAACTCTGTCGACGAATAGAAGACGTATCTTTCGTCGGTTGACTTGTTGGGGGCTGAATTTCTACAGAAAGAATAAAAAGATATTGATTAACTAAAAAGTGCAAAATGCAATTTTCTTTTTGAAATTCTTTATTCAAAACTGTGTGCTTCTTTATTATAAATTATGTGCTCAAAATAGTTCTGAAACTTCCCGTTTTAGGTACAAAAATATTTTATTTGCTGTTTTTGTTTAATTTTCCGAGACATCGCGTAGGCAAAGAAGTTCCGGTTGCAAAAATATATTATGAAGCTATATTTTTTTTACGATACAAATGTGAGCGAAAATAGAAAACCAAAGAGATAAATGAAACATTCTCAAATATTAAATAAAAATAATTGCACTTTTATAATCAATTTTTGAAATTTTTAAAATGTTAGGTATTTTTAACAATTTTTGGTTATTAATAGAATTTTGATGTATCAAAATTGATACGCAAAACTGCATTCTAGATTATAACACGTTGTTTCTCACTGAGGTTTGAACTCTATTTCAATAGACTATGAACTTATATAAAAGGTCAACTATATTTTTTCAACAAGAATCTTGCTATTTACATTTTGTATTTTTTAAGTCAGAATATAATAAATCAGAATGTTAAAGTAAAATAAAACTGCAATTGGCAAAAATGTTAGTTCAAAATAATGAAAAAAGCATTAACATGTCAAAAATAAATAAAAAAAGTTGAAAACTTTATTTTTCTTAAATGTTTTTGAATTAGTTATAAGGAAGTCCGATGCTATGAAATAATATTTTTATTTTAAATCTACTATAAACTTTTACTAAAAAACATTTTTAACGAGTATGCTTAAAATTATGTTTATATTTTATAACAATATTAATTCATCCTTAATTATGTGACTGCTATTATTCTTTTCATGATTAAAACCTACTCTAAACCTCATCGTTAATCTTTTTCTCGATGGCATCTTTTTTTTTAAAAAAAAATATGCTTTTTATATGAATCAAGCACTTTTACGAGGGTTGGAACTTTAATAGTGGCATCTATTTATTTACATAGAATACAAAAATGATTCATGTCACCATGTTTTACAGTCCTTCGATATAGTCGCCAGTATTGTGTACAACCCGTTTCCAATGATATGGAAGTCGCAGAACACCAGTTCTGTAGCAGCACCTGTTCTGTTGATAGTTCGAATGGACCGGTCTACTGCCGCAACAATCTTTGGAACAGTTTTGAAGCGAATGCCACGAAGTGGTTCCTTCATCTTAGGAATTAAGTCAAAGTCACAAGGGCTTAAATCTGGGGAACATGGTGGATGATAAAGTACTTCCTAGCCCCATCGATCGAGCAAATCAACCACAGCTTGCGCTGCGTGCGGCCGAGCATTGTCATGCAAAATGATAGGGACGTTCTGCAGAAAGTGTCGCCGTTCTTTTTTCTCAAAGCTGGTCTGAGATGGTGCTCCAAAAATGAGAAGTAATACTTTGGATTGACGGTCTGCTGTTCAGGAACGGTATGCGTTAAAATGACACCGTCACGGTTGTACACGAGAATCAGCATAACTTTCACATTTCTGGAGTTCTGAAGAAATTTCGAACTTCGTGGTGACCCGTAATGACGCCATTCGTTTTGGCAAGTACGATCTGGCCAAGTCTCATCCAGCGTAATGATACGGTGTAAAAAAGCCTCTCCTTCGCGCTGATAGCTTTCGAGGTGGGTTCGAGCAGTATCATATCGTAGCCATTTCTGCATTTCCGTCAAATGATGTGGATCCCATCGTGAAGCAATTTTTCTCATGCCCAGGTGTTCCTTCAGAATGTGCAACAAATTTTTTCTATCGGACCAGCTCACGAATGGTTTGGCATCGATCACTGTCCATTATCGCGGCAACAGCATGT
This sequence comes from Argiope aurantia, assembly GCA_026543865.1. Classification (NCBI taxonomy): domain Eukaryota; kingdom Metazoa; phylum Arthropoda; class Arachnida; order Araneae; family Araneidae; genus Argiope; species Argiope aurantia. The sequence continues at coordinate 102,423 of JAPMOR010041485.1, read as the reverse complement.
ACTTCTGCTTCGCTGACCACTAGGACAACCTGACCGATGCATGCCTGCCATATTTTGGCGTACTTCATTGAAGGCTTTTACTCATCTTGCAACAGTTCTGTAAGGCAGATTCCCCGCAAATCTCTTGAAGCCCTAGATGACATTGTCGTGCTGTACGACCTCAGGCACATTCAATTTTTATCCAACTTCGTTGTTCTTGTTTTGAAAATATCCTGACAACACTTGCTTTAGACCGCAAGCTAATACAAGTATCAGTTCTTCGCGTCACTCCGCATGCGCGTGTCGTAGGAAGGACGAGTCTTTTTGCTGAGAGGTAAGGTAGGTATTTAGCTAACGTGTGGTATGTTGCGTGGCGTATGTTCTTTGGTTTTGTTGCGTGGCGTTTTTACAGCAGTTTTGCCACTATTAAAGTTCCAGCCCCGTATATTATCTGAGTATTAATATATTTAATGCATAAATATCTGCCTATTTGTTTCTTTATAATCAATATTACTTGGTTTTAACAATATTATTTTTTCTTTTAGTTTTAACAATATAATCAATATTACTGGAGCAACCTAAACATGTTATATTATATATAACATTTAAACATTTCCTTTTAATTATATCTCTTATTTTATCTTATATTTCTCACATTCGATTACTCTCTGCTTACTAGAATTCGTCTGTAGAATACAAGAGGATACTTAAGATGTAGAACCCTTTTGCGCACCTACTTGCATGTTGTTTAGATTTGCGAATATTAACTATTAGGAAATCTTCGGAGAAAACATTTTGACTGCATAAGTGACGTTTTTTAACATTAAAAATTTTTGTTCATAAAATTTAAATAATTTTTCATACATAGAGAATAATAATAATTATATTAGAGTAATTAGCATTAGCTCAGCGTATAAAGCATATACATAAATAATTTAATTTTAATATATACCTCGCATGAAAAAGAAAGAAGAAAGAAAAAGAAAGGAAATTCGCTGCATGATAAAAAAATTTTTATTGCTTTGTTCTATGGGGATTTACGCTCGTAACAAATTAATGACAATTAGAAAATATTGAATTTAAGGAAAATGCACTTTAAAGAGTTAATAGTTAATAACATTTTAAAAAGTTAATAGTTAAGATTTTTAATTAGCTCTTTATTAATATTTTCAAGAAAATAACAAAAAAAGTCATTAAAATTATGGATATAAAAATCGAATTTATTTTTCGAAAAGCCTATGAAAAGAAAACGCCTTTGGTTCTCAAAAACAGGAAATAGATTTTGTAAGATAAATTGAACAAGATTCCTGTCTTTGTTTACATACTACATAATAGTAAACATTTCCTCTCTTTTTTTTTGTACTTTTTCATATACGAAGTATGCAAGAAGACTTAAAGCACAGTAAAATGAAAATATCGTAATTTTCGAAAAGATTCTACATTCTTATTTTGTTGAATCTCTACATTTTAGACCTAACCTTTGCCTAAAAGCACAGTTTTGGAATTATGTCTGCGTTTGTGAGTATCAAAATTCAAAAAACGCAAGAGTTAGAGAAATGAAATTCAATAAGTAATCTTAACATCAGATTTCCAAATTTTTGAAAATATTGTGGGTAATAGATTTAGGGAAACTATTTTTTTTTGTATGTTCCGTATGCCTGTAAAAATGATACCATGAAAGAGGTGAAATTTTGTACCCTGTTTTATCACCAGAAAAGTAGATGTATATTAAAATAAAGACCAAATCCATTCATTTAAAATTCCAATTGGTATTATTAAGTGAATATAATAATCTAAAATCGAAAAACAATTTAGATAAATGGGACTTTTCATATAACGTAGTTACCAGAATTGTAGTAGAAATTGAATAGTAGAATCTGTATCAAAATTAAAATCTAATTAATCGGAAGGAAGAAGTCCAAAATTCACTATTTTCTTCAATTAAGTTATGAAACATAAAAGTCGGTATATTTTATCAACAAGCAGAGGTTGGTTGTAGAAAAGGAATCACTCCCCCTTGTGAATTTTCCCTTGATTTTTGAGGATTTGATGCCTATATTTCCATACTGAATGATACTTCCAGGGGGCACAGATTCTTTGAAACATGAATGAAATAATATATAAAACCTGAAAAGTGCTATTATTAACTCATTTCTTTGAAGGGGCGGTGACCTAGTAATAAAATCTCGGCCTCTGGCCTGGAGGGCTCCTGTTTGAGCCCTCCAGGCCAGAGGCCGAGCCTGAATTCACTAAGGATCTGTGAGTATGTGAACCTCAAATATGTTAATGTTGACGTGGTACAGATATTTGAAAAGGAGGATATCAGCTCAGTTACTACCATATACTTAATTACGATTCACCAGGTAAGTTTTCCAGGTAGATGTTTTTTTTCTTTAGGTAGATTCCTGTAGGAAAACTACCTACTTCAATGGCTCTCATGATAAGACTTTGGGGAAATTTCTTCAGTTCTTCACCCTAGAACCTAGTATAACGCTTTGCCCATGTTATCTTGTGAGCAGCATAATTAGAGTAATTTTGTTCAAATTTTAACTAGCTTAGAATATGCTGTTGGAAATGTGAAATTCTCAGACGAGTTCGTAAATGGCCCCTCTAGCTCAAAGGGGATGGAAATGGTGGTGGTGGGGTTTGAAAATTTTCATTTAGCTGTAAATTTCTTAATATTGAAAACAGAAAAATAAATCCAATTAGAAAAATTAGAGTCTCGTTTAGGAGAGAAACTTTTGTATTTAAAGTTTTTCGATAATTGCAATAACTTAAAAGTTAGGGGCTGTAAAGAGATTTTCAAGCCCTAATTTTGATTATTTCTAACATCAACAATCTGTGTTGCCACATAGTAACTTAGAAGTAAAGGAATATACCTTTGCCTTCCAACTTGCCGAGAGGATTTGAAGAAATAATGAAGATTGATGTCTCCTTGTATAGGTTTTATTGGGATGATATTTTAGAATTTTTCTATTCATTATTTTCGAAAAGTGACCTTTAACGATGAAAACGAATATTTATTAAATTAGGTATGTCTTTGTTTATCTCTCTTCTAATTAATGCTTTATTGCAAAATAATGTTTTATTACTTTCTTTTAAACGAATTATAGAGAAAGTATTGCAATCGTCAAAAAAATTTCATTCGTAATTTCGACATATCTATTTTAGTTCCCCCTGAGGGCGAAGAACACATTTTTGGCATTATTTCTATTTGTTTGTTTGTGAACACGACAACTCAACAACACTTCTATCCAGATGTAAGGATTTTTTATATGGTTTTTACATCCATTTGTAGATTTATATAAATTTTTTAAAGAAAACCATTCATATTAAGTATGCATATGTGACTGTTAGATAACTACAAAACAAAGAGAGCATGTGTATAAAATTTAGTTCATAGATTTAACACCCAAGATGTAGATATCCATCAAATTTCGCATAAACACGTCAAGGAGCTGACTGTCTGTCGGTCTGTACTTTAAGAAGCATGTTAACGTATAACTTAAAAACGCAATGACTTAAATAAATAAAATTCTGTATATGGTTTTGTGGCTACTGTTTTAGTTCTGTGTTAAATATTTTGATTTTAATATATTAAAAGAAACTTTTCAAAAGCATCAATTCAATTTTCGGGTACCATTAATTGTACAAATTATACAACTATTAATCGCCAAAAATATCGCCTAGTTATCGATAGATTCAGTGAAAATGCTGAATTCACATCAGAGATCAATATTTCGTAACTATTATTCGCCAGTGCCATTCAAGGCGCTCATAACCTTACCCAAGATTCAAAATTTTATGCGGAAGAAGGAGGAAGCAACTTTATAAGGGCGAGAAATTTTTCTGGAGACCATTCTCATTGTTTCGTCTTATAAAGTAAACAGATATTAAGCAGAATTTTCGTACCCTAACTTTCAATAACGGAAGAAAATCCTACGATTTATTATTTGATAAAACAATGAAAGCGATTTAAATTAAAGTCAACAGTGCAGTCTTGTTGAAAATTAAACAAAAAACTGTTTTTGAAAAATTATTAAAAATCAGGAAAAAATTGCAGAATTATTAAATTGTTAATATTATAAAATAATCTTTAGAAATACTTTAAACCCAGTCTTGAATAATTAAATAAATAATAATTAAAAATCTTAATCTTAAATAATTAATTAAAAATCTAATAAAAATTTCAAAAAGATCGCTCCTACTTGCAAATTCTCTACCCTCAAAGTATATGTATGCCAAATTTATATACCAGCAGACACACATTCAGTAGAGATAGAGCATCCAAATTAATCGTAACCAATTACTAATTTCTAAACCGTTTCGTACCTGAATAGAAACCTGATTAGAAAAATGCTCTGATAATTTAAAGAGTTTTATTTTATATTGCTTGAGTCAATATATGTGCAATTGAAGAAATTACCAGTTCTAAATTTTTATACATTTATCCGTTTCTGTTAATCATTGACAGTAAAATATTCTTGGACATCAGCATTTTAAATAACATTAACAACAACAAAAAAAATGTTTCATTATTGTAGGATCAAAAGTGTTACGAATCTTTGAATTCGATGATTTTAAATTGAAAATGAAATAATATGAATTCATCTAAAATAATGACATTCAAATTTTCATTTCTCAGTCAGTTTTAATAGTAAAAGTATGGATATATTTTTTAAGTTGAGGTGTCGAAAATATTTTAGTGATTATGGTTAATAAGATTGTGTCGTAACATAAAAATTTAGACATTCGTAAATTTTTCAGGACCGTATTTATTGATTAAAACAAACTAAAATATAATTCCTTACTAATTTTTCACTGCATTTTAAACATTTCCTCTACTTCTTACACATACAAATCTCTAGATGCTTAGTAATTAGCTATTGGGCGAAAATTAGACAGAAAAACTTGCACATTTGGTTAACAAAGCATTTTATTTTAAGAGTTTCCAAAATGAATAACCCATATTCTGATGTTTCTTTTGTTTGTTTGTAAATATACTTGGCTATTAAGAACACATCGAAACGCAAAGATGAATTTATTTACTTAAAAGAGCAAACCACAGAACACTAGTTTGGTACGACAATTTTCAACATATTATTCACTGACAAACTAAATTACTTCTAAATAAAAAGAAACATGTTTACATATCTCAAAACCAACCACTTAAGATTTATATTGATTTTAATTAACGTGAACAAACGTTGATGCAATATTTTGTTTCTCAAACGTCGATGATAAAAGTTGAGCTATTTCTAAAGATTTCTTTGAAAATTCAGAGTCATTAAATGTTTTTTGCTATTGAATTTAATGTCTAATCATTAATTAATCAAGTTACTAACGGAGATCACTGAGCATTTGTCTTTCCATTATATTACATTTACTTTAGGCCAATTATTGGTCATAATAGCAGCAGGTCATGTCTACTTCCTCTAGTTTACGACCAGCCATGGATAACGGCAAATAATTATTCCATCGGGAGAACTACATAAAACTGTCCAGATAACATTTCCCGAAGTGTTTAGATGAACTTGCAGATACTTAATATAAACGCTATTTTAAAATTTCAACTATTGATATCTCGATGAAGCGTTTAAAATATATTAAAATACCTTTCAGTTTAATTCAGTGATTCATAACAATATTTACAGTTAATATGATTATTACTTTAAAGCTAATAAGAGACATTTAGGTGCACATGCAAGTATGAATATACAATTATTCTTTGAATTATTTTTATAACATGGAACAGTGCTTACCGTACAGTCTCACAGATCCTTCAGTCGAGCCCAGTGAATTTTTTGAGAAGCACTTATAGACTCCGAAATCGGCAGGTTGGAGATTTTTGATGGTAAGTCGGATGTGAGTCTTGTACGTTCTCTCTTTGGTAACCACTTGCATCTTATCATTGGTGATTATCATCTCGTTGGCCCTTTTCCCCCAGTAGTTGATGGAAGCAGGGTATGCTTCCGTATGACAATCCAGATTAACGTCACGGCCTGCGACAGCGCCTACTAGTTGATTTGGAATCCATAGCACGGGGGGAACTGAAAAATGAATGAAAAATGAATGAAGTTCTTTAGTGTTGTGTTTTTTTGAGAACTTTGGTTTCTGCTCGGGTTTATATTACATGTTATGGATTGACAAATGGGAGTTAATGAACTGCATTTCTTTTATTTTCAATTAGAGTTATTGCCCTTACTCTTAGTAAATAATTGCGTTTTCTTGAATGGTAATAGAAAACTTACACATGTTGTTCTTACTAAAACGTGAATGCTCTGATAGAGAATAATCAAGCATATGTTAAAACACATTGTTAGTAGAAATGAAATAGAGCAGTACAACTTTCATATATAAAACCTTGGAAATCTATTTCTTATACAAAATCTTCTTGAAGTAAGTTCAAAAGGTTATCTTCTTTTTCTGGCATTGTTTATGTTTCAAGTTGCACTATTATTTAGATGTTACTACTACAATAAAATAATTTTGAAAAATGTAATTATATCAATACTTTGAAAGTGCAATAAAATGTATTGATTTACTATATATATTAGCTTGATAAGTTTTCTTGTTTTGTGTGTTTTGTTCAGTATGTTCAATTTATATGAAAATTTCTGTTTCTTACAACAAATTTAGCATAAAAAGTTTAATTTTTTTAAAGATACGAATGTTTTAACAACTTAGAAAACCTATAAATATCAAACATTACAAGTTACAGATGAATTATATAGTAGAAAAGTTATATATTATTCAAATTATTACAGATATTGAATGAAAACGTTTTCAGATTTATTGTTGTTCAGTGCACTTACAATGAACGTGAAGGATGATCCTTCTGCTAACGGAAGGGGGCACGCCATTGGCTGCAATGCAGAGGTATGCTCCAGTGTGCAGGCGACTCACCCTGGTGATACTCAACACCTCTCCTTCGTATGTCACGGCATTCGGATCTGAAAAAGAAAGCACACGAAGCACTTAAACGATAAGGAATCATTTTTCAGATATTATTGGTGTTTAAAAAGAAAGAATTTGTTGCAAGATATATATATATATATATATATATATATATATATATATATATATATATATATAATGCATATGCAAAATATATACAAAATATTTATAAAATATATATAATGCAAAATATAAATAATAATGATCAAATTAAAAGTAAAACAAACCCATAATTATTTTTAAACCCATAATTGTTTATATGAAGACTTATTTTAGAATGCAGATGTAAATGTTAATTTAAATTGCAAGTATTTAATAATAGTTATAATTTTAATACGTTAATCATTTTTCATGCTTTTCAACGAAAAATAATTGATGGTATTGAAAATATTTCCTTTTTTATTTAAAAATTATAGATATTATGGCGTTTTATAATGTTAATTTTATTTTTAGTCTCTTACGTTGTATATTATCATGTTTGTTGTATAATATACATTGTATATTACACTGCGTAAAGAAAGTAGAAGGGCAGTGTCTTTTTGTCAATTAATATCTCTTATTTTCTCCTAACTACCAGATATTTATGCAGATTTAGTTTAATGACCCTTGTTTTCATTTTAGGCAAAAATTAAACATCTACCACTAATATTATTAAGAAAATTAGTATATATAATTTCCGATGAGTAAAAAAAAGTAGAAGGTCACTTGCTAATATATTTATTTTAGTGAGTTGTTCTTTATTTAAATAGTGATTTTGTACTTTGTTTAGCCTTTTCTGTCAAAAAATCTGATTTGTTTAAAAGTTACGTTGTTTCTACGTTCTCAGAAATGCCTAAAGGAATACCTTTGAACGATTTGCAAAAAGGGCAAATTTCCGCATATCAAAATGATGATAAAGGTGTCAGAGAGATTGCTCGATTGTTGCAGGTGAGCCCCAATACAGTTTCAAACTTAATCAGAAATCCTTATAAAAATGGAAATAAAAAGAAGACTGGTAGTCCGAAGAAGTTAACACCACGTGATGAAAGAAAACTTGCTCGTGTGCTGAAGAACAAAGGAAGTGTTTCAAAGGCAAGAAATCAAGCAGGACTTAATCATGTGACGAAACAAACAGTTTACAACTATATTAAAAGTTCTAAAAAATTCATTTTCAAAAAACGGAAACATCATCCTAAGTGGAAACAAGCTCACATTGATAACCGTTTAGCGTGGGCTAAGGAGCACATGTCCTGGACTATAAAATGGACTTCTGTGATATTTTCCGATGAAAAGAAATTTAACTTAGACGGTCCAGACGGATATCAGCACTACTGGCATTGTCTGGGGACTGAAGGCGAATACTATTCAACACGACAAATGAGAGGAGGGAATTTAATGGTTTGGTTGGCTGTTGGATACGAAGGAAGGACAAGTCTGGTTTTCTTAAATGGTAGGCAAAAACATACAGACTACATTCAAGTGCTGAATTCCGACCTTCTTCCTTATGCCTCTGACATGGGGGGGGGTGAAGATTGGAAGTTTCAGCAAGATGGAGCTTCCATTCACACCGCGACTGGAGTCAAAAATTGGTTCCTAACAAATCATGTGGATGTTTTACCATGGCCAGCCAAAAATCCTGACCTTAATATAGTGGAAAACATCTGGGCAATGCTAGTTCGTCGAGTTTATGCTGATGGAAGGCAATTTGATTCGCAAACTCAGCTTCGAGAAGCATTGAATGACTCGTGGGACAATTTTTGTCAAACTGAAATTCAAACTCTATACAATTCACTTCCAAACAGAATATTTGAAGTTATAAAGGCCAATGGGAAGACCATTCCTTATTAAAGTCACTATTTTTTCATTCATTATAATGCTGTCCTACTTTTTTTACAAGGTTTCAAAAAAGAGAAACTATTTTTGTTGTCATTAATATTTTATGTTTGAACATCATAATTCTGATGTTAAAATTGTATTTTTGAAATATTTGTTAAATGTTTCTAATAAAAAATTTTAGTAAAAATAAAATATTTTTCGGTTATTTTTACAAAATCAAGTGTCCTTCTACTTTTTTTACGCAGTGTATATAAATATCATGCGATAAATTTCATTTAAGCATATATGAAGCTAAGAGCAACGAGAATGAGATTATGTAACTCTAAGTGCGGAAGAATTATATCATACTTTTATAAACTTGTTATTATTTAATAATTACTACGAATTACATTAACAAAACCACATATTTAAGAATATTTTATAATTTTTGATAAAAAAATAACAAAACTGTTTTAAAATCAGATAATTATTTTAATTAGTAGAAATATAAAATAACTTATGTATGCTATATTCATTAATCTGCAAGTAACGGATATTTTAATACCAGCCTTTTAATTATAACATGATTGTGAGGATCTAAAAGTAATTCATCCTTTCAATCTAATACTTCTTATGATAAACTAAATTTCACTAAAATAACATCTATTTGTATTTATTTATTAAAAAAAAATTCTATGATTTGCTGATGTCCTACCTTCTTCGAAAAAAAAAATAATTTTATGGCAAAGGTTTTTATGTTTATAACTTTTAAATTCAACATATCAACTGCTTTATATGATCTTCATTCAACTTTATGTTGTTTATTTAAATAATCTAATTTGAATTTGTTTTTAACTATTATTAATTCACATCCTACCTGTAACCTTCTGACCCTGCCAGGCTCCGAGAGGAATTGGCTCGTTGTCTTCCCTCCTCCAGGTGATGTTGGGGGTAGGATAGCCCCCTGCTTTGCAAGTGAGAGTGACATTGGCACCTTCCCGCACGACCACATCACTACTACTGCCCTGGTCCAGGATATCTGGAGGAACTGGAAAATAAGAATCATGCAAAAAATATTAGACTTAAGTATTATTTAAATTTATCTTTTTAAAATATGAAACATGTAATAAATAAGACTATACTTAAGAACTAGGCAAGTTCCCTTCGTCAAGTTCACAACATTTTTGTAAATTTTTAAAATAACCTTCGATCATTAGGTCTTAATTATGTTAAATCTAACATCAAGTTATAATTTATCATTGCAAAGGATTCGAGTTTGGAAGAAATACAGGACTCTTAAATTAAATCTGCTTTTTTGCTACGTTGTTAGTGGCATATCCTTTTATCTAGATATTTACTTTTTATTACCAAGAAAAACAAATATCATTGTTATTATCTAATTATAATAAAAAATGATTTATTAATAAATGCAACTCATTACATTTCTATATAAATCAGTTCTTTTCTGCAACGCTAGGACATTTGGGTAAACTTAAGAAAACGGTTCTGACCATCCACCAATCGTTAAATTGGCTACCAAACATTAAAATCTAACCATGCTCAATCTTACTTAAAGTTTGATAAGATATAGCTTAAAAAATTCATATTTAAAGAAAATATCTTTTTTTTAAAAAAAATATCTGACTACTGGTATTAACATAAATGAACAGAGATATAGATGCATTTGAAGCTCTTTGTATTCCATGGAGTCGTAAATGATTTTACTGCAGATTTTACATATCATACCTACTATATCGGTATAAATATTCTCAAAGTAGAGGAGAGTCAATGAACACATAAGAATACAGCCAATTTACACCTACGATGCCTTCGAATATTTCATTAAATTAATAAAGGAACACGTGAGAATACAGCCAATTTATACCCCTGCGATGCCTTCAAAGATTTCATTAAATTAATCAATGAACACGTAAGAATACAGCCAATTCATGCTTCTTGGATACCTTCAAGCATATTTCATTACATAAATTTTAAATGCATTTTGTATTTTACAAGTGAGGGAAGATAATGAGAACGCAATGTCAAGGTTCAACGTTATACAAAAACCAGTTAGATGATCGATGGCAAGCACAATTATATTGATATTATGGCAGTATATATTTGGATTTCCTTTCTTTAGTTAAATAATTTTACATCTTTCTATAAAGAAAACCAGCAATGGATAAAAATTTCAACTACTTTTGTGCCGCTTTAAAATAATGGGATGTTGTTTATTATGGAAGTCCTCAAACACATAGCCATTCTTCTAGGAATACAATGATTTCTATCACATAATTCTGGTATAATCTTTTCTTCTTTCTATGCACTTTGAAAGATTAATTTATTTACGGTACATAACTAGGCGGAATTTGCACTTGAGAAAGAACAGAAAAGTTTAATAAATAAATGATAGTGTCAACATAGAGCGAGATTTTTATTTCCGGATTGCTTGGTATTCGAGTTGATTCATTTCCGTTAAATCGTAGTATAAAATTTTCTTATTATTGTATTAATTCTAGTATTACTGAATTACTTGTAAATTAATTAGTGATACGATAATAAAAGCAATTTCACAATTCACAAGTTTTCGATAAATGTTAATATCCGAGTTCAATTAAATATAAATTTCACAAGTTTCCCTTTGAATATTGTTTCAGAGCAATCATTGCTTTGAAGAAATATTTAAAGGAGAACTTCATGTTTTTTCTAAAGTATTTCGAAACCATTTTTATTCGTTTTCATTACTTAATTAATTATTTCGATTTTATTTTCGGTTAAGTTATAACATTTTCTGTTTACCATAATAATGTATATTAATTATATGACTAAATGAAACTTGTGTATTCCTTATGATCTAAAATGCCATTGAGAATGTGTGTTTCATTTTTCTAAAAAATAAATAAAAGTTTATAAAATATTTTAATAGTATTTTAATATCTTTTAGAATAAAAATATAAAGAATCTTTCAAATATGAACGTATTTATGTTTTCCTTAGAAATCAGTTTAATTTCTTATATGCAGAGGTATTTCACAACGGAAAACAATAAATAAATAGATATTTTCCACCAGTTGATACGTTTTACTTACATACCAGTGCATGTTTTAAAAGCTAAACAGTTGCTTAAAGCCCTTAATGTTCATAAGAATCCGTTCATGATTGTTAAAAATCTGAAAATAAATAAAAATTTCAGTAAATTTACTTTCTGAAGCAGTAATTATACTGTTTCATGTAGAAAGAATAAAATTAATATTAGTGTGCAGCAACAATTAGTAATTTAAAAGATAGGTAAGGCAAGTTATGTTAGTGGAATTTTGTTAATCATGATATTAAAGAAAATGGAGTTTCTATGATTGTTTAAGAGAGCTGTGTTTCAATTAAAAATGTGTTTTCGGTGCCATAATGAGCTGTTTAATAACTGAAATTTTGTTGAAGAAATTTGAGGATATGAACGGTTGATGAAAATGATATCAATATAATATTAATGACAAGAATTTTTCACTTGAAAAGATTATAGTGCTCTTTATAGCTTGACAAGTATTTGCTTGCTGTATTGCACATGCAATTGCTTGTTCGACAGATTGTGTGTTAAAATTTAGTTGAAGTTAGTTAGTAATAGAATTTAGTTTAGTTTAGTATCAAATCTTCATGAAATGGAATTTGCAGTAAAGAAATAAAAATAGACAAGTTTATAGAAATTTTATATAAATCAAAGATATGTGTTTTCCGAAGGACTAAAATATTAAGCACGCATCTTACTTAAATTTCGATTCCTACTCACAAAATATGCATGGATATCGATACTTGTAACAATAATCGTAACCACGATTATTTTTAAAAGTCTTCTTCTGGTGAAAAGGCCCACAAAACTTGCTGCTTATCGGGAAATAAGACATATGACTGACGTGGAAATTGGGACGATTATGAGCACCAGAAGGACCAATTTTAATTATCCCCGAAGTCGCTACTTTTTTTTGGGTGGGGTGGGGGTAGGGGAGATTTTCTCGTTCAAGAATAAGTCAAGTTTTCAATGAATGGCAATCAATTTTTTTTGAAAAAAAAAATCTTTACTATCGAAAGAAAGTTAAATGGCTGATGCACAAAGAGGGCATAGTAAAAGAGGTACAACATTACAAATAGAGAGAATAATAGAATAAAAATAAACCGTCCATATTTTGTACAAGATGAATCTTAACACAGTCACTGCCAGTACTCCCGCCTGATATCCGGGTCATCTATCTAATTAGATGACCACTTCTTTGTTATCTTTTAACTGTAGTAGAGAAGGTGTCATCTAATAAGATAGATGTTTTGGAACAATTGCATATTATCTGTAACGCACAATCGCGTTTGCGGCAGTCAATGTGTTAAACGAATTAGTTTTAATAATCGGAGACCAACAATATATCCTTTGATTTTGAAGCAAAAAAAATAGCAATTTTAGATTAAAGAAAACCAGCGTTGAATTAGTGATAAAAATTTGATCTGCTAGCCTATGCTTCTTTTACATCATTTTGATGGTACAGCCAATGTATAACGCATTTGAAGAGCAAATCTGTTTGACAAATTGAATATTTTTAATATGAATGAACAAGATTTATCTCCTATTTTAGGAAGACAGATTACAGATATTTTTTGTATTATTTGCAAAATATGAAATGCCTGTTTTTCCGCCAATGTTTAAATTATGAATGACGTTTTAATTTTACATTTTTTTCAAGCATGTCTTTGAAATAACGCTATTTTATAAAAAAAGTATTTGCCTTCTGATGGCAATTTGCATCAGTGAAATTTACTGCGCATTCCATTGTTTTAAAGCAGCATTTGATAGGCAATATATACTCTTATGAAAGCATTTATGCATCCTCAGAGCAAGAAATATAATACAAAATTAAATTCTTAAGCATATATTTACAGTCATGAAAAAGATGATAAAGTTTCAACGGAGGACATAAATCTATGAATATGAATTCATTAATTATATTTCATCGGAAATATTTAGACTTTATTTGATCAAATTTTATTTTGAAGAAATCTATTGAAATTTTTTTTATTCAGTAACTTGAATGCTTTAACTTTCCAAAATATGAAAAAAATCTCATAAATTGCATTCATGTATGGGTTTATAATGCATTCATTAACATCAATTTCTTTTTAATAATTTCTCTTTTTGAGAACTTGGAATTGCTGCCTTATTTTTTCCGAATCTGCAAGAATTAATCTACATGTAAAAGGTCCATCATTATCATAATGGTGCATAGATTTAAACATTTCTTTTTTTAAGACACACCACTTAATAATTTCCTACATAAATTTATTCTAGCTTAACTGGCTAATTATAAGAGTTAATTTAATCTCTTGTTGATCGTCAATCCCTTGTAAGATTTTTTTCCTGTTAAATCTTTTTTCCAACTTCATATTTTTTTTCAACTGAGACCATTGGTTTTGCTCTCTATAAAAGGGAAGTGTAAAGTGCACAGAATCAGATTTATTACCATTTCAAAATTGAATTAAAGAAACATGCTTCATTAATATTAATACTGTTTTAATATCATTATTGTTTTATAGCATCAATATTGTTATTAAGCTGACTGTGGTAATATTTAGATTAATTTGAAAGCTTCTAAATTACTTCACTTATTTAATTCTAGCCGTTAAAGAATCTACCTCTTTCAGACAAGAAATTACAAAGAAATAAATTTGTTGAGAAATTTATATTATAGAAAAAAATTATACCGCATATTTGAAAATGCTTAAAAAATATTTTTATATTTTATAAATAAAAGCACTTAGATAAAGTTTATGAGAATTATAATGCCCTGCACATAATTTCTATGCAAATTAAAAGAATACAAAAATGTATAAAAGAAACTCCTGTGAAATAAAAAAAATATTTATATTAAAAATATTTTTGGATAAATAAAATGTTCAATTACGATTGGCAAATCACAATATACATATAAAACGAATATTTTTACATTTTATGGATAAACAAATATTTCGAATAAGGATGGAAAAAATAATATTAAAACTTAATTTCTACTTATAAATGGATTTAGTATGTGTAAAAATACTTTTACTTCTTAAGGATAAACAAATTTTTCAATTAAGTGTAGAGAAATTAAGGAGCCATAATATTTCATTAATTATTTCTATTATAACTGTTAATCTATTTGAAAATGCTGCACTTCCTCCAAACTTACTCTGAAGATTGCAGTATTCTATTTTAGGGATTACACGGGTAGACACGCAATTAAACGACAAGAGTTTCGAAGTCTATTCTTAGAATCAGGCAATAAGAGAATTATCAATTGTTTTCTAAGTATTTTGGTCAGAACACGTGCCAGCGAAGCTCTTATTAAGTATGTTGATGCCTGGTGTTTAAACGACATGGAAAATCTTCGTTTGTTGGAGTACATAGCCTGATAGATATATTCCATCGCCAAAATATTTAGATGATTCACAAACATGTAGGTAATGTTAAATTATTAAGTAATCGATTAAGAAATTCTAAAGTGATTAGGTAATTCTAAAATTCTTGAGTTGTTAGACTCAAAGTTATAAAGATACGTCTAGATATTTGTTTTGCACAAATGGTTGCTTTTGAAAATACTTCAGTAAACAATCATTATAGATGAATAAATAACTTAAAAACTTCTTAATTTTTTATTATAAATATTTCATTTGAAGGGCTTGGTATCGCATAAGCAGTAATGAAAAGATAATTCATGAAAGGTAGAAGATTTAAAATAAAATGCTCTACGTTCATGTTATATGAGAAAGATTATACAATATACATA
Organism: Argiope aurantia; assembly: GCA_026543865.1. Classification (NCBI taxonomy): domain Eukaryota; kingdom Metazoa; phylum Arthropoda; class Arachnida; order Araneae; family Araneidae; genus Argiope; species Argiope aurantia. The sequence continues at coordinate 86,894 of JAPMOR010041485.1, read as the reverse complement.
TAGGTAGCTACATAAAATCTTCGCCAAAGGTCATACTTAGCTTACCATATCGTAAGTAATAACAAAGGGATTTTCATATATGCTCTAGGAGTCTGCTAATCCTCTTTTAATTTATCTGCAACTTTTACTACAACAATTCTTCTTTAGCAGTCGATATTTTTAAATCAAAAGTGTTCTTTCAATAAAAAGATTTCTTAAATATATCATAAAGTTGTTGTTACATATACTACATGAAATTATTTTAGCATAAAAAGTTTTTAACAAAATAAAAATAGAAACGCTTTTTTATATAAAAACGAAATTATAAAGTTGCGGAAAAAAATCCCCGTGAACGCTTTTATAACTGAAAGAAATTTCTATTTCTGAAGAATGCTGTTTTATCACTGAAGTAAAAAAAAATATATCATGCCCTGCATGTCATTTGAACCTTAAATATCAATAAAACTTAAGTTGTTAGAAAGAATTCAAAATGCTTACAATGTTATTTTCAAGTACATAATTTAATTTTCTAAAACTACATTGTAGTTCAGGCTATTTAATTTTCTCCCACTAACGTAAAATTAAGGAATACTTTGAAATTTCTATCATTTTGTGTTCTCTTAAATTCTTCCTTCATTAAATTTAATCCAATTTAATATTTTTTGTCAAAACATTAATACTCTGATTCTATATAAAGGTATATTAAATAATTTGGCATCAAACACAATAGAAGAAAGAGCTAAAATACATAATTTCAACTTTACTAATATATCAATAATACTAATACATTAATAATTAACATACTAATTAAAAATAATGACTTGTTTCGCAACCATCTTCTGAATGTGAACCATTCATCTCGTATTATTCTAATTTTTTGAAGTGTTCTTCAACGTGTTGCTTCTCATGGTATTATTTTGCTCCAAGGCCACTAATGACGCTGGGCTTTCACAAGTGAGCTGAGCGCGCGGCCGGAACAAATTAATCAGAGCTCTTTAAGACTTAATGGTGGACGAGATAAACGCAAAAGAGTCTCCTGGTCAACAACGGAAAGCTCTGCTGCTATCAAGCTCATTAATACAGAGAGAGAGAGGGAGACACGGATCTGCTTTCATTTCGAACAGATAAAGATAGAGGGGTAGGGTGTCATTTAAAGCTATGCGTTCGTCATAATTGTTAGTCCCACGAGAATTGTTCTGTTCGGTCATAAATTCCGAGTAATTGATTCAGTTGTCATAAGGAAGAGCGGCTAATGACCACTGCAGTGGAAAATGTGAAAAGAAAGGTAGAGATCGTTATTAAATATTACATTTTGCTCGAATGTGACTGGTAAGAGGGCCTTGTTTCCAAGAGATGGAAGAAAGGTTCCTTTGTTAATGCATATAAAAGATGTCAAACATAGATGCTAAAATGGACCATATAAACAGGGATAGTCTTAAGCTTATGTGGACCGCAAAATTAATTAGATACGTAGGTTTATTTTGAAAACACAGTACAAACGGAGCAAGGAAGATGCAATGTTTTGTTTTTAATGCTTGATACTTATTATTTCTCATACTTCGAAGAATATCTTGCTCATATGTAGATATTAATTTGAGAGCTGAGTAAAATGAATATTTGACATGACATGGATGGATGGATGAAGGTTAGTACTCCGGCGTATACTCCAGAAAGGGGTTCATGGCATGTGCTGGGTTAAAAAGTTCAAAACACGATTATCTGACATGGAATTTCTTTACTTTCATAAATAAAAAATAAATCAAAAACATTTCTCACTACACTAAGTACTTCTATGCATGAAATAATTTTGTGCACCGGTTTTCGAATATTTTAAAGTCTGGTTGGTAAACATTTGTAAAATTTAGGCATCCCTCAGGTCAACGAATTTTGCCTTCAAATTTGAATACCTTTGGATAGCGATTAACTACATTTACATATTGTTGAATACTGATTCTATATCGATAGAGGAAATGGAAAGAATAAAGAAAGCATTTCTTCCTATAGTTTAAAATCTATTAACTTTCCCTGAAATTAAATTCTAAAACTTAAATAATTTGAACATATTTTTAATATGATGCTGTTTATTCCTTCTAAATTTGATTTGTTCAATAATATTGATTTGTTCAGTTTGAAAATTAAATTATGAATTTTTTATTAAAAGATATTCACTGAAATACACGAGTTTGATATCATTTTTAAATGCGATAAACAGCTTTTAAAAGTTTTTCTTATACTAATCATAACTGTTCATACACGTGTTACATCTTCAATAGGTTATTTATTATTCATATAATTTAATGCTAATAATGAAGTATCTATAAAAAAGCTATTGATCTTCTGTAATCAAAGAATTCACTATAAACAATTAATATTAAGGCAGCATATTATTTCATTATTGCAAGTATTTGCTTATTAAATGTTAAATATCTATGCAGTAATTTTTGATTATACATAAAAAATGGCGAATATTAAAATTTTGTTAAAAATATTAATGAATGAAATTAATGAATATTATTCAAAGAAATTGTTATCTCCTTTCTTTATCCGATTCAGATGCGAATACGAAAGAGAGAAAAATGCTTTGTTCTCGGGCCAGCACAGACATGCAAAATGCATTATGTTTTTTTGCCTAACCATTTCTAAAATGTTCAATGTACAATTAATGTGTTTTAAAAATCTACATTTTAATTTGTTAGTTCATGAAATATTAAATTTTATTCTTTTTGTAGATCCGATTAAGAAATCCTGGTCTATCCGAATTAAGTTTTGAAGAAGTAAAAGTTTATATTAAATTGGTACTGGAATATTACACTGATTCATCTTGTAGACTCAACTTGAAAAGTCTTAGAGATAAAGTTGAAATAAATGGAGCTCCTAAACATATTCAGAGTTACAGAAGACTATTAAATTATACCAACACGGAAGGAAGATGTTGGATATATAGCGTCTATTGTTAAAAGCATAGTTTCTCCTGTTGTCCATGAAGCAAAATCCATCGCATTTTAAGGAAATGTAAGAAGACATTTTACGTACAGACATCAGTAGACGCTTCTAAAAGTGATATAGATAGGAAGGTTGAATTTTGTAAGTGGTATTTGGTGAAACGAAGGAGAGTCGTTTCAAAAGACGATTAAACTGAAGCTCACGCAGTAGAATGACGCTCATGTCATCGGATTTTTTACTCACTTATTTTTAGACTTTTCTTAAGATTAAAGTTCATAGCGCGTGCCTATAATGATTGATTATTTGAAGATAGCGATCAACAAGGAGCAAGATGTCTTTAAATGTGTGCAACTCCATAACTTTTCGATGTCAGGATTTAATAGAGCAGAACGGCCGTCAATTTGAAAATACGTACTTATACAAAATAAAAGTAGTTCCTTATAGACATAGAAAATGAGCATTCGAATTATGATATTTTTAAGACGTCTTGTAGATTATAAAATAGAAGGCAATTAATAAGAAAATACATCAATGTAAAGGATAATTATTTATGATTCAAATATATCCAGAGGAAATAAACATAAGACACAAACATGATGATTAATAATATACTTTACTTGCTAGTCGATGCCAACATTTTAACTATTTGGAGAAATTAGCCATCAGCCATTCTTATTCACAAATTTTATTTCGTGAAAACCAGACTTTTTCAGTCCTTCAAGAACGTGTTTCAAAAAAAGAGGAGCAAATATTTTAAATAAGACAAATCATAAAACCCTTCAATTTTTAGAATTCGGAGCAATATATAATTTACATGTTATTTTCTTATTTTTGATTTTAGAAAAGTGAATGAGTATTTGATTCGGAATTATAAAGCGAATTCCAAAGCAAAGTGGAATTGCAAAGCTAAAACGCAATAAAAAAACATGCGATTAGAATATAAGGCTCTAAAATAAATAAAAACTGAAATAAAATTTGCATATTTAAGACAAATAACTTAACTTGATTTTGATTCAAAACTCAGTTACTTAATACATATGTAAAATTAAACCAAACATAAAAATCTCAAAATATTGTAAAATAATATATATATATATACTGAATTTTATTTCTTGATTTTTAAAAAAAATAATTATGGAAATATCGAAAATATTACAAATTTCAATGTGAAAATATAAATAATTAATTATATTCGAAAAATTTATGAATATTGAAAATAAATCCTTTCAACAAACCATTTCCATCAAAGGTTTAAAGAACAGTAAACCTCTGCCTCTTCCGCTATTTACTTCTAAAATCTCATATTGTTTGAATGGACGAAGGCCTTATTCGAAACCATTGCTATCATGATGCAACTGATGACAGTTTCGAAAAAAAGATATCACATACTTCAATTTTAAGAAATCGGAGTTATGTGCAGAAAATCATTATTAAACTTCTAATTTCTAAAGAATTGAGGTCACCGATAAGCTAAATTAAAAAATTCTTAGTCATAATTAGGTGATAATTCATCTATTTTGAAATAACTTTCTATTTTCAATTGCAAGATAATTATTGGGGACGGATATTTTACATACTCATCGTCGTCTACACCCTCTTTTAAATAGATAGGCGATCTCTTTCAGGTTTATTTCAGATGACACATTTCTTTGAGGTGTCAAATTCAATCAAAATAATTCTATTTTTAAAAAGTTTTAAGGACTAGTGTAGAATTCTAGAGATCCAAAAACTGTTCGAAAATGCTCTGTTTTCGAGCCATGAACTTTCTAACTATGAGTCAGTCTGAAATTGCATGCTAATCAAATTAGTATTTCTGAAAATTAGCTTCACGAATTTTAAGTCGAAGCGTAAATCGTTTTATTGTGATAAATGTATACAAAAGTTATTGTCAAAAAATTTATAAAATGTAATTTTATTTTTAATTAATTAAAATCTAATTGACGCCTTAAAGAACGTTCTGAAATAGATTACTTATTTGGTAACTCAAGGTACAACGTCCTTCCTGTTAGAAATAATACCGTCAATTTAGCACAGACGCATACTGTCCTGTTAAACACTAATACATTATTCTCATTTAATCATAATTTCCTTATTCAATATTTTATGGATTTAGTATAATGTCAATTCTGTTTCAAAACCTCGTAAATTCAAATTTTTATGAAATTCTTAATTGGAATCTATTAAAAAATCAAGAAATATTATTTTAAAACTGTCAATCAATTCATGGAATTAGCATCCTTGTGGGCATTTCAAACAAATATTACTTTCTCCTGAAAAATTCTCAGTTTTCAACTTTTATAGCTTTTAAACCAAACCGACAATCTTTTTTGAGCGGATTCTATACCTACCCAGAACGTCGAGATATCCGACCTGGCTCTTCATAGGCACAGTGTTGATCTGGCACATGTATCCTCCTTTGTCTGCTGCCTGTACGTTCCGGATCTGCAGAATGAAGTTACGGTTGTCACTGTGGCTGAGACTGATGCGGTAATTCCGCGTGATGATGTGGTGGTGGATCGTCAAGATGGCTTTCGTCTCAACTTTGATCCACGCCGCCTGCGAAAAGAAATTTCTTTAATTTAAAAATTATTAACATATTTGATTATATGATGTTATAAATTTTAAATATGATGATACCCGCTTTGTATTTGAATCGTGTTCAAGATTAAAATGTAATATCCCAGAGATTTTCTGCATTTATCACCAATCTCTGGACTCGTGAAATGGTCAAAAACTCAACTAGATAAGGTTATTAGATTCTTAGTTTAAACAGAGTAGAATTTTCAGATGAAAGACAGTTTACTATTTATGCTACGGTAGATTCAGATATGAATTAAAAATAAAGAGCATTTTTTTTAACGTTCTTGCTTAAAATAAATTTTTTTGTATTCTTTTTTAAATTTAGTCCACCTACATGGCAATTTTTTGTGGGGCAAAAATATTGCTCAGTTATAAAAAATTTTTTAAAGTCTATGACACATCGTCAACAATGCAATGTTGAATTTTCTTTTTGCTCATAGTGTATTTACTATTGAAACTAAATCTAAGTGAATACTGTGCATTATTATATTACTTTTTTAGGTAAAATATTCTAAATAGCAATGAAAAAATAGATGCTTGTGGAATAAGAATGCGCTTTGGAAAAAACTACATGATATATTACATTTCTATTGTTTTAGTTCATTCAATGAGCATTTTCAAATTTTTTAAATATATGTAACATTTAGACAAGCATTTAATAAATCTACAAAGGTTTTTCAGACATGGAAAACAACTAATGTTTTAAATGTTTGTAAATTCATCGAACTGTATTAAATATTGACAAATAACGCAGTTCCTACTTGTTGTAGATATATAAAACCTTTCAGTTAAATATTTCCTTTCATGGCTGAATTCTTCTGAAATAACATATATTCATTGCATTGAATATATGTTCCGATGCTACTATTTTTAGAGAGTTCCTCTGTCTAAAAGTTTCGTTGACGAAATCAGCTTCCTTATTTCACTTGATTTATTCAAATGCATTAAATATATCTTTTGGTAGTTACTTTCTACTCCATTACTAAATATTTGCTTCAGAGAGAAATAACAGAAATGTTTAAAATTGAGCATGGTAATCAAAATCTCAAATGTTTTTATCGTCGGATGTTTTGAAAGTTATCAATATTCTTATTTTTATTTGAAGTGGAATCATATATTGCATTAAAACATCTTCAATATTTCTCTAATTTTCCTATTTTTTTAAAATTGAAAAGAAACATTAATTCAACCATGGATATAAAAACTAATGCAGCATAGCTACAAAAGGTTACATTTATTACATTTAAAAGACATTTTGTTTCTGTTCCATAGAACTCTAACTCACAGATCACAAAAACCTGTCTTATTAAATTAACGAATTTTTCCACATCACCATTATTTGACCGGAAAAAGTACTGAGATGAAATATTTCTTTCAGAACACACACACACACAGGGGTAAGGAAAGTATTCTGGAAATCGAACCCGACGTTCTCTTTCTGAACAAAAACCACCCGGATGCAAAATGTTCGATCCTGTGGAAAGGTAAGGAGATACTTTAAAACAGACTTAGTCTTCCAGAAATGGAAACATGAGATTTATTTGCTCTTAAAAGAAAAGGCAGAAAAACACTCGTCCGACGGCAAGAAAGAAAGGAACCACCCCTCTCCCTCCCGATGAGCAGAAAGGAATTCGTGATATGATCTGAGAACTTCTTTGAAAGTGAAGCAAAAGGAGAAAGAATTGAATTTTCGACATTTTTGCGTAAACTGCGCCGCCCCGGGAAAAAAAGAAAGAGAGAGAGAGAGAGAGAGAGAGAGGTTGGAGATTTTTGCTGGTAAAATATCTTTTCTCCGTTTTCCTTTTCTTTGCCACCAAGATGGTTTGACCACTCAGGAGTGATTTTGTCTAAAAAGAGTGATTTCTTTCATCATCCTTTTACGTCTTTATACTCATCCACTATAACGTGGTTATTTATTTATTTTTATTTTTCTCCTATTTTTGTTCTGATACAATTTTGAAGTTTAATAAAAGATGATATCACTTATCTTTCAAATGTAGGTTAAGTTTTCGCTCGGGTGAATAAGTAAAGGTTAAGAAAAGTTTTGTTGACAAATGTTTAATATATATATAGGGAATAAACTTGAAACCATCTGAGCTAATTGAAAAATTCATAACTTGAGGGAACGGTTTCTTCAAATACTTACAGAATCCGTCTCTCCAATAAAGATCTTATTTCCTACCTGCTGCATAAAATTTTGGACTCTTTAATTGCATTGGTGATAATAGTCACAAAATACTGACCTTTGGCGTGAATTCAGAATTTTTACTGAATCTATCTTGCAAATATATAATTCAGACGCCTTCTTTCCATTCGATTGAGACCAAAATTTGGCAATAGTTGACTATAATTTGATTATAGTTGAAGTTTGAATTGATTTTTTTAAGACGCAGCTTACAGTAAAATGCTAACTAAAATCCTAATTATGTTAGTATATGTTTATAAAGCAAAGGTATAGGTAAATCTCCATTGCCACAGTTTAAATAGATTTCATTTGATGTCCCTTGCTAAAATTAATAAAATTTAATTGCCGTTCTGATTTACAATGAATTTCATCGATTTAAATGATTGAGTTTATGAATTAAAGAGTATACATACACGCGAAAGTACAACCCGACAGATGGTCATCTCTTCTACAATTTTAGTTCAAACTTTGATAAGAATCTATACTTTAGATGAAAAACATGTATACCAAATTTTATCAGTCTAAATCTTTGTTTTATAGTTATCGAGTTCCTTTGTGAGTGAGCAATCAGACAGACAGACTTACTCAGAATGGGTTTGTTCAAAATTTAGTAGAAATCAACAAATTTGGTCTTGGTTTCTATACTAAATTTCATCCGTTTAATTCAAAGTATTTTTAAGTTATCGGCAGGAGGACAGACATAATTCCAAAAATGTGGTTTCCGAAATCAAGAAGGTCTGAAATGTGCAGATTCGTCAAAACTTTGAGCTCGCATTTTTTGATGATTACAATACTTTTCCTATACTTCGTATACGAGAAAGTAAAAATTAAAAAATCGTAATGTAATATTTTTACCATGGCAATTATTCACAGAGTGCAAAGTAATTTATCGATAAATTAGGATTTTAGAGATACTCCAGCTCTTCTGTCAAGCAATAACAGCTTTATGAAATTTATATCATTGATAAATTTATGTTTCAGCAACATGAAAGACATGAGAAAATTCCTCTCGTTATTTCGCTAGAAGTATATTTAATAGGAATAATATAAGTGACTCTTAGCATTTTATGTGAACGATGATCATAGAATTGCGTGGCAGAATATATTACAGATATTTTAAGTTGAGTTTTTAATCATTCAAAATATACTTGATACATAAAGTTCATAATTATTAATGGTCCTTTTAATGAAAGCAAAAGAGATTTACCAATAAATGAATTTTTCCCATTGAATTTGTAAAGAATTTATCAATAGGAATGAAATTAGAAATTATACTTCATAAATTTCTTCACTTTTTAGTTCAACGCCATGATTTCTAACAAAAAAAAATGCAGCATACAAAAAACGACATTACTTTCAGCGTTCAATTTGAATTAGTTGATTTGTATTTTTCTAGGAAATTAAGAGAAATAAGGAAATAAAATTTGGAAGCGTGATAGCTCGATATTCACTTTTTTAACAAATGTATGAGCATCTGCTGAATTTTCCTGAATGAAAATGACAAATTATAATACATCGATAGTGTATTAATTTTGCTTTCTCGTTTCTTGAATAAATGCATTTAAATATACAAGAGTGTGTACTGTTATTTATATTAATAATAAAAATTTGTAAGAAGTATATCAAGTCATGAATACTGACTGAAAATTTACACATAGAAAATAACATTATTGTAAGAAAGAAGACAGTTAAAAAAGGAAGGATTAATTTTATGACGAAGTTGGTGTCAAATATAGAAGATAACATCATTATGTTCAAATACCATATGTTTATGCCATCGTTTGTTTTATTAATAAAGTTCATGATGCAATATAGCACTAAGGAAGTAAATCTTGTGCTTTGTGATATATTCAGACATAATTAAATAATGAATTACTTGATTTTTTTAAAAATCGAATTTTATTTTTTGGACAAAAAATGGTAAAGATAAATGCAGGTAAAATAATATATCCAGTAATAATGAACTATTTTAAATAAATTTTTAAGTTCTTCAGTTTTGTTAAATGATAACTATGACACCAGAATCTATGAAAATTACCCGAACGTTAGTAGTCAAAATTATTTCTTTTACAACCGATTATTTTGAAATGAGTTGTTGACTAGAAAAATGCTCAGTTAAAAGGTTTCAATTAAGATATGGTAGATAAATTATTACATTACTGAAGTAAAACTTAAGATAGTGAAGTAAGTTTTTACTAAGTAATCTATGAAATACGTTTTTCGAGTGAAAACAGTTCTTTCACTTGAAAGCTGCGAAGTATATTTAAATGAATGCTGAATAATTTTTTTCATTTGATTCGATTTACTGCATAACGGAGTTTCCGCCTTGAAACTGTGCTCTGTGCCATTAGAAATGAATCACATAGCAGTATCAATGTATCACAGTATCTGCTCAGTTAAATATTTAAATATAAAATACATTATTTTATATTTTACCGTCAATGCTATATTTTTAGTTCAATAGAATGGTAAACAATTTCTTCAAAAGCATGGTTCTCGCATGCAGTTACTGTCATCCTACCCGAATTAAAAGAAATATCGCTCTGCTGAATTCAAGGCGTATATAACTATTGATACATTTTCTTACACTGCTACACTAGAGGCGAATAAAATAACTACTCAAGATTATTTGCAGGTTAATGAAGATCAAGATGCGTAATATCAGTGGCGCGCAAATGTCAAAACCATATCTCTTTCAGTTCAATAGTAGTTGAAATATTATTGAACGGTGGATAGGAAAGGAAATTCCACTGTCTGACTTCCCAGATCTCCGTTTATAGTACCAATTGATTTTTATTTGTTTGTGGCTGCATTATAATGATGGCACATCTGCAAAGTGCTCTCCGTTTGAATTATACGAATAGCTAGAATTTAATACTGCTACTTGGCAGGAGATTAATTACGGCGTGACCATTTTGGTTAGACTGACTAATGGTGTACAGTTTGAACTTCGTTAACCTGCGAATAAACTTGATTGGCTGAGTTTTAACATGACAGATATTTATAACTAGATTTGAATTTAATTAATTCGAAACTGAAAGGATTGCGAAAAATTAAAATGAAGAAAAACCCTGTAAAAAATTAAGGACAGTGAGAATAAATGGCAATTTTTATGTTAAAAATAATCAAAAGGACTTGATTTGAATATTTAACAGCTGTAATATATAATACATAATAAATCTTTCAGAGGACTTTTCGATTTCTTTCCTAAAAAGAAGTAAAAATAAATAAATTCTTCTGTAAAGAAGCTTGTACTCTATCTATTGCTATTATTAGATATTAAAAAAAATACTTTTTTTAAAAAATCACCATAAAATACTCCCTGCTTAAAATAATTATAATAAAAATAGTTCTAAAAGAATCTATCGGTTCTGATTGGAATTGAAGAATAAATGTAAATGAATAAAAATTGTAAAATGATAATAATTACAATTTCAAAAAGGATCTTGTTAAAGTTGCTTACCAATTTATTAAATAAATAAATTGTGTAAGCATTTGAATGCGATAATTTGTCGCATAAAACTTCCGTTTAGATGTGAAGACTTATTTAATTAGACAAACCAATTTCGAAATTCCTTCCCCACAAAAAAAATTAATATATAGTTTTGACTTCGAACTAACCAAAATAAATTCGAATTATTATCTTAGCATTACATTCATAAAAAATTCAAGGAAACGAAAATAAATTCGAATTATTGACAAAACCGATTTATACACTTTCAGATTCGCCAAATTACACTGTAACTATATGTGACTCTATCAGTATAACGCATTACTTTTGAAAACGTTTACTTTCCAGAAATATTACATCTTTTCTCACCGCCATTTTTTTGTAGAGTTGAAGCATCGTTAATCGGATATGCGGCGTACTTAAATCCAAATATCTTATAAAAAAAGAACAAAATATTCTGAAAATCTTTTCATCATCAGTTTCATGTACCTACGAACGACTTCAAGAAAAGTATTTCCAACAGTGAGATACTTTCTTTTCATCTGAAGCTCATTCATCGTTCAGAGTTGAAATCTACTTCAAAATGGATTTACTAAATTTTAAAAAAACAAAAAAAAAATAATAAGGGCAGAAGTGTATTATAATACATCTGGCTATTTATTTGGTGTGATTGAATTCGAGAAAGCATAACTTCCTTGAATATTCCTGCCAGCTTTGTATATATTATAATTTGATTGTCTTTGTCTTATACGAGCCCATTATTTAAGCATAGTTTCAAATTACAGACGTTATTACAGAAATCTAGAAAGGAAATAATTAGACAATTTTCAAGTGAAGAATTTACAATTTCAGAATTAAATTATTTGCAAATGATTGAAGTATTAGATTGCAATGGAAGTTATTTCGGCTGGATATTACAAACCTTTATGTTTAATGAAATATTTAAATACTGCAATAAATGTTCCAAGAATTTAATTTTAATAGGCTTTATCTTATTAAATAGGTATAGAGAAAGTCTATTGAACTCTATGAATATAAAACTTCCTTATTAAGGAAAACTCATTTACTGAACAATGTATGTGCCTATTCTGCATACATTATTCAAAAAGCTAGATGGATTAAATTTAGAATGCTGTTTATTTTTATAAATATTGTAATCAACATTTATATAAATATTGTCTTTTTATTTGTTCAGAACATAAATTAAATAATATTTTATATGCAAAGATTATTTTTACATACCCGCTTGATTTTCTTCAGTATGTTATACAATTACTTAAAATAGCACACTATTTAGAAAAGATTTTTAACACATATATTTTGGTTTGGTTTCGCATAACGTGTGTTATATATTGCATTAATTTATTGAATGCTACCGTTTTCTTCCTAGAATTTTAAATTAAATCAGAAAGGCAAATAAATTTTATTATTTTTAGCAAAGGATGTCAAATAAATGCTATTTAGTGTGGCAATTATTTATATATTTGCTTTATAAACATATACTGTATTAACATAATAAGGTTCTTAATTTGCATTTTTCTATAAGTTGCTTCATAAAATAAATTAATCCAAACTAACTCTCTGCAGGACAGAACATTGGACCTAGAAGTTCCAAATCTGGCACGTATTTCTTCGAGAGAAATGATCTTAGTAAAAGGAATTTCAAAATTTTAATCATTTTTAAATCAATTAATTAGTTAATAGCGAAGCATATTATCTCATAAAAAACCTCAAAAAGAAAATATCTCATTTTACACCATTTTAAAATAGTAAAAAGCTTTTCTGTGATGCCAATTTTTATTTCCAAACAATTTTTCCAAATTAATCTGAAAATGATTTTGTAATAATACTCTTTCTTATTATATAATCATGTATAACAAAATCCCAAGATTTTGCCTAACCAACCTGAAAATTGTAATATCTCTCTTACAACTAAGCAAAAATAAATATTAGAATATTAATTTTATTATTGATTAATGTTTTAAACGTTAATGTTACAAATGACAAAATATTAAATACTTTTTAACATACCATAGTTTTTAGGCCAAATTTTTTTAATAAATTGCGTTGTGTAAAAAGTTTTAAACACCGAATACGACGACTGTTGCAATCAAGCTAGATGGGGACAGATGGATTATGTCTAAAACATTATCATATTCTGATGTTTTGTACTAGAGATTTAAATTTCTTTAAATTTTTTTATTTGTTTCCGTCTCGTTTGAATTGGAGCTAATTTAATTTCTATAGGCCGATATAAAGGCCTATAATGAGTTTCCATCAGAAATATAATAGAATCTTTATTTTATGAAACAATAGCATTTTTTATGGATCTTGTCTTTTAAATATCTTCCTTAAACAAAGTAATTTCCTTAAATGGGAATTTACAAAAATGTCTAGGGGAGAAATTTTTGATTTTTTAAAATAAAACTTCCGATGGTAAAACGGTTTATTTAAACCAAAAAATAAGCACATATGGAGCAATTATAATATACATTTGTTATTTTGTACTAAACAAATTCATTACGTCTTTGATATATTATGTATTCATTAATGTTATTTAGCTTAATTATGTCATAGTGCTAGCTATTTATTTACTTATTAAGTAATTTTGGTAATTTCCTAAGCTATTCATTTTGAGCTAGTTAATTATACCACTGCAAATATATAATTTGTGATTCTAATCATGATTATATGAAAATTCAAAGTCACCACGAAATCGTGTCATTGTATGGCTCATTTTACTGAAAACTGAGGAAATAAATTGAGAAACAGAAGATAAGGAAGAAAATAATAGATCCAATCAAATTTCCTCCAACATTTATTAATATATCAAACCTTTTTCTTCTTATTATCATTATTATTAGTTTCGTCTTATAATCCAGCATTTATTAATTTAGAAATATAAAATGTAGTATTTTCTTTTTCATCTAAATCCTATTTGGTGGACCCATTTCATTAACCACTTATCAAAACATGTTTTCTCATATAGTTCAAAATTAAATGATCTTAGGTAATTAAAGTTATCTTTACAGATCTTGTAAAGATCACAGGAGAGAAACAGGAGAAATATATTACTTTAATGGCGTAATTGCAGTTATAAAAATATACAAGCGAGGAGGAAACCAAGAACCACTTATCTTTTTTGGTAGGATGCTTTATTCTAATTCTAGAGACTACGGTGGTTTAGTGGTGAACTCAATTTCGAATTTGGTGATTGAGATGCGATTTCATTTTATATCTGGCATATGTGTGCGTGCGGTGTATGTTTAATCGATCATGTTTTCGGAATTTTGAAATGATGATGATAATTCTTTTGCAAATATCTTCAGCCCACCAAGATTCAAAATTATGATTTTGAACTCGTGTAGCTTTAAAATGGAATGTTAATACGGTAAATTAAGTGTGATGGCTTTTTAATCTCTATTAATAACAAAAGCGATTATGTGTACGTTTATCATTATTTGTAGATATGTGTGCTTATTTTTCTTTGATATTTTACAGACTGTAGAGCTACCACATTTAGCCCAAACATATTTTGAAAGGTAAGAATATTCAACTTGGAATGAATTAAAAAAAATTAACTAAGAATTTCTATTAATAAAAATTATTTGAGATTTTGATGTTTTATGCTAAAACTGTCTAAAATAGTTCCTCATAAAATTGATTTTTATAACATCTTAGAACTTAAAAAAATATATTGCTTTAGGCAGTTCTGCTTTAAGCAAATGTTTCCTAATTTACGCAATTTTTAAAGATCTTTTCACACACAAACTGCGGCAATACTTTCGCTTGTTGCAATGGAATTAAAACCGTTTATACTGTTTCTGCAAATTTTTAACTGGAAGGTTTTGTTAAAAAGTAAGAAATAGAAATTTTGGTTACTTGTTCATCAATATGCTGATATTTGCTATTCTTTAATTTTGCAGTTAACATGCTTCTATTTAGCTAATATGCTACCAGTTGATTTCATATGATGCATGTAACACTCCGCTTGTTTAATGTTAAAACTAAATGCATATGCTCCGAGGAATTAAAAAAGCCATTAAGAAATTAAGCACCGTATAAGATAATTTGCAGTTATGCTACGTTTTTCAAGTGGACGTCATATAATTTTGCTCCATTAAGGATATTCACGTACACGATAAGCAAGTGTCAAGTTACTAAAATAACACTATTTCTACTTCTGCTTCAACTTTAATTTAAAAAATATTTGTCAAAGAAATCATAAGCATTAAGTTATAAATAAAAATTTAATTAAAACTAAATACAACCGATATTCCCAGTGAACTAGATAAAAAGAACTAGTATTATTATTGAAAAGAAGAACTAGCGGACTCGTTATTGCAAGCCTTGATGTCTAACTCTTATCCGGCAAATGGCGAATGTCATCTTCTTTCGTTCACGCTTCAATTGAAACACGTGGTTATCATTGAAAATGTATCTTCTTAAACAAATAAAAATCAGAATGTATCCAACACGATGACATTGTAAAATAAAATATGAATTTTTAAATTTTTATTTGGAATTTATTTATTAAAGTTAACTATAATATCTAAGCTGTTAAAAGGAAATAATTGTTTATCCAACTTCTGATATACAATAAGCTACACAAGTGGTGAAACTATTATGTTCGTCTAAAGCAACTAATTTTATTTGTTAGTTCTAGCATTTAAAAATGAAAAAAAAAATTACTTGGAAAATATGGACAGCATGGCATATGGAATAGCTTAGTGTAACACTAAGGAAAACAAAATGAATAAAAGCCATTTTCAGAAATGTAAATCCTAAAATTTTTTAACTCCATATTTTGAAATGATGAAGGAAAATTGCTGTAAATTGCTCACCCTGTAAGTTCCAAGGTTTTCGACTGTGCAACTGAGCTGGGCATCCCGGCCAGTTGCTACAGTTACGTTTTGGATGGGCTCGGCGAATTCAGGTTCAGCCTCCACCAGATTATCTGCAAGAAAACAAAAGACAGTTTTAGTGTAGTTCAATTCTGTTCACTTAGATTTTATTCAATTCTATGAAGTTAATAAAGTATACAAATCAATATTGATGCTAGTTGTAATTTCTTTTTAATTCTTCGAGCGTATTTATAAACCATTTTTCTATTATCATTTCCAGTTTTGTTACAACAAAATTTGCGAAATGTATCATTAGTAAATGCTATTATATGATTTACTGATAATTCTCAATTTTAACTCCAGTAAAGTAATATTTATAATCTGGATAGTTTGATTTGTGAATTCATAATCTTAAATACTTCTTTTCAAAATTATTACTTAATCAAAATTATTCCCATTTCTGATAAAACTCAGGATATATAATAATATATTGAATAAATATTATTGGATGGAAAATTCTTTGCCGATCAATCCATCGAAAAGGAAGTAGATTTTAAACTTATAGCAGGAATATAAAGCTTCTATCGTGCCATTAAGGCTTAGAATTTCGAAAAAAGAACTCATTTTATGCATATAAAAGAATACGAACCAATTGTTTAGATTATACATGACGTCATATTTCAAATTAACATTAATGAAGATTTATTCAATTAAAAAGGAATCCTTTCATCTCAGTTTATGGATTATTCGTGACCAATCTCTATAGTTCGGTTTATTCAAAACTAGAAACTGCGCTTTGAACGTTGTTATCATTAAGAAAAAATTGATCATTTAAAAGAACTACAATTACCAAGTTTAACATTTTATTGACTTCCGTAGCTGTTAATAATGATAAAAAAAACTTGCTCATACTGATATTCTTTAATATCTTTTCTATCATCTCATTAGTTCTTAGTAACGTATGTTATTTAGAATTTTTGGTGATTGGTATTCAATTTTCTTACATTAGTTAATTACATTGAATCGATGTTCCCTATGCTGACCTAAACTTTAAAAAAAATGGTTGCAGATTACAAAATGTTAATGATACTTACTTTTCATAGCTGAATACAGAATGAGAAAAACTAGGGGATATCTCAGCAAGTTCATTTTTAGAGTTTTGTAAGACTTACTTTATAGCAAATTATGATCTTTTTTTTTTCAGAATATTGCCAATGTTAGTGAAACGACAAAAAGAAAAAAAATGTCCTTTGAATACTTTACCAACTGATTCCACTCTCATAAAGTCAAGTATTGTGATAATAAATCAATTGATTTGAAAGTTGTTATAATTTTATAAATTCATTCATGATATTTAGAAATTCTACAAGACTCAATAGTAATTGCGAGATAAATTTAACTCCACTGTTTTTCACACTATTGAGAAAAACCAATTACCATTGTAAAAAACAACCAAATTCTGTATTTAGAACTCATTCTGATTAGAGATGGAAATGTATTAAGCTGTAGGCTCCAAAAATTCAATTAGCTCGCTGAAAGGACTTAATGGTTGTTAGAATGGTGATATCAATTACTTTCATTTGTTCTTGCAGGTTTTCTTTTCCCCCTTATGAGTCGAGAAAGTCCTAATTAAATCTCGAGATTAACTACCCAGATATCTTCTTGAGATAGGCTGTAAGAAGGCGAGTCTTTCTTCCTATCGCAGTAATTTTAGTTAATTAGACTGTGAAATGGACTTGTCAGTGCAGTACTTGGATGTTATGAGGAAAAGAATTGAATAACCTTTCATAAAGAAAAACTTTGATGCTTTTGAATAAAATCAAATCGTTTCCGTAAGTATGGATGTTGTTATTGGATAAATCTTGAACTTGTAATCAGCTATTGGAAGATTAAAAAAAAAAGAAGCAAATATGTAAGCAAAAAAATCTTTCTTTTTTCAGAACACTAATAGCTGATATAATAGCAAAAAATTAAAGTTAACTGTTAAGGAAGAAAGTAATTTGAATAAAAACAATTTTCTTTCTTTATAGTATTTTTACTTATGAATTCACCCAGTTTATTTTTGTTTGCTTTTTGTTCTGATTATTTGTTTTTAAAATGAAAATTTATTTTGAAGATGTTTGTCCAGGACATGACTTCTCAATTGCTTTAAAAAAGAAAATGTCATTACTCTTCAATTCTTTTGTTAGCCAATAGCAGCAATTTTATCTCATTTGATATTTCGTAAAATTTAGAAATTAAAGTTCTTTTAAAGATGCCAATTTCTGGATGTTCCTAAAATATTCTTTTTCTTTTATCAATAGTAGAAAATAATTTAAATTTCCTTGAGCATTCTTTCATCACAATAGACAATCAAAGAAGTTGTAGTAAATTAAAAACAAATTTCTTTCAGCATCTAAAAATGTAGGATATGAAGGACATTGCTAGTTGTGTGAATGGCTAATGACGAATCTTTATGTGCGTGTATGCGTGCAGTTTTTTCATTTTCCCATTTAATAATCATGGTTTGATTTCTTTCTGAATTTCATCTTTCTTTAAAAAAAGATTTTAGAAATGTTATATATTTCTAACAATTTGTACAATATGATAAGAAGGTCTGTCAACAAATTCTATTTATAATTCTTAAATTCTTATCCCCGCATTTCTGCGGATGATAAACATTACAAAAATGAAATAAAATTTTAAAAATGTGGGATTTCGGAGCCTTTTTTAGCAGTAATAATTATAGACATCGAGAGCTTTTCGTCAGATAAAAAACCCTTTTAGTAGAAACTTTAGAAATGTGAAAAACAATTGATATTCTTTGAAATTTTTGTAAGTAATTTAAATTAATTAAGTAATTGAAAGTAATTTCTATTTATAATTTTTTGTGCCCGTTTAATATATATATATATATATAT
>JAPMOR010041485.1:56749-67912 GCA_026543865.1 Argiope aurantia | reverse complement strand
TATATATATATATATATGTTGCCCTTGTTGAAATTTAGAAATTACAAAAATACATAAAACAGAAGAATTTTCGGAACTGAGCTAATTAAAAAAAATAACTCGGTGCATTATATCTCCAATTACAATAGAAACAGAGTTAGTGGCCCATCTTATATTGGTTTCAAATTTGTAACTCCATTCTTCTAGATCAGGTTTAATAAGCCATTCCACACAGAGCATGATTAATAATTGATACTGTGCCGAAAAATTCGTCCTATAAGTGTACAGTGAGAAGTACAACACTGTCTGTGATGCAAAATGATGCAAAAATAAAACACAGGTGCCAGAACACAACTGAAGAGTACACAAAAGCATTATTTGCAGAAATCAACAAGACACCCAAATAGCAGATAGTTAAGTAGAAAATGAATTGCGCAAACTGTTAGAGAGTTTTCTCTGCAATCAACACTAAAAGAAGAATTCATTAAATTGACGCGATCTTTCCTTCAAATTTATATAGATTCTAGAAAGGACATACAATCTTCTGAAAGAATCGCTGGATATTGAGTCCAAATAGCGGTGTTGTCATATATTTTCTAGAACATTCATTTTTGTTTCTAAGTTCATCGTCAAATATCTTGCCAAGTTCAAGGAGTCAATAAACTGGCATTCATTCCCCATCCATTAAAGTAATTGTTAATCTCTCTTCCTTACTACGAGACTAGCTGCGCAAGGAAGCAACATTACAGATTCGTAATACCATGTAGAACGATAATTTTGAATGACTACCTGTGACATTGTCTTATGAGCCTGCTGCTATTTTTCATGTTTCAAAATAAGTTTCTTTGGGATTGGAGGCATTATCATAGTTTTTGAAGTGCTAAAGCAATGATAATGCTTTCTTTAAAACTTTCATTTTTAATAAACTTTTCACTTTTCTAACTCAAAAATTTTTCTAAAACTAATCACCGAAAAATTATAGTTTTTTTTTTACACTTTTTGTCCTCTTACAGTGAGGAATAGGAATATGTTAAATTTGTGTGGCCATAATGAGGAACTGCGCATAATGGATAATAAAAAAACTGTGCATAAAGAAAAATAATAAATTAGAAATTTTTTATGATAAAAATATAAAATTCGAAGGTCTAGTTTAAAATATCATAGCATGAAAATAATATTTTAGATCTAAATTTTCTATATTTCATTGGGCAGACAAAATATAAATTTACTGTAATGTAACTCCCATCATTTAAAAAAATGAAGAAATATTGTAAATTATGTTTTAAAATAATTTTTAAACCTGGTTTTTATAAAACAATATGCTCAGAAATTACTGTGAAAAACTTTAAAATTTCAATTAATTTTTTTCATTAAAAATCATATTAAAATTTTGTAAAAACGTCCTTAACGAGCACTTACTAAGAAGAGTAATTTTAAATAATATATTCAGAGGCTTAATTTCCAACAGCATAACTTGCAAAGCGTTCTGAACGATTTTTGTTGTATGCATATCTTTCGATGAAATTTCCAGATAGTATACCAATCAACAAATGTCATAAAAAAATACACGTTAAAAAATTATAAAAATAGTTTACATGTGAACTCAAACAAATACATTTTTGTAAGAAGTATTTTTGAAAGTGTATACATAATGTTAAACATTGAAAAGGTGATAATCTAATAAGGATTTCACCTGTGATCATACAGATTTAAAAGCATGGAATGAATTTATTTCAATGAAAAATAAAATTAGTATACACCTTTTTTATTAATAGCAGAGACCGTTAAAAATTAATTTTTGAAATCAGTTTTAATTTTAATGATTGATTTTTGTGTTATTTTTAGTGTTGATTTTAAAAATAAAATCCATTTATTTCTATCATGCAAGGATTAATTTACAAAACGATTGTATATTTTGAAGAAAACAACTGAAATCACAGTTAAATATTTGAAATTTCAATTAAACATTATTTCATAATGTTTAATTGTATTATTTGTTAATGTTTAACAATATTTTATTCTGTTTAACATTATTTCATTAATTTTATTTCATAATGTTTAATTGTATTATTTGTTAATGTTTAACATTATTTTATTCTGTTTAACATTATTTCATTAATATTATTTCATAATGTTTAATTATATTTATATCCTAATTTTATATTGAATAATAATCCTAATGTTATGTTGACTTTTATATTGAACGTTACCAGTTCTTATAGTAACATTTTTTAATGTCAAAAACTCTTTTGTCAGCGTTCCTCTTGTGGTATTTGTAAGGATTGTCTCTTTGCAGCTTACAGCTATAGTCGGCTATAATGCTAACATTTCATTTTTCTTGATATCGCCTCCTTTACATCATAGTGAAATCTTTCATCTTGTTCTTTATTAATTGCACTTAAACTTTTAGAAGGATAGCCCAGGTATGAATCGGAATAAGACGGACTTTCAAGCTTATAATGCAGCTTAAAATCTAGAAATATTTTTATCATCTCTTTCACAAGAGATTTGATTTCAGATCCTTTTTATTTCCAAGAAAGATAGTTAGTTAATGTTAAAAACTAGTTTTAAAGATTTCAAGGCTTTTCTTTTGTTTGTTTCCATTTCAGTCTTAAAAGTTTCGTCTTTCATCATTTTCCCAATGACTGGTCTTACAAACACACTTTTAATTTTAGACTGTAGACTTAAAATTACGACCAGTTCCAGGGTTTATCTGGAAGGATATATCGCTGAGGTACTTGAAGTATTTACCTGATTGGCTATTGTAGTTCTGTTTTCTGTCTTGGCTGCCTTATTCACAAAGAAAATAGAAAAATTTCGTCTTCCCTTTCTGCAGATCAAATAATTAAAAAATCAATTTCAGATCATTTTAAATTACTCATCGGTGATCTGAATATGATAGTTTATTCAGGATGAAATCAAGAATTGCAGGTGAATATTCTGTGTAGAAATAATTTCTTCTCTTTTATTTAGTAGCTTAATCCACCAATTTATTATTTTGAGTCCATAAATATGTTTATCAAACTCGTAAACTGGCAAAATATAAATTGCGATTTGAGATAAAACTGTATATGATGGAGTTTTTTTTCATTATTTTTCCAATAAGCAACATCCACCCACCCCCCACATCAAAAAAACTGTTAAAAACACCGCTTGTTTTATCGACAATTTTTTATCACCGATTTTTTGAAATTTCTAATGCCTTAAACATTTCACTCGCTTTCTACATTTTAAAGACATAGTTACGATGCAGAGACCACCAAGTTCTTACACATTTTCATCTCCACCCCTTTTCAATTTTCTTTGAGATTTCTCTTTCCTTCCAAAAGAGAGAGAGGGGCCACACCAGTAGTTCGAAAAGCCCTCACGAAATTTAAAGACGAGAGCAAGATGTGAGTGGCAGCCTTTGTGTCTGCCATGCCTCCTTGTCAAAACTCTTCCGCCCCCAGAACAAACACCGACGAAAGAATCCACACTGACTTAGCCCCTTCTTCCGAGAAGCCCTGGCTGGGCTTTCCATTAGCAGAGGCCGACCTGTGTTCCAAATAATGAGGGGGAGGAATCGGAGCGCGCTTTTATTGAAATTTCCATTACCCCCAATTAGGCATGAAGAGAGATTTCTGAGGAGAGGGGGGGGGGCGTTCGCTTAATCACCGAACGACATGTCAGCCCCCCCCCCCGCCCGAAGGGATTAGGCGGGAAGAAAGGCGAGAAAGATTTCTCGATGGCATTTGTTCGACGGGGAGGGTGTGCGTGTAATTTATGGGTGCATGAAGGCCGCTTGATTTGCAAGTAAACACATTCTTAAACTGGTGAACAATAGACTTTCCCTTTTGGTGGAAAAGTTTGGAAGCGGAAAGATGGCAGAAAGGACGATAAGAAATTGTGGAGCGAATGACTTCAGGTGACAGCCTCGTTTGTTTGAATCTGTTTCGCTTTGATGAACTGGAAGGGTTTCAGATAGGAAGGAATTTAATTTTTTCGATCAGTTTCGTGATTAGAGACGATTTGAATTCCTTAGTATTTCCTTTTTCTGATGGATATGATTTTTAGAAAATGGAATTTCAGCTTAATTATTAAAAAAGTAAGATTATTTTTGAAGTCAGAAAATTTCAGATCTAAAGATTAGATCATATTTAGATTTTTCTTTGACAAAAAGTCGCAATCACCTGATTATAAGATCACGGCATCGAATCTGGAGAATTCTGTGCTCGAACTCCGATGCCATAAATGAGCCATCTTGTGGTGAAACTAGCATCAACCTAAATTTGAGCGGCGAGGATCCTCTATTATTGAAAATGGATTCTAAATCAAATGCCGCCTTGGTCCTTTATCCAGATTTCGAATTTTGAAGTCCGTCCCAAACAACTCTAATTATTGTTTCAAAACTTGATTTTGAAAACTCAACTTGAATTATAAGCTTAATTTTTGCGACAATCATTTCTGCTTAAATTTTGTTACAATCATAAATGTCACAGCCTGTTGTCTTACATCTTTTTTATTTAGTTTGGAATTATGAATTCTTTAATGAATTCCTAAGCATCATATAAAACTAAAGGATCTTTCTTTCCTTTTTTTCATCTATCTCTATATTGGTGAAATCGAAACGGAATGGTCCGTGCACAAACCCGCAGAGGGTTTCCCTATCTAAAAGTCGACAATATTTGGCTTTTTCGATCAAATAAACCATTAATTAATATTATCAATTGTAAGAAAGTCAAGTCGAAGCAGCAATATATCCACGAGCTTGGCTACTCCGATCCGCCACTAAGGAATACATATTAAATATGACTTAACGGGCCGCCACGACAACATTGGTGGGAACTAAGGTTGAGTCCTAAGAGCCATTATACCGGGCATATTACAACACTTCCCGTAGGATGCAAGTTCCGTCATCGTACTGACCTACCGTCACAAGAAAATCCCTGAATATGGTCGCCGTAAATAGACGCGTCGAAGAAAGGAGGGAAATGGGCATTAAAACTGACCACAACATTTGGCTAACTAAATGCGCTTCATTAGGTGAGAAATTCATTTCGGCTATGCTAATGTAGATATATTTATGTGACAGTTGAATATAATGTTGTTATTAAATTGTAGATAAACTAAAAAATGCCTTGTTATTGAAGCTTGAAAATAATGTCTTGCATAAGAAAGCCTTCAACGGCATTTCTTCTACTGCTTTTGTATTGAATTTTTTTTTAAATATGAGGCTGCCGTGAATTAAATAAAAACCATTGGAGGCATTCATGTTTCCTTTTAATCATCATTAAACACAAATTTAAAACTAACAAAAAACATCTTCAACAGATGTGCATTAAAATAAAAGAGAATTTACAAAAAAAAAAAAAAAAAAAAAAAAAAAACCTAGAATAGTTCAAACTTTTAACGTTACCTTGCAAAGAAGCACCTATAATTTTTCTTATTTCAGAATTATCTGTGCTATTTCTAAAAAAAATTAGAGGGAATGTATATTATTTAGTGAACAGTTCAACCGCCAGTGAACAGTTCTAAGCACAACGCTGTAAAAATAAAGCATACCTTTATTTTAAGTAGTAAAAATGACTTTGAATCAACTGCCTACATAGTGGATGGGATATGTGTTATAATAAGTTTCCTAGTCCTTTAATTTCTCATTTGCATTCTCGGATATTGAAAGGAATCGACATTTTTCTTATAATTTCTGTCCTTCAGTTGTTAAGGTATTCCGTGTACTTTTAGATATACATTTTTTTTATCAGCAAAAGAAGCAGATAAAGTAACAACACGAAAGTAAAGAATTTTATTATCTTTCAAAAATATATCTTCTCCATTCAAAGTATCATCATATATAAAGATTGGGCTCATCGGCAAGGGTTTTAATAATCACACTGCTCTTCACTAACAAGGGGCTAAATGTAGTCTCCGCATTTAGGTTTGTGACCTAATGTTCTACTTTAAAAACGACTTCTTTTTATATACCTGAAGTGATATTTTTGTCTCATGATGTTAGAAACATTCTCTTTATGTTTGATGCCAGTATACTCAAAAACCATTCATATATAACACAACTATGACACAAATGTCTTTAAAACGGAAGTTCCGCAACCATGAATTAGATGATTAATAAACATGCATTTAAGATGTCATACAACATTACGCAACAGATCACATAACTAAACTACGTATGCAATTATGGTCCTAATTTAAAATTTTTGAACAGATTTATACTCCGCTTTAACAGCCTATCGCACCCCATAGCTAAGTAAATTTCCATATTTGCGCTCGAATCAATTCTCCATTTGCATTGAAAGCTCCTTTTCCGATGCCTAATCCAATCTTTCTCAATGGCTTGGTGCAGGGTCGAACAAATGCTTACATTGTTGTGCTGCCCTGACTTATTATTATCTGAATTTAATGAGCAGATTTCTAGCTGTCGTGCAGCTGGCTTAATGACATTTATTCGAATAGAGGCGACGAGAATGAGCGCGCCTCGGCTGCCAGGCGTTTGTGTCACTCGCTGCAGCTTTGGTGATTATGTCGGTCCTCCTTCGTCTCAGCTGCTTTCGGGCCTTTTCAAAGGAGGCAAGGGGAGATATTGACATCAATAGGCCAGGAGTGTCAAAAGTTTGATGATTAAAACACCGTGCCATCGAAGTGTCGAAACAACAACTTTTCGTACGATGATAAATCAAAAAGGTCCACGATATATGGAAAAAGGCAATAAAAGTGTCAGAAAAACTGAAACAGAAACATTATCATTATTTTTCGAATATAATATATATCAGCTAACTTCTGTAGGGAATTTCCTTTAAAGCAGTCTAAGGCAGCTAGGCTGAGGGGGCGGGCGGCAAGTAGATAGATTAAAAAGTATCTTCCTAGTTGCTAAATAAATTTTGTAAAAAATACAAATTCAATTAATTGTGAAATGTTAGGATGATATTAACAATTTATCATGTTTGTTTATTAAAGCTCTTAAAGTTTGACATCGCTCACTTTTTTATTAGATTATATACTAACACCAAACATCTATTTCAATAATATTGTATACAAGCGTAGATGTTGGACAGTCTGGAGTCATAATAGATAAATAAAAACACATTTTCCTAAGTTAATAAAATCAAAAATATTAAAATAAAACAAATGATTAATGCGTTGAAATGTGAAATTAAATTTTCATTTTATTAAAACAGGGACCCATATAATGTCAGGGACGCAAAATACTTAAATATGCCACTGGTTTGCTTGACAGATCGTAATAAACACAATTTTTTATGTCACTTTTCCTTTACAGCTTGCACCTGTACCTGCTATCGTGAAGATTAAAAATCAATGAGAATGTTATAAACGGGAAGAAAGAGTAAGTTGCCCCTTTTTAAGGAAACATTTGGAAAAAACTGATGAAAGTAAAGTTAAGAAAAAAATGCATGCTTACATTAAGGGTTTTCATAAATATGTGCAGGACTCGAATGCAAATCTTTAAGTTCAAAATGATAAAGTATGTACTAAGAAAAGTGCAGTAAATCAGAGTAAATAAAACTAAATATAGTGAATCAGAGTAAATCATATGCCATGAAGAGAACAAATTATAAAAACAATTTGTGAAAACAAATTGTTGCTAAATGAGATGATAATGTGATAAATTAAAACAATTTGAGAAATTGGATTTAGAGAATTTTGAGGAAAAGTTTAGCAGGAAGAGAGCGTGAATATTTAAGATAAAATCTAGAAATACAAATAATTATTATAATAACAGTCCAACAAAGAATCCTTTTAGCAAATGTCTTTTAGGGTAGGCAGACACCATGCTAGAGGTGGCGCCATCAGATTACTCCACTGAGATATTCATCTAGAACGTGGTGGCTTAGAGATAATGTCTAAATTGTCGGACAATAGGTAGGAGGAGACCCGCTGCAAGATACAAAAGATCCGTCGAAGTTGTGGGCTTAATGTTCATTAAATCTCACGTCGTGTTCCAACATTAGCTACAGACTATGACTTATAAATTTGAAGAAGAGATACAAGCTCAGATATCTTCCTCATCATCTGACCATGATTCAATGGCCTATAAAAAAACAGCTCTCGTTTTGTTTCAAAACGGGATATTAGTATAAATAAGTTAGGCTTTACAATCCATCCAATAATGTGCTACCTTTTAATTGATATCGTCTTGCAATATACTGCGACATCAGATTTGTTATGATTTTTTTCTCACATATAAAATATACAAGAGATCCCAGAATAAAACTGATGTTCCTATTTTCCTTTTAATACGTAAAGCTTTCACAAAAAAGTTCTTTGATTAATTGTAGAAAAAATTGTTCTTTCCGAAAGCATAAGAATCTCTGCACAAATGTTTGAATCAAAAACTGTCATAGGATGTTTACCAGATCTACGTTTAGATGTCTTAATATTAGAGCGACTAGTTAGTCTCATTATAAAACAAAAACTGAAATGAACTTTTTCAACAAAAACTGAAAATGAACTTCGGAATTCGTAAGAGTAGGTATTCCTTATATTGAACATTGTTATTATTATTATTATTTGTAAATTTCTATATTTGGATGGAAAGTATCTAGTAGTTTTTCTAATATAAAATTAAGAAAAGAAGACAAATATTATTTTTTCCATCTTATTCCATTAAGTTTTTAAATTTATCAATGATACAAAAGAAATCTCAAATAAAAAAACTTTTTAAAAAGAAGTGCATCAAGACTCAAAAACTTTTCTGAAACTTCAAATAAAAAAGATATTTTATATATACGTATATATATATAAGAGAGTAACAAAAAATACCGTAGTTTATAAATGTTTCTTTTCTTAGTAAATACTCTGCAGTAATTTGATTCGAATTTTCGCAGGAGTTGAATAGAATCTAGAAACATTGAAGTTTACTAAAGAATCTTTGCTTTCAACAGAAATACAAAACAAATAATAGGAAAAGTAATGCAAATAAAGATACTGTTACTTCACCTACTTAGTTATTATGAGATATTTATGTCTCTTTATCCTTACTATTCTTTTGGGATTTTGTTAAATTTTAATCATAATTCAATAAATGAATAATTAGAGAAAAACCTGAATACATAGTATTTATTAATTAATTTTCTTTGAATATAAAAAAAATGTTACAAATAAATAAGTTAGTAAATGAAATAATTAAAGTATTCAGTTTCTGTCTGCCAAATTTGAATAAAATGCCCAAAAAATTTCAAAGATATTTTTTTCTATACATTTTTGCATATATTTAATTTAATAAAGCAGATGAATTTTAAGCAGCTAATTTAAGAAATTTGAGTGTTTTTTCCTTAACAACAAAATAATTTTTTTTGGTCCTGGCAATATAATAGAATTAATCATAAATTCTAAAAGGTTTCAATGCATTTAAGACCCTTGCGAAAAATCCATCTGCCAAATGATAGCCATCAAATTACGGAAGATAAATAAAAATAAACTCACAAATACACACACACGCAAAATAAAAATATGAAGGTTAAATATTAAAAAGTAGAAATATTTATTGCAGAAGTTGTCAAAATAAAAACCTTGCGCAAGTTCAGGAAAAAGATATAGAGAGAATCAATATCTTGCCTGATTAATAGAGTTTTATTGCTGTATCAGCCTTCAAATTGAAAAGAAAAACTCATTTGTTACTCTTTATCTCTCAACTGTGATATAAAAAAGCAGATTATTGAAGAGCTGTGGCAATTAATTATAAATAATAGAAGAACAGCAACGTTATTCGAACTAATTTACTAAATGAGTCGCTCCAGAGATAGCGCCGTAATTAGATCTCTGTCAATACCACAAACATATTTGATTTATATACTTCGCAATAGTTCTGAATAATGAGTTAAAAACATTTGTAGATGTCAAAGAAAAAAAGCAGCGAATTGAGAATGATGCATTTTATGAATTATTTATGAAAGTATTTGAAATATACAAAAGAAATATAGAATAAAAAGCAATGGATATGCTTTTCGATTATAAATAATGTTTTTATATTCAAAATCTTTAGTGTTAGCTATTGTGGCAAAGAGGGAATCACTGTCCATATTAATTCTTAACAGGTAGTGTTGATGATATAGCAATATATTTAATTTCTTCCTTTACGATGCATATTGTACAATTAAAGTTGAAGTTTCTTAGCTATGATGGGCATATTTCTGGGATGTACGAAAATAATATAAAATTAATTTAAATTATGAGAGATAAAAATTTTATTAAAAAAATCTTCAGAATGTGTTTACTCCAGTCTGTCAGTGTTAAAGCAATAAAATATTTCATCCATTTCGTGATCACGTGACCTTGTGACAAAATCATTATCATATGCATGAACTTGGAACGGCTCCAGACACGAGATAATATGTTTTCATTTGAACCTAACTTTATGAAACACGATTCTTTGAAAGAAATTCAATGATTGCATTGTGGTCATTACATTTGAATAACTGGATATCACTATGAGTAATTGCCACCTCTCGTCATAAGTTAATGCGAAATTATATCAATACGATTTGCATTTGTTTTGGAAACTGATGATATTTCAAATAATGGAAAAGAATATGAAATCAAAAGTATGCACTACGATTGTTTTTAAGAATAAAACATTTGTAAGACATCGTTTAATCGTTCCATTGCTATAATGTGATTTTTCTTTTCCGCTGCCAGTATTGAGGTTATTCTCTTTTTCTTAAAAGGTGTTATCGCTGCTCAAGAAAAGTATATTTTAATTTTCAAAAATATAAGATCACTTAAATTACTGAATCGCAACATTTTTTTTATAAATTAGTAAGAAGATTCTAAACTTAATAAGTTAAAAATGACAAATCAATATTTAAGTGAAAATTCCTTAACTGCTTTTTGTTTAGTTATCTCTAAAATGAAATCTGGTGAAAAGTCATGCCAGTTTGTAATGCAAGTGGAAACAGATCGTTTTATTTTTTAAAATGTGTAATAACTATTTGGGGAGTAGTATGAATCTATTGTCTCTCTTATTTACTGAAAATGAGATGATATGAAAATGATGTTATGAAATTTTTTTTGATGAGTTATCCCAATTACAAACAAAAAAATGATAGTTTAATTAATATTCGGAAGTCCTTCAATATATGCTTCTATGCTCGTAAAATTCTCCTCTTTTTTTTCTTCTTCCCATTTCTCTTATAACCAAATTAAAAACACAAATTTAATGCTATTCAGTAC
>JAPMOR010041485.1:43370-56349 GCA_026543865.1 Argiope aurantia | reverse complement strand
AGATAAAAAAAAAACTTCACAAATCTAGAACGAATATATTTAATATATAAATTTTTTCTATGGAAAAGCATATCTCTATACAAACGAAGAAAAATAAAAGTTACAGACACATTGGAAGTACCTTAATTGAATTTAGGGAATTCATATTTTCCAGCGGATAATTATGCGTTGCATGCTCGCGTGTAGAAAAACCAAGGGAATAAACCAAATAGAATCGTTCAAAAAATTGTATTTCCAAGAGCACTGCATTGAACTTTTTGTTGAATGTAACAGTAATTACAATTTATGCAATGCAAAACACAAAAATAATAATGTAAATGTAAATATCTAAATATAATATCTAGCTAAATGCAATAATGATAATGAAACTATGTTTAGTAAATCTATAAATATAACCAAATCTAGCTATAGAAAAGCCTTGCCCGGTTCAACTAGTTATTAAAAAATATCTAACACAAAGATGCAAAATTACCGCATTATTAAGTTATAAAAATACAAAAAAAAGTAATTGTTGAGAAATCTAAATCTGTTTTTATTTCAGGGTTTTAAGATTAATACTAGGATATTTTATTATGAAAATTCACGGAAAACACAAATTCCATTCAATATTTTTAAACTTAAGTTTTGGAACCTATTTATCTTAATTGAAAAATTTGGATGCAAAATCCAAATTAAATTAAATTTTAAAATTTTAATTTCATTTGAAGAATAAAATTTTAAAGAAATATGCTCCATGTACTAAATTTCTCTTACATTTTTAAAACTTTTATTTTGTTTTTAAGCGAAGCATTGTTTAACCTTTCAAGGGTTGACGCAAAACTCCATGCAAAGTCATATAAAATAAATTTTAATGAACAATTTTGATTTTTGCAAATTTAATATTACTAAAATAAATCGATTTAAAAGTTCTAATTTTAAAACTTTTTAAGATAGAGTTAGAATGTTAAAATGTAACATCAAAAATTATCTGAATTTTGAATACACAAATTTATGTTAAAATAAGAAAACAATCACATCACTGCTGAATATCTTGTATAATAATTACACACGATTTATGTACTTGTGCGGAGGTATTTAATTTGCAAAATATTTAATCCTCTTCGAGAATTCATGAATTACGTGTTTATTAGACAAACTAGCTCTTTGAAGCTACCATGAGCTGACAGGACACGGTGGCCCGGTGTTAAGGTCTCGGCTTCAGAACCGAAGGATTTCAGATTCGAGACCCGATTTCACTGAAGAACCGTCGTGTGAGTGGGTCTGGTGAATGTTAAATCCATCGGGGTGAAATATCTTTTTATTGGTGTGGTGCGGAAGTTAGAAGAGATGTTTCCAGTTCAGACGTCGTCCTCGTCATTTGATCGTGATTCAAAATCACGAAATCCAACTCAAAATATCCCTAACGTTACTTTAAAACGGGACATTAATATAACTGAACACAACTGATCCTACATTTTCCATTTCCCATCCTGTGGCTGTGAGATGTTCTTAAATGTTTTTCTTTCATTCGATCTTTATTTGAAAATAGAGAGTGAAGAAGTTGATCCTGCATTTTTTTTGGAAAATTTCACTATTTAAAAGGTATGGCTTAATTTATTTTTCTTAATTCTCTATTTCGAAGCAACACTATTACTATTTTAAAACGAGTTTTGATCCCTGTTCAAATGGCGGAAGCTGTGCCTGGCGGACGATCCCCTTCTCTCGGGTCATCAGAATGGAGCATGGTGCGGATGGATGGCTTATACCGGACGCGCTTTCGCAGCGGGTTTTCGGTGAGGTCGAGTTTCGAAACTAGAGCCCTAGAAACAGGAACTTTGCCATTGTGTTTTCATAAATGCGGAGAAATAATAATTAAATAAAATGCGAAATTTTAAATTAGAAAACGAATGTATAACCGAAACTTTGCAATGTATAAAAGAAATATTTTATCATTACAATGATTACAAAGGAACCGGGACTGTGATACTACGAAGTTAAAAAAAGCGACAAATAAATGAAACCCATATAAAGGTGCTTTATTATATTTATGTAATTCTACTTTAAGAAATTCAAATTGCTTTTTGAAAAATCAAAATTATAAAATAATAAAAACGTATCCAGTGATATATATAAATTATTTTCCAAGTGCATAATCAAGAAATAAAATGAGAAATACATGTACATTAAGAAATCATCCTGGATTACTAGAAGAAATAGAGATTTAGTGAAGTCTATCAATTGTGAATAGAAGGATGAAGGCGATTATTTGTGAAAAGAGCTGAAGAGCGATCAATTTAACAGCAACTTTCGGCTCTACGTCGTTGAACGGTGATTAACGAAATTTCTGAGCAGATATCAAATAGATAACAACAGGAGAGAGGAAAGGGTTCGCATTTGACAGTTCAGTTAAACTATTTTGGAGGATAGTTTTCACTAATAATGTGCGATTTACACAAATTTGCTTTTCAACTGAAATTAAAGCAAAGAAAATAACATTGTACAGGCTTTGCAAATTTTTACACCATTTATTTCAGTTCGAAAAAGCACAGTGATTCCTTTGCAATAATAATTCTCAATATAAATTGAAAATACTTTATATACTACACATGATTTCTATATGGAAAATAAATTTATGAAAAACAATTTTTAAATACACTTTTTTTTATTGTGCTACTAGCCGCCTTTGGCGACCAGCTGGTTCGCCAATCTTAATACTCGTTAAAATTTTAATAATTAAATATTTTATGTAATTCCTACTTTAATAGCTTCTTCATTAAAATATTTTAAAACTTCAAATTTCAATTCACTCATAATATTATAATGACCTTCAGTCACAACGTAATCTGTATCTCTCTAATTTTCTGTTAGCTCCCTTAGAATTTATGCTTTAAATTAAAGTCGAAATGATTAATTTGCAATTAATCTAAAAATATTTTTTACTGAAACAAAGCATTTTTTTATAATATGATTACTGAAAAAAGAATCACTGAGCATTTAAACCTTACGGGCACTAAAGAATATCTTTCTTAATTTATGTAATATATCAAGAATTTGTCAACATTTTCAGATTCATCATGAGCAAGTCTAAATTAACAATATTTAATTTTAAATGCATCAAACACTAAGAAAATAATCGGTAGAAAACAGGCAAAAAAAATTACTTAAAAAACGATGAAATGAACTAACATAAATACAATTTAATTACAAAAGCATACAACTAGCCTAAAAATAATTTAAATCTAGTCCGCTTCCGTTGAAAATAGATGTAAACAATCAGAACATAACGCGCATGCGTGAATTTTCAACGCCAGTTACGGTAACGCAAATGCGTGAATTTTTCTACGCCAGTTGGGGTAACGCTATGCAGATTAGAAATTTTTAATTTCCTTTATTCTGTTTTATTTTAATTCAAAAGTACTTCAGAATGAATCTGAAAGATTGATTAATTAACAACTTTTAATTTTAAATGCATCAAACATTAAGAAAATAAACAGAATCGTTTGAAATAATCGGCCGAAAAATGTTAAGTCTAAGCCTTATTAGCGTGGGAAAAAAATGCTGAAGCCTTACTCATTTGGCGGTGGGGAAATGAAGATTTTTTTGGCGGGAAAGTTAGTTTTTAATTAATAATTAAAATTTCATTAAAAGGGACCGCAGGTGCACATTCACGACCTCCAAGGTATACACGTGCCAAATTTGGTAGCTGTAGGTCAAATGGTCTTTTCTGTAGAGAGCCAACACACACACATTGAACTTTATATGTATAGATAAAGCAGATTTGTTATTTTAATTATTTCCTATCCTTTAGATTTTAATTTATAATTCGTTATTGTAAATACTATGTTATCTTGAGATTATTTTTTTTTTTCTAAAATTCCTTGTCAGAAGATGCCTTTCGAACAGACTCAAAATTTAATAAATTAGTTGATTAACTAAATATAAAAGTTTATATTGGTGTCAAGGATAAAAAAAGAGTACGGAATTTCAGAATTCTGATACAACAAAAAGTGAATTAAACACGACGCGCGGCTTGCACTTGAGAGAGTTAAGCCATCACGGTAGAAGGGACATTTATTAATGAGTGAAAAGCTAAAGAAAAACTTGTATCCTTACAAACATAAAGGAAGTCAAATCAAATAAAAAATGTATAAAAAGGATTTTCTTATAGAAAATTAAAAAGTTAATATATTAATGAAATAAACAGAAAGTCCAGATAAATTTTATGGTAAAATATGGATATTGATTTTAACCAAATCTGTAATTGAAATTCTAGATTTTTTAACAGAAGCATTTTGATACAAAAAGTAATGCTGGAATAGTAAGACGCTACCCATAGTTGACATTAAATTATTCGTCTCACTTAACAGTTTTATTTAGAACTAAACATGAAGAGAAGTAATGTTTCAATAGCGAGATTTCATTTACAGTCGAGCAACAACAAAGAGAGAGAGAGAGAGAGAGAGAGAGAGAACCAAAGCATTGCAAAATATTCTATCACATTCATCTGCGTGTCTCTGTGCCACTAACTATACTAAAGACTTATTTGCATTATATTTCTATTTATAAACGTAATTTCTTGAATTGCCATTGTTTCAGGACATATATGTCAACAAAGTTCCATGCAAAATTCGAAACAGTATGATAATTAAATTATCTTAAAATAATACTCGTTTGTCTTGGCAGGATTAAAATACAACGCAAAATTCACTCGTATGCACATCACCAAAATTCTAGACTGAGCTTAAATCTGGCAATGATTATCTTAAAACAATACACATATTTTGATTATATAATATAATCTTAAGAATTGCTGGTGTTTCAAACTGAAATTCATTTGATTCATAAAACAATAATCATGTATTTTGTATGAATTTTTCTGCACATGAAGAAACAAGAATTTATTCACATAATTTATCACCAAACGTGAATATTCTAAATTATCAAGAATACCTATGGTTGTTGCATCTCTGTTATAAAGTGATCTACAGTATTCCAAGATCTGTATGAGAAAAAAAAATACGCAGTTTTTTTATTAATGGAAATTTTTTTTGACAATAGAAAACAAAAATTAAGCTAATGATTAGTGACTTGCTTTAGTGAATTAAAAAGCAGGCATAACGTAAGATATTTATCTTGTTCATCATTTTCTTCTAAGAAACTTTTTAATATATTTTAATCTTTATAACGTTTTTTCTAAATTTAATACAATATAAATAATCTTTAAAAATTACGAATTAGAAAAAAAATAAATTTCTAAAAGGTTTTAAGTGTTCTTAAGTTCTGTTTTGCCATATGTAATTTTTCCTAATTCTTGAAAATTCCTTTGTTGAATTTACATCGTTTTGTTATGTGATTAGTTTTATTTAAATTTAAGTAGAAACTTACAGAGGAAGTTGAATTTTTTAAACCACTTTTAAAGATTTTGGAATATTCTCTTATAGCGCTCCAGCCTGGCAAATAAAAATTATGTTCTTTCATTCTGACAGTTATGTTCACTTTTGCCATATCGGAATTCTATACTTACATCCAAATAAAATGGTTGAAACTTAATTACACTTAATGTCGTTAAATTGGGATAAACGCAGCCTAACTTGGTAACATACACCCCTTGGCTAAATTGAACTTCCACGCTGTTTCGAAATATTACCTCTCTGATTTTTATACGCAAACGATTTCACCACCAGGCGTCTATCGATTCTTTCCGAAGCGATGCTTCGTCATCGTTTCGAAGAGTTCATTACGGGACCACGTGGTCGATTGAAGTGTGACAAAAAAAAGAGAGGAAAAAGTTGTAGTCGAGTCGCGGTGATGGATAAAATGCGTTTCGTTCGTAATTAATTAACGCTTGCCAAGCCAAGTGGCTAATTAGTCAATATTTGTCGCTTCTTTTAATTACGGCGCACTTTAATGACGACTGCATGCTTTTAATACTCGGAATAAGAGGGTTGTGGAAATTGTCTTTTATCACGTATTTTCAAGAAATGCTGACGTAGAGGGCATGAGTATTTCTTTCACCTTCTGCTTGTGTTGTGTGCTGATGTAGGAGTATAATATTGTACTTAAAAAGCGAGCTCAATAACGAATAAAATGTGCGGGTTTCCACTTTTAGCATGCTTACATTTTTTCAGAATCCTGACAATTCACTTTTGCAATGATATGTGCATTCTTACATTTCCTTGCTTTCAGTTTCTGAAAGTAAAAGTAGAAACTTCTCTCGTATTTCGTAAAATTCTGGAATCATCGCTCTATTTTGAAAACAAAAGTACATTTGTTCTTTTTAACTTCAAATGGAAAATATTCTGAATTTGGAATGTGCTTCGTTTAATATCTAATTGAGTTTCAATTAGACAGCATTGATTCAAAACAGAGTTTTTGGTTTGCGTTGAATGAATCCTATTAAAAACGCATTTTAATGGTTGTCTTTTTTATTTCAGGGAAACAAAGAAGATTTTTAAAATGTAAAGGATTGATAATGATTTTATGAATATATTATATGTAGAGATATGAGGATTGTAGTGAAATACTGTCTTCTGCTGAATATTTTTTAGAACTCCGGAAATAATTAAGTAAAAGCAAAATCGACTTTAACGGCTATCAGACTGCATATATATATGCGGTGGCGGGGTGGTCGATTGTACACAACAACAACAACAACAAGTGCATTTATTTATGTATAGAAGTTAGGGTTATCTCTGATTAATAGGTAAATTAAGTTGACTAGGATTTGTACATTTTATAATATTAATTATATTAAAATCATTTTATACAAAGGTATTATCTGAAATATCTTCTAATGAATTATTCTACACACAAAAATCAAAAGATTAAATTTGCTGCCCCAGTGCTGAATGAAAAAATATTAAATCGTGGGAAGGGCATTTAAAATATAACTTTCCCTATGAAATGGCTGATAAATTTTTAGAGATTTAACTTTCAGAAATAAAGTTATCAAATTTTATATTAGTGTGCTTATTTTATAATATACATTAAATGTTGTCATTTTTTATAATATTTTTAATATAATTTATTTAGAATAATCTTAATGAATGATTAAATTAGTAGAGTTGAAAAATACTAGTGTATTTTTAAAAATTCGCTGCTAATAAACTAAAAAGTGGAATTTTTCATTTTCATGAGTAAATTATTATTATGAATTTTATTAAATTTTGAAATAAGTTTTTTCCAAAATCATTACCAGGAATAATCAAAATTTAATTTAATTAATCGATTCATTGATAACTGAAGTCGTCTGGAAGTATTAATAACATATTATTATCAAAGAACATGCACTTCTACATCGTTTCAAAAAACAAGAATTATAAGATTTGAGTAAAATGATTAATTGTAAAATTCCATTGTTTATGAAATAAAAGGATCTAATTAATTTAAAATCTATTAAGAGAGAGCTTCATCTTAATTTGCTTCATGCCCAAAATTTGGTGTTGAAGAGATAAATTCTGATATAGATAATGATTTAGTTTATTAAAGGTTGTTGCGTTCTCCCAGTATCTCAGGAATATCGCCAAAAAGAATCCAATGGAAATCAAATTATTTCTAATCAGTTTGAAGAAAAAGGAGAATGAAATGATATAACAAATGTAAAATTTAGTAGCATATGAAAAAGATGAAAAAAATCTGATAGAATAACTATATTTGAAAGAATTATTTTAAATAATAGATGCTATAAATATTTCCAGCTGACATTAAGTTTCTGTAAAAAACTAATAGGAATCCAATTAGTAAAATAAAAAAATAGAAAAGCGTAATAAAAAAAAAACTAAAAAAGGTTCACTTATACTTTACTATAAAATTGTTACATCACTCCTCTTTCCCTATTCATTTACTCATATATCTGCTTATATAAAAATTAAATTACTGCATATATTAAGTACAATCATTGATTTAATGCATGTTTGAAGTATATATAGAGATATAAATAAATAGATTCAAAATTTACCAAAAACAAGTATTAAGAAATATAGATACAATAGGCAGATTATCCAATCAAATGGTGGTCCGATAGCTAATTTTTCATTCATTAGATATAAGTATACATTTCTATTTGAAAAATACTCTAAATGGCATTAAGGATGATATTTTTTGCTTTTTGAATTAATAAATGTAATATAAATTCTTATACTTTCCTTAGTTTCTGTTAGCCATATTTAATAAAACATTCTCAAAGCACTAATATTTTAAGCAAAAAAAGTTCCAAATTCTGTAATTAACCAAGGAACTTTGAATGCTATATATTTAAGCATTTTCAATTACTACCTCTAAAATCATGCTTTCCAATACTTCCTACTTCCTAAAGGGAACTATAATAAAAAAAATGAAATTTAAAATTCTATAAATCAGCCAGTGTCACAATAGAGTAGAGATTTCACAATCACAATAGAGTAGAGATTTCCAGTTTAGAATATTAGGATGTAAAGCATATTTTATGAAAATACTAGTCGCGTTTTCCGGCCAGATGGTTCGTAGAAAATATTAGTTATATTTAATTCCAATTAAATCGTGCCGATATATTTTCATACCCTTGATACTATTAATTTGTCAGACATTAAATGCTGTTGCACATGTGTTTTCTTCTGTGCATATATGAAACTTTCTAATAAAAACCACTACCATGATCAAAGTACTATTAAAAATGTAAATTGCGGTTCATTTGTCTGATAAATTTTGGACTATTGTTGTTATAAATTTTTTGCTTCCCTTTTTTCCATTCGTCTGGTAAACTATATAAATATTAAATAGAATCTGTCTTCTTTAACTTTCAAGAATGAAAAAAAAAAAAAAAACTGTGCGATTAAATATTCTATGAAACAATGAAGACATTTTGAATTTCAGGGCAACAATATAATCTATTATTGGAAATTAAGTAACTTTTTAAAGTTTTTAAAAAACAAAATTGAAGAAGAATTTACACGACTTTTAAATTGGTCTAATTAAAAAGAAATTTCTTAAAATTTTGAAATAGTGTGAAATTTATTTTTGTACAGTAATATTTTTTGAAATTATCTCGGAAAATTATAGAAATTCGTCTTAATTTTTAATTAATTGAAATTCTAATTAAAATATTTAAAAAATCTCTCCAAGATGCCCATTTACACCTTCCAAGTTATATATATGTTAAATTTGATTAATTATAGGAGGAACGGTCTAACCCGCAGAGCATTAACGCACACGGACGCACATTCATTTTAATTAAAAGAAAGGGGGGGCAATAAGATTGGAGGGGCTTTAAACTTCGTTATTTTTCTAAAGTGCATTTTTTGAGTCACGTATCATTACCTTTTTATATTACATTTAGAGCATTTCTCCGATTAGAAGTCTTCTTCTAATAGTTTAGAAATAGACTTCTAATCTATTTGACCACGATTAGAGTAAATATTCTGTATAAAGGTTAACGTATAAATATGTTTAAGTATGGCAATTACATTTTAACTTTTGAATGGCTAGGATAGTTTTGATGATATATGATGAATTTGTCTTCTTTTGCTGACTGAAAATGTTTGCTTTATATATTTAAAACTTCTTTTGGGGCCACAGTGGCCTGGTGGTAAGGTCTCGGCTTCGGAACCGGGGGGTTTCAGGTTCGTGATCCGATTCCACCGAAGAACCGTCGTGTAAGGGGGTCTGTTGCATGTTAAATACGTCATGACCAAACGTCCTCCCGCTGGTATGGTGTGGCGTGGAGAGCGGAGTGCCAGCGCAGATGTCGTCCTCGTCATCTGACCGCGGTTCAAAATTACGAGGTCCGTCCCAAGATAGCCCTAGTGTTGCTTTAAACGGGACGTTAGTATAACTAAACATAAACCTTAAAACTTCTTTTGGCATTAAAAAAATGTTTTTATTTGTTTATTCTTTTAAAAAAATGAAGGTTTTAGTTCGTTTTTGATTCTAAACATCTACATCTACAATTCAGCACATCTGCTTTTTAGGATAGTTAAAATGTCTCTGTAAATTTTGCAAGATTCAAGAATTAATTTAAATGTAATTAAATATTTGATATTTTTCAATTATATTTTCTAAAACATATTTTCTCTAAATAATAATTTTTGCACTACATTAAAATTTAAAAAAAAATTGTAAAGTTACCAGTTTCGTTCTCTACTATTTTGTATCTAATTTTAAAAACTTAAATTTGATACATAAATTTTGTGATGTATTCATTGTTGTAACTAAATTCAAACTAATTTTGGAGATTAACTTCGAATTTCTGTATAGCTTTCACTTCCACTTGTATTTCATACCATGCGCATTTTTAAATATGCAAGAGCAATAGTTTCTTGTAAACTGACTCGATTAAAGTTGTATTTTTGAGTCTTATTGATTAGCAAGGTAAAATTTTAAACAAATTCATTCCATAATCATTATTTAACTGCTAGAAGTCCAATATTCCAGTCGAACAAGTTGGTTGCAAAAGATGGCTAATAAACTATAAAACTCTCATTTGAACTAGATATTTAACCTTCATCATAGAATTTTCACCTCTTTCGTTCTATTTTGTAACGAACTTTCTGATATTTATTTTCGGAAGTCGCTCCCATCCACCGAAAAGATCCGATCTTTACAATAGTTCTAAACCTTACAATGCCGATGGAACGTATTTAAAACATTCGCGAATGCGCCTTAATCACTTTGTACTCGCATTGAGTAACAGTGTCGGTGAGATTCTGGGGAACAATGCAACTGTAACCTTTCGGATACAAAGCGGGATTGCCGGGGCTCGTGTTCATTGCTAGGGCTGCCGTATTAGGGCTGTAATCCCTTGTCCAGCGAGACTTACTTAAGTCCGTCCCCTCTAAGTACCGGCCTCCATTGTGGAACTAAACACGCGGGAGGATTTGGCAAGCAGGAGACTTAAGCGTTATTAGTCCCCGGAGCTAAGGTAAGGGCAAGCCCGCTCTTTCAATCTGGTCAATTTTAATGCGTATTTCTGTGGAAGTAGTCCAGGAGCGGAGGCTTTTGGAAGGGAATTTTATTGGTGTTTATAGCATTGTATTCGGAGAATGGCTAGAATAAAATGCCAAATAAAACTCTTCTAATTCGGAAACTAAATATTCCATTCTACACGCTCTCTGGAAAAGTTTTATTCACCTGAATTTATTGATATTATATTTTAAAATTTCCTAAACAATATTTTTTTTATTTGTTTTAATTGTTAAAAAAATTAAGTTTTAAGGGTATATTGTATGCTTTACTTTGTTGCCTTTAATTAACTAAAGATTGTTTTATTTTTAACAGGCGCAGTCTCTAGTTTTTTCCCCAATTTTTAACTAAGGGTTCCTTATATAATATATTATTGAATTATCCGCATATCTGCTTTGTGTTTGGTTGGTTTTCTCTATATTGGATATTGTATTATTGAAGTGGAAGTCACCGAGTATTTAGATAGCTAGAAGTTTGAAGCTTTTATTCGAAATTTGACAGCAATAATTGTACAAGCCCGTAGATATTAATAAATATTATGATTTTCTTCGCTGACAGATAACTGTCAGCGGGCTTGTAAAGGGATATAAATAGAAACAACACAACATGATTTTCTTAGTACTCAATACGAAATTAAAAGCAAATTTCTCGAAAGTCTAGCCTTTTTTTTAACCTAATATTACTGTCTAAGCGCTTGAAAATCACTATATGTACTATATATGTCTTACGAATATCGGCCATGTATTTTAGATTATGACTACATCTTCATATACACGCTTTATTTCTTCATAACATAATAATTTAACTTTATATAAGTCTGTTTTTCCCCTTTATTATAATTGAGGCTTTAGTATACCGCTAATTTGCTGGGGATATAGGCTGTACTTAAATTTCATTAAATCTTTTATGCATATGATGTTTATGATTCACGTTCTCTCTCTTCTTCTCTAATATCTGTCACAATTTAATTTAAGCATTGAATTGTGACAGAAATAGTGTGATGGTATTTTAATAGCAATGCACCTGTTCTATTTCTTGGGTAAAGGAATATTCGCAGTAGATCCAAATCCCATGATATTATACAGCTATTAAAACCGTAAATACCCATGTAATCTATTTTATAATTACGCATCGCCTGCCGTGGAACTATAACTCACAACATTTTTTTTTATTTCTCCTATAAACTATTTTAAATGATAAAAGTTTTAAGTTTAGTTTTTTAAACCTTCGACAATAGAAAAAAATTATAAAATGAAATAGCTGTCGAAAAAAGATTATAGTTAAAAATTATGCAAAAGAATATTTAAAAATGATCAGAAATCATGAAAACATTCAAAACTAAAATGATTTAGTTTAAAGGATAATGTTTTGAATATTAAAATAGTGCAAAAAATCATTTTTATGCCGTAATATTGTCGGAAGTTATCACGGAAAAACGTCAAAATGTCATTTAATTCTTAATTGATTAAAATTTCAATCAATATAGTTCAAATTCACATTTTCACTTTCTAAAATACCTCTGTACCAAATATGATAGCTCTAAGTCAAATGACATGGTCTATATAGCACCAATATACATATGGAAACACAGTAATGTATTTTAACAAGTCTGTAATTTTCTAGTAACGCAATATAGATTATAAATTTTTAATTTCCTTTATTCTGTTTTATTTTAATTCAAAAGTATTTCAGAATGAATCCGAAAGATCGATTAATTAACAATGTTTAATTTTAAATGCATAAAACATTAAGAAAATAAACAGAATCATTTGAAATAATCGGTTGAAAACATGTTAAGCCTATCCTCTTAGTGTGGGGAAAAAAAACTGAAGCCTTACTCATTTGGCGATAGAATAATGAAGCTTTTTTTTGGCGGGAAAATTTGTTTTAAGTAAAAATTAAAATTCTAATTAAAAAATTTTAAAAAAGCGACCCCAGGTGCATATTCCCGACCTCCAAGGTATACATGTGCCAAATTTGGCAGCTGTAAGTCAAACAGTCTTGTCTGTAGAGCGCCAACACACACACACACACACACACACACACACACACACACACACACACA
>JAPMOR010041485.1:0-35254 GCA_026543865.1 Argiope aurantia | reverse complement strand
ACTTATTTAATTTATAAACATAAGGATTTAAATATAGTGCTAATATTAATATAGAAAAATTCCAATAAAATAATTATGTAACCAAAACAGGCCTCGTAACAATTATCAAATGTCCTCTTGATTGCGTGATGTTGGAGTTCGAAAAAGCAGTACTATCTAAAATATCGTACACTTCATCTGACCATCCCGATATAGCTACCCTGCAGCTTACAAATGAATGTTAATGTGATAAGCACTATGGAAAGTTTACACTGTATTTATCATTTGAAAGATTTTGTAAATGCTATTATGTGATCAAATATCAGTTCTGTTTTTTTCTTTGTCCTTGCACAAAGAATCTTTATATTATAATACTAATATGTTCTTTCAACATTCAGGTATTTTAAAT
Organism: Argiope aurantia; assembly: GCA_026543865.1. Lineage (NCBI taxonomy): Eukaryota > Metazoa > Arthropoda > Arachnida > Araneae > Araneidae > Argiope > Argiope aurantia. The sequence continues at coordinate 34,866 of JAPMOR010041485.1, read as the reverse complement.
ATTCATAAATATAATTTCGTTAGATTTAATCTCAAAATCACATATCGAGTTCTTTTAATTGTTAAAATTACGAGTCGCTTTTGGTGGCAATTTGCTTCGCCGGTACCTATGGTTACTAAAAATTTCAGTTAAATATTTTGTGTAACTTCGTTTTAATGGCATTTTCGATATTTTATTATTTTAAACTAATTATTATTTTAAACTAATTATTTTTAAACTATAAATTTTGATCACCATATAATTCGCATTATTTCAGAAGCATCATACCCTTCTGTAATGCCATGAGTTTGCCTAATTTTTTATATCCGATTATATCACAAGGGAAAAACAGCGGTAATTAAAAATGGGCTCACTTAAAAAAAAATTGTCAAGTGTAAGTACAAAAGTACCTCAATTGTAAGTACAAAGAAGTTTCAAAAGTTTTATTAAAAGCACGTTTTACATGTATTGAAACCTACCGAATATGGGAAAATAAACCGAATCTCCATATTTTGATTATCAACAATGAAAAAACAAAGTTTAGGTGAAATGTTAGTAAGAAAAATAAAAAGGATAAGGATTTGAGTTTTCCGTCAACGATAAAATGCATCGTTGTGAAATATGCTTGAAATATTTTAAAAATTGATTAAAAATACATAAAAAGTATACATAAGAAACTGTGCCACTAAAAAGATTTTTTTTTTAAATTCTAAAATAATTTAAAATCATTTTTGTGTTGTAATATATTTTTATCCCCAAAAGCACAGAATTTTTAGTTAAAAAAACTTTAGAAAATCATTTTGAGTCATTCATTATCATCCTCCAAAACATATGTGCGTCAAATTTAATAGCTCTAGATTAAGCAATCAAACCTGTAAAGTATACACACACACACACGCACACATAAACACGCACATGCGCGCGGGCTCGCATGGTCGCACACTCACCTTTATTATTCGCTGATATAGAGATGAAAGCATTAATGGGGCTAAAAATATTTATTTACAAAAATATTTCGGATATTTCGAGTCTGTTACATAAGAAAAATGTTTCCGAATTAGTGAAAGGCGCGCGAAAATTCTTAATGTAGGAGTCTCGAAATATACCTCTGGTTTTTCGTGAGAAAGTGTTTCTATCCGTAAAAGAAACATAAGATACATTTTGCAAAAAAGAAGCCGCCTATAAAATAGAAGTGACAGAAGTAGAACAAAATGTCGATCCAATAAGTCGAAAGCGGAGAAAAAGCCGCCAATTCAAAATTTCAGTTTAGGAACTTCAGTTCCCGCTTTCGTAGAACTTCAGAGTAAAAGAAAAAAAAAATGAAACGCGAGTAGTGCTAAACGCTGCAATTCTTCTGGCCAGTGAAAAAAAATTGAGGGGCTCAGCTGTTTTAAACTTGGAATGTGTTTTTCATGGGCAAAAAAAGGAGGTCGTATTTTAGGCAAGGTGCTGTCGTCAATAAGGCATATTCATATCAGAACTCCGTATTTATGCCGTATTTATTTCGGGAAAGGGTTCACGTACTTAGAAAAAAAAAAGGCAATTTCCTATTTCAAAGGAATTTGTTTTTGAAACATTTTTGTGAAAAGCAAAAACAAATTAGAGACAAAAAAAGTGACATTCTAAAGAGAGATGAAATATTTTCAGAAAATATTATTTAATTCCAAACTTTTTATATTTCAGAAAGTTGATCGATTCCGATTGGTACGAAACAAGGCAAAAAACTGTTATAAATTATAGCTGAGCTATTGTTTAAAACATAAATTATAAATTGTGATTATCACGATTTTTCAAACTTACTTCAATTATACTATAATTTCTTTTTTTTGTTTGTTTATTCCAATCAATTTGTATATTTAAAACAAATAATTTTTTGTGGTTGTTTCAAGTCAAGTTTAAGTGTTTCATTTTCATTTAATTTTAATTTTTTTCACTTGAATAAAGATGCTTAATTATTCACTCATTTTTTAAAAATTTAATTTATACATCAAATTTTTCCAATTAGTTAAATGTTCAATTAGTTAAAAATAATGGAGAACCAAAATGAATTCCTCTTTCCCTCTTTTCTATTGCACATATTGAATCATTTGAAAAATACAAGGTGAGTAAAAAAGAAAGTAATGATTTAAATTATAGTCGCTGTACTTAATTAAACGATGCAATCTTCAGAATTCTTGTACACAAGCATCAAAGATGCTCAGCATGCGCTCTTTTGGTTACTATCATGCAACAAGTTTGCAGAGTAAGTTTTGTCTATTTCTCTGTAACTTCGGTGCCACAGAATCAGTGAAATAGAATTAATGTCAAAGATGATCTTTGGACATGTAACATTACCTCAAAAACATACTATTATATCAGTGGGTTGATCACTCAGCGGAAAGGAAAAGATAACTGTTATATTGACCACCTTGTACCCAAGTTATATTCTATATTATTTCTATTTATTAATTATTGTATAGAATTAAAACTTTTACTGCAAGCTGAATTTGAAATCGTTATTATTGCTATAAAAATGTCTCAGAAAAAATTATAAATACACGACCAAAACAAATATATATATACAACAGCATAAGATAGAAGAAATGGAGAATAAAAATTAGAAATGATTACACAGAAATGTAATTTTTTTATTTATAAAAGATTGCGTCTAGTAAGTCGTTACACTTGGTGGCACATACGATGCAGCTCGGCAGTTAATCATTTTAAAGATAATCGATTATTTTAAATTCCCTATAAAATCTTTTATTTTTAATGTTCATAGAAACATACTGAATAGATACATAGAACTTTTAATAAGAATTGAATTAGTGAATTGCTGTTTCTCATGTAACAAAAAATACTCTTATTAAGCTTCAGTGATGCTTATATTACAAAATTTCTGAAGTATGCATTTTTAAATCTCATACAACAAGTATCTGTTTACCGTAGTTGCTGTATGAAATAAAGATTTGAATCAGAGGAAGATTTATCAATCAAAATTAAATTTGATTGATTTACCTATATTTCTTTTTTTAAATAAATAGTTTTGAACTGCATACGTTTTCTTGGGGATTAACGATATAGTGAAAAATCGAAATTAAGGTGCAAATAATTTTGTAAACAACATTGCGATTATATCTGATATATATGTAATAATACTAATGAAGTTGCTGAAATGAACTTATGCTCAGATATTGTTCTTGTTAGCCAGAATAACCACTTAGAATAATTAAGAAACGCACAAACTAAAGTTTGAGCTTTTTTCTTTTATGTGCTTTGTTGAAATGTTTTCTTCGTGTCGATGTTTACTACAATGTTAAACTCTATGTAATCAAGAAAACCATTCTGAATTATCTTTTATAATTGCATTGATAATACAGAAAAAGCAAGAATAGAATTTCACTTCTTGGATTATATATTTATTTTGTGATATTTTTTATGATTCTACAAATATCTGAACACTTTTTTTTATATCACAGACTATTTTGCAAATAATATAAATTTATGTTTCAAACATTTTATTTAAAAAAAAATGCAACTTTTAAACTAAGTGTTTTCTGATTTTAGATCTATTTCCAAAAAGAATAGAAAATTCTAAGTAAACAGTGGTACTGGAAAATCTAAAACGATTAACTTTATTTGTGTTTCTGGAATAAGAACAAAAATTCAAAGACGTATTCGTTTATTAAAGTCTTTCTTTTTGACAATATTATTATAAGTGAAACTGCTTGTCATTCTTACAAAAAAAACTCTCAAATGTTCTTCTGGTGTTTCTCTTTATTTTAAACTAGCCGCCTTTGGCAATTTTAATGTTCGTTTAAATTTTAATAATTAAATATTTTACGCAATTCCTACTTTAATAGATTCTTCATCAAAATATTTGAAAACTTCAAATTTTGATAGTCATATAATTCACTCATAATATTATAAAGGCCTTCAGTCATAACGTAATATGTATCTCTCTAATTTTCTGTTAGCTCTCATAGAATTTATGCTTTAAATTAAAGTGGAAAGAATTAATCTGCAATTAATATAATAATATTTTTTACTGAAACAAAGCATTTTTTTATAATATGATTACTGAAAGCAGAGTCACTGAGCTTTTAAACTTTATGGGCACTAAAGAATATCTTTCTTAATTTATGTAATATCTCAAGAATTTGTTAACAAAATTTTCTCAGATTCATCATGAGCAGATCGATTAATTAACAACGTTTAATTTTAAATGCATCAAACACTAAGAAAATAAAATGAATCGTTTAAAAAAATCGGTCGAAAACAGGTTTAAAAAAACTACTTAAAAAGCGATGTACTTAAAACTATAAGCATATACAAAAAAAATATATAACATAAATACAATTGAATTACAAAAGCATACAACTAACCTAAAAATAATTTAAATCAAGTCCTCATCCGTTGAAAATAGTTGTCAACAATTAGAACACAATGCGCATGGGTGAATTTTCAACGCTTGTGGTAATGCAAATGCGTGAATTTTTCTACGCCAGTTGGGGTAACGCTATGCAGATAAGAAATTTTTATCTCCTAATTCTGTTTTATTTTAATTCAAAAGTACCTCAAAATGAATCTGAAAGATCGATTAATTAACAGTGTTTAATTTTAAATGCATCAAACATTAAGAAAATAAACAGAATCGTTTGAAATAATCAGCCGAAAAATCGTAAGCCTACCCCATTAGTGTGGGGGAAAAAAACTGAAGTCTTACTCATTTAGCGCTGGGGAAATGAGATTTTTTTGGCGGGAAAGTTAGTTTTTAATTAATAATTAAAATTCTAATTAAAAATTCAATTAAGGGACCTCAGGTGCACATTTCCGACCTCCAAGGTATACATGTACCAAATTTGGTAGCTGTAGGTCAAACGATCTGGTCTGTAGAGCGTCACCACACACACACACACACACATTGAGCTTTATATAAGTATAGATAAATTTCAATTGATTTCATGTTTGTCATTCCTTAAATTTGGTGTGGAATTTCATGGAATGTTTATTACTTCCAATTTTTCTAAAGAATTTTCGCCATTTCTATATTTTTTTTATTATTAAAAATTGAATAAACCATATTTTTTGAAATTTAAGATTATAATTTAAAATTTCTTATAAATATAGCTGCCTGCTAAAAAATCTATTTAATCGTTCCATGTAGTAGCATGTTTTGTCTGTTTTTACCATTTAAAACTTTCTAATCAGCTTTAATTTTTTTATTATGTATATTTACGAAGCAGAACAAAAACAAAATTTGTGTAATTAAATAAATTGCAAAAACCACATGAGCCAATCTTATTTCAAGCTATTTTCATTTTGCTTCCACATTCTAATAAGGCATTTACACAATATGAAGAAATGGTGTCAATATGATTCTTAGGATTCTTATAGCTCCTATGTGAGAAACCGAGGTGGTGCAAACACATCATTTTTCACCTCCAATATATTTAGAATTGTCAACTAGAAATGTGTAAACAATAAAGATAATGGAATAAAAAATAATATCATGATATAATGCTAACATTATAGATAATCTTATATTATTTTTCTTTTCTTTTTATGCTTTTTATAATGAATCAATATATAATAAATAATGTGTCTATCTATCTAACTTTTATTTTCCATGCCCATTTAATTGCTTCACTGCAACAAAATTTTTGTTGAGTAAAAAACCCATACGCATCAAAATTTTTTAATTTACTCTGAAGTCCTTGATGTTTACTGTATAAATAAATTAATAGATCAAAGTCTTATTGTATGCCGATAAAACCTAACAGATAAAAATATTCTTTTCTGAGTTATTAAAAATATAATCATTTTTTTAAAAGCTCTCAGCATTTTAATATTATTAACTCATGCGGTTTCTGCAGTCGTCGTTATTTTAATTTACTAATTTCCTTCTTTTTCTTTTGTAAAATTGCACTAGCGTTGTCACTAGAGTAAATGTATGTAATACCCATTTTTTAATTCATATATCTATTTTTAAATCGCTAATGCTCTTAATTTTATTACATATTTCCTGTAATATAAATGATAACAAAAAGTTTTCACTAACTTCAATCTGCTTAGCATAATATGACACTTTATTTATAAACATCAATGTTCATTTAAGGATTCCAAGACTAACACTTCTCGATGCTCGCACTTCACTAAGAGGCGGCACGTAGAAAAGTGATTATTACGTCTCCTAAAACCGGGAATAATCTAGTTCCTCTTTTTGCTAAACCTTTGCTCTCCCTTTCATTTTTTCTCTCACTTCTTTTTTGAAGAAATAAACTCCTCCTGATGCATGAGCAAAAGCGTGGAGGGTTTAAGAATCCGAGAATGAATAATATAAATAACGGATTTATATTCTTAATCTTAGTAAGCTTATTAATAGCTTTAAAAGATTATAATGATTTAATAAATCTTGTCCAATATGTCGGGTTTTTTTTTAAATAGAAATGAGTTTAATATTTCGATAGTGTAAAGAGCTAAATGAAGGAAATTTGATACTCAGGTTTAGCACCCAAAATATAGATTCTTATCAAATTCTGAGATAAATCTATGATGGGATTGACCGCCTGTCGCATGTATTCATGTAAACACAATAACTCATAAACGCAATGACTTCAACGTAATAATCAACGATTACGAAACGAATAATCAACGTGATCTTATGACTCCAATTCAACTTTCGTCTCGAATTTTGTTTACAATTGATCAGAAAAAAAGCATCCAAAATACATGTTCGTTCAATAGATTTCGTAAAAAATTCCAAATACACTCCAAAGATATATATTTGAGGGGAGATCTATATTGAGGATCTATCATTTGAGGGGAGGGAGTATGGGATAAAACCTTTATTGGAAAATGTGTGAAAATTTTCGAAATGACTACCCGTGCTAATTTTTGTATAAGAAAACATATTTTTCTTATATTTAAACAAATTTGGAAATTGTATACATATTTGTACAATTTTTTCAAGATTATCTTTTAAGTCTTAATTATTTTATGCCTTATTTAAACACACAGTTTGTTAAAAAAAAAAAAAAACCCTAGCTCTTTTTAATGAGAAAATAACCTAATTTTGCAATTCATGTTTTTATTTATCTAAATAAGCCATATTGTCCAGAATTTTCTAGTTTGATATATAAAGGCTTGATTCTGTGTTAGCCACAAGTAGAATAATTATTTAATGTCATCTTATTAACTTCGATTAATAAATTAATATTTGGTTAATTAAGCATTTTTCTGATTAACTATGATTGAGAAAATATAGTGAGATACAGGAATCATTTTGTTTTAGTTTCAAAGAATCGAGGAGTCCTCGGTTCATTTAATTACTAGGCATAATATTTTATATAAGGTCAATGAGTTCAACTTTGTGCGCTTCAAGATATTTCGAAATGAATTATTTGAAAAGATATGGAAAAGATATTCTTTTTAGCAATCTGGTGTCAAAAATACAATGAATCATTGTTCATTTAATTATTAAGCTTAATATGCTACGTTTTATAAAGGAATTTATTGTTATTAAGGGATTTATGTCATAAGTAATTTCATATGTTCCTACACATTTAAAATTAAATTTTTGAAAAGTGGGCATATAATTTTGAATACACAAGGGAAAAAAAATGGTAAATCTGGCAATTAAACCTGGTAAGATTTAGCACTTTCATTGGGGAAAAAAATTCCACAATTTTAAAACAAAGAACTATATCGTGAATTTAAATAAAAAAAAGTTAATAAAAAAGCATACAAAGGAACATTCATTTATATTAATTAGATCATTCTTTAAAAACCGGTAACCAAACATATTAAAACGATAATTAAAACAATGCGGTATTTTACCAAAGAATTCACACTTTTCCTTTATATTCGACTGCAGTTCTCCATCTATTAATAAACTCGAGGGTTCTTTCGAGGGTGCACGATGGACGGCGGATAAAAGGGTCTTTTATGACACCTGAATGACAGTGGAGGAGAGTTTTACAACCACTTCTCAAAGTCAACAGATCGCTCCGCTCTTCTAGAAGAAATGATGGAAGAGCGAGGCAGAATTTTCAAATATTTTCACTCAGTTGACTTTTACGTTTGAATTTTACAAGGTTCTGCATTCTTCTGTCCTTAGTTCTGGTTTGGAACGGATTTTTTATAGATGTACATCTCTTCGTCTGCGCTTTTATTGTTAGAGCTCTTTTATCGTTGAAATATTGTAAAATTTTTCTAAGTTGCTAAAAAATTGTCGCATGCAAATATAAAAATAGTAAACAAACAATGAAGTAATCTATTAAAAGTATGTGATTACGTTTTGAAGAACATTAAAAAAATAGTTATATTTTTTAAATATTTGAACAAAAAATATTTTTAAAAAATTCTATGAAACTAAAAAATTCCACTCAAGTGGAAAAAGTCTTTTTAGAAACTGAAAGATAGGGCAAATCTTCTAGTTTGGAGGTTTATCAAATGATTTCGAGAGAGCTTTATAAATGTATTATCTATGTCCTGAATTAAGTTGTATTTCTAATTATTCTTTAAATATTGGGATTCATCTGATAAATAATAAGAAATTTTCATTTCATTTTGTTCACATCGTGAAGCGTTAAAACAATTAAAAAATATTTCTAAATGGTTAAATTACTTATACTCTAATTCAAGAACTGCAGAACACGTTAAGAAATTATCATACTAAATTTGAACAAAAAAATTAAGCATTAGATTTCAGTTTTCTATTTTTTCGTAAGAAAATTTTGCTATCGATTGGAATTTAAGAAAACAACATGTAAGCATTTAAAATAGCATTAAAACGCATGTAAATGTAAGTATGAAAATTAATGTAACTTCTAAAAAAAATAGAAAGTAAATTTTAATGGGTTTTATAAAGAAATTTGTTCAGACCTTAAGACTATCAAAGAAAAAATTCATAATTTCGTAAAAAATTGACTTTTATTCACGTACCTTAAACGATTTTTAATAAACAGGGTGCTCATTCTGCTCTTAACAGAATAGCTAATTTTTAAACATTTCAAATGGGGATGTATATTCTCCCAATTGAAGTTGAAAAAAGTGACAACGCTTGAATTTCATTCGAATTATATTTTATGTTGTTTAATGTATAAAATATATGGCTAAAAATATCAAAAAACCTAAATTTTGATACAGTTTAAAGCCTTCCTATTCATATTAAGTGAAATATTTTTGACACACTAATATTATAAACAAAAAGAGTTCAAATTTTCTGCTATGGAAATAGAACTATTAGGAAGGTACGAACTCCTTATTCTTTGGCTTATCAGCGGTCTCTCGACAAAATGCCTTCAATTGTATGATGTATCTTGTACCAAGAAGTCAATGAAATATCGTAAAATTACCGAAAAATAACTTTGAGAAGCTTTATATCTGCGTCAGTATATTTACTTAGTTTTAACTGAGGAATAGTGGAACTTTTGTATTTAAAAGGGAGTATTCGAAGAATGTAATATTAAATAAGATTAACAAGAGCGGTGAGCTCAATAAAAAATTCCTCTCGACAAACTGGAAGAAACGAGTAGATTCCTTATTACCTAAGTTAATGTTTTTAGATAACTTCAATCCGTAAACACAAATATTGCATAATAAAATGACCATAGATTATGGCTTCATTAATATCGCATAATTATAGCAACTGCACAATAAATATTTAGCATGATCTGTATTGCTACATTAAAAAAATAATGATAATCAAATATATCCAAAAGAATCAAAGCACTGCAGCAAATGCAGCACTGCAGGAACTGCAAAGCAAAGCACATGCAGTTCCTGATGATTTCGAAAGTTTATCGTTTTTGCATAGTTTTATATAATAATGTTTTGCATAATTTTTATAAATTTTTCTTCAAAAATTTCCCTAGTAAAAATATTTAGCATTATATGACTAATAAATTTTGATCCACCTTCATTAAAGACACTTCAAATTAAAAAAGAAAATAAATATAACATTTTTATTAATTTATTTATTTTAAAATAACAATTTAGATCATATTAAAATGGCCGGAACTAGTGTTGAACCTGTAAGTTCTAAACAATTGCAGCTACTGAAAAACTTTTACAATAAACATCATTCATATGAATGAGATGTTCATTCTCCTTAGTTTTCAATCTTCATTCATAAGGAAGTAATAGGGATATGAAAATTTCAATTCCCCCACCATTTCTATCACCTGATTATATGTCCCATATGAAGTCCTATGTTTATATGTTACATTTACGAATTCATTCAATATTTTTACTCTTTTTGCAACATACCTCACAATCCAATAAAAATTACTGTAACTGTCGTGGTAACAGGACAATGAGAGCAAAGTGCTATTTACAGAATGTACCCCAAAAATGGAATGAAATTTTATTTTTTTAAATATTGCATCTAGGCACATATTTCCAGTTACAAAATTTCATGAAAAAAGGTAGGAAATCATATGAAATTATTAAATTTTTGTTGCTTTCGGCTTCTGTAGAGGGAGACAATAAATATGTAGGATTCAAAAATTAAACTCTTATGCAGTCCTCATAAAACAGTGTCAATCAGTAAAATGCTTTTTTTTCTTACTCATTATAAGAATATAAGTTTCAAACTTCGACTTGCTGAGATATTAAAAGACACATTTATTGATATAGATAATTTATCCATATCTCTGACCAATTTTGAGTGAGAGTTCCGTTATAATTTTCAGGTATATTATACTTATCAGAAAATATTACAAGAAGGATAGAACCAGAAAGTAAAAAAGGACTTCCCCCAAAGTCGTAACATGAAAATCATTGCAAAATGTAATATTCCTAACAGGAATTTACCTAAAATACAGACATCGTAATTTTTCCAATAGTAAATACTTTTAGGAGCAATATGACTTTATCTATTTTAAAAAATGATAGAAAATAACATTATTAGATATTTGATGAAACAATGAAAAAAATTTCAATTTCAATGCAAAAGGGAATATTATTATTAAAATTATGCAAAAAATATTATAAAGAAATTTTCAAAATCAGATCATTGAGATTTTTTTGTAATTTAAGTTGTGTGAAAAGTATATTCTCACAGGAAGTCATCGCCAGTATGCCCCCCCCCACACACACAGTTACACTTATATTAAACTTAAAAAATTTTAATTTTTAGCAAAATTCAAGAAAGATTTCCAGTAATAAATTTTCCGAATATAATTACGACATCCACATTAAGGACATTTTTAGAAAAGTAAGATCTGTCCAAAACGCAGAGAAAAACAGAAATAAAATTCAGTTATAAGAATCCTAAATTAATCTCAATAGTAGTAAACTGGAAGTGACAAAAAGAGCTTTAGAAAATTATAGATATAAAAAAAGTCTTCCTGAAGTATCAAACAAAAATAATAAATATTGCAGTTTCTAATCAAATTAAATGAACATTGAAATTCGAATTAAATTGAAATTAAAATTTCTTTAAGAAACGTGAATAGTATGTTCTAAAGATTTTTTGGACAATCTTCATTGCTCAATGCTATAAAAATCAGATGCAGTCATGTTGATAAAATATTTTTAAGATATGTACAAAATTTAGATTTAAAATAAAGTTTAAAATGAATTAAAATTATACTACAAGCTTAAAATTATTCTAATTTAGAATTGCATTAGTATTGATTTTTAAGTTGCGTCCAGACAGAAAAATAAAATTCCAAACTTACATTTGAATGCAAACATTTGTTTCAGAAGAAATAAAAATAGGGTTGAAAAAGGGAAGAGAAGCAAACTTAAAATATTTATCTTAGAAATACAACTTAAACAATTTCATATTTTTAAAAAAAAAAATTAATATTTTCTGAAATGTTTTAGGCTTATATAATAAATAACACAAATATTATAGTTGTAAAGATTTTCTGTAAACCCTCAAGTTATTAATAAAGTTTATCCAGGTTTTTGGCCCAAGAGCCAGGTTTAGAAATATTGGGTAAACATATTATAAAAAGAGGCATTAAAGATAAATAAATAGTGCAAATAGCTCAATATGATATTGGAACTTCATAAAGAATAATGTTTATATTCAGACCAAAAAAAGAGCACTACAATTTTGAAATAAATGGTAAAATAATATCAGAAAGAATTAATATTTAGATTAAAAGGAGATCGACGTAAAAAAATCATCTTTCGCACTGGATATCGATTTTTGATATTATAATAAATTTCCCTGAAAGAAGCAAAGTAAGAAGATATTAAAAACTTTTTCTATATATTGAGGGCAGTGGCTTTTTCCTATTATTTGGGGAATATAGAGATCATGTCCAAAATAATAACTACTCGTACGTAATAAAACAGAAAGTCGTAAAAAGTCTCAAGCGAAAGAAATTTTTCTGGAAAGGAATTTTGAAGAAAAGGGGGATTAACTGAATACATTTGGTAAATTTTAGCGGCTATTTTCATTGAAAAAATCTACTATGAAAACAATTAAGAATAAGAAAGAGCTCTTAGTGTGGGAGTAGATTTAAAGGATTTATTATGGGAAGAATCAGATAAGGAAATACTGGACCAAACACACGAAAACAATTTTAAAAAGTTTAAAAGTCACTTATGATGCTTCAGAGATAATAAAAGAAGGCCAAAGAAAAGATTAAAATCAGAAGACTAGAAAAATTTAGAAACTCTCAGAATAAAGTATTTAAAATTAGTTTTAGGAAATATGTGGGAGTTATAAAATATTACTCATGAAAGCTTCCAGATTTAAAAAAATAAACATTAATCAAAGTTAATTAATTTTTTATTACTGTTTTCTTAAAAAATAATAAGAGTATCCATTTTTTCATAAACAAAATTAATTTTAGAATACGACTAGTATCAAAGAAATGTTAAAGGATGCGAGGAAAAGTTTATTTTAATAGAAAGTTTTAAGATCTAAAATGAAGAGTCAAAACATATCCTGACTCTGACGAGTTGACGGTTGTGCTGTAAGAAAAGCGTGATACCAGACGAGTCTATTTTGCTAAGTTAGGAGACAGACTAGAATCATACTTTACCAAACGTGGCAGTTTTCAACTGCAATTAGTTCATTCATAATATTATATTCGCCAACAATACTCTACAATGTGACTTATGAAAGAAATGCGCCAAATTCAACAGTTGTATTTATTGTAACTCTTATTTCTCCGCGATCTTCTTTCCATTTCATACTCTTTTTCTTGTAGCAAATACACTCGTCCAATCTCAATTACTAACCGATATTTCTTTCGTTCTCTATTCGTATTCTATCTCTCATTTAAAATTTTTTATTCTCTATTCGTTCTCTATCTATATTTTACGGAGCAAATTTAAATGATTGTAAAGTTAAATGACTTCATATTTATTTGTCATTTGACTTTCGTAATCATATGACAAATGAAATTGAACTTATAATCTTACATTTAACTGTTCGTTTCCTTGCGTTATGGTGTGACGTTATTTCTGATGTAAATCCTAAAATGAAATAAGTGATGAAATCTGGGGGGTTTATTGATGTATGTAACGTAAGAATGAATTTACCCCATTAAGCATTCTCCATTGATGCTATGTAGAAATTTGGAGAAAAAGTAATATTTGACCATGTTATAAAACTATATTGTTGTTTTAAAGTAATCCGTATATAGCTTATAAATTTGGGATAAATTTAATGATTAAACTAAGCCAATTGCAGCCTTATCGAGTAGAATAACAAAATGTTTAGATCATGTATAGTGATATTTGTTCAAGAGAGTGTCTAGAATCTGCTATTCAATTCAGAGAGAGAGAGAGAGAGAAGAATATACTAAAATATATAAAAATTTAATTTGAAAGCATTTTGTTCTGCAAAGCATTCATTTGTGCATAAAATTGAATAAATTCATTCCCTTGCCTGAGAAAGATGTCCCATGTAAAAACGATGAATATGGAATAGCTCGCTATCCTTTGTTAAGAGAAGCAAATTTTGAAAATAAGACAAAAAGTAGCATTTTGTGCCATCTATGTTTTTTATTGTTACCTAGCTGTTGTTTTGAAAGTTTTATACTTTTCCGATGAGAGGCTGATTTCATGGAATCAGCCTCTCATTCTTATATTCACGTTTAGACTTTATTACTAGCTCTATGATATTTTTGTCGGCAAATAAGGTACATTTTGAAGCTTATGTTCGTCCATAATAAGCTCCAATTTCGATCCTTGAATCCATACTTATGATCTCCCAAAACAAATATCAGGGCGATAAATATGGAACAGTAGAAAAGTGATATATGTGGAATAAAATTCCATGTTTATCGTTCTGAAGCAAACGCAAAAAAAAAAATACGAAAAAGCAGTTTCAAAAAGAATCAAACGATGATTTTCACAGTTCATACAATGTTTAAAATGAACCTGAAACGTTGAGAATCTCGAAAAAAGAAACCATGATTTCGAGAAAGTATCTTATCATGGAAGTTTTCATGAGGATATCAGAGGAAAGGATTGGTATCAAAACTTATTATGTGAAAAATGGATAAAACCAGAATAGACTCGTTATTCCACTGGAAATAATATATGCGATAATTAAAATTAAACAGCATTGTATAATCTTTTTCTTTATTTCAAACAAAAAGACGACCAATGAAATCTGATATTTTTCCATCATGAATATTTTTTAAATTAAACATTTTATATTATTTTTCTATTAATAAAACAATTAATTACATATTTCTGTTAATTTATAATTAATTTTAGCATTCTATATTTATCACATACCTTATATAATATTAGATAGTTAAGAATTTTGTTCTAAAACAATGTATTTTTCAATAATGTTGAGAAGTTACAAACAAAAATACTTTTTCTATATAACTAATAGACAGTATACTTGAAGATTTAATTAATTTATTTTTAAATTGCCATTTCTAGTTATAATCTTTTTGCCAATTCTAAAATACTTTATGTATTTGATTACCTTTCTTCATATAATGAACCGTCAATATTTATTTAGTACATTAAACAAATTTTACATTTTCCCTTTTTTTGTAAAAAAAGTACTAGCAGTGAAAAAAAAAGCTTAAAATGAAATTTAATGCATTCAAATTTACATTGCATCTCTAACTTCTAACCATAATTTAATTAAATTTAAAAAAAGCAAATCTATGAACTCTCTAATATTAGAAGAAAGAAATACTTCCTAAAAATTTGAAAGTGATGCAGATTGTAAGATTTATAATTTAATAAAAATATTTTTTCTTTCGTTTTCTGAAATTGATAACATATTTAAAGATTTGAAATTGTTGAAAATAATCTCTCCATTTTTTGAATGAAAGAAAAAAAAATGATACAATTAATTGCCAACAAAAAAAACTGTTTTTGTCTCCAAAAATTATTTTTTTAAGCCATTTTAAAAATTATCTTTAATTAAAGTATCTATTTCGACAATTATTTTTCACAATCGTGGCTTAAGTAAAAAAAAATATGCAAATAATATAAATTTGATTTGTTTCTTTGAAATTTTTCAGAACCATTTTCAATTACAGAAATTCTGACGTTTGCAAATTTTATTTAGTTTTTCTTGAAATTCGTAGAGAACCGTATCAAGTGAAAGGAAATAATTCGATAGTTTGGTTATTTCACATAACTCTTTTCCTCGAGATTTTAAAAAAGCTGATTAAATTACGCGAGGAATATGAGATTTTTCAATTGAAAGATGTGTTTTTTTTTTGAAAAATTGGCTTTTGTTCTTAGAAGATATATCCATTTTCTGTTTTTATAACTTATGGAATGGGTAAAGTTTGCTTTTGATTTAAAAAAATCATACTATTTGTTTAACACTGATAAAGAAATCTTAATTTTAAATTAAAAAAATTTAAATTAATTGTAATATTGTAATACTATCTGATTTGCTTAAAACCTATGTTTAATTATGATTTGAGTTTTCAAAATTACTTACATTCTTAGTTTAGATAATGAAATTTCGAATAAAAAACATTTCAAGATTTGGCATTGGATAAACAAATAAACAAACAAGTTAACGAATAACGAGGCGAAGAATTAAGAATTTTATTAATAATTAACGATTTAGTCTTTATCTTCTTTGAATTTCGTTTTTCTCTTTCTTTTATTATTTGTAACTATAGTATTTTAGATAACATTTTTACATATCCTATAGAAAACATAAAGTGCATCGAGCCAAAAAAAAATCTGAAAAAAATTACTAGAAAAATGGAGATTTCAGCTGAATATTACATATCAAACTGCACAATATTATAAAAAATCTGAACCGAGATTGTACATTAATTTATCATAATTTAAGATCGAAACTTATACTCTATTTTTAGTTCAACTGCTGGAAAAAAAAAGAAAAAAAAAATCATTATCTGTTGAACATTAAAATTTTTTTTTTTTGAATTAGAGTTATTTCTTTGTCGATTATTAAAAGTTATTTAATATGTTTATAAATAATAGCACAAAAATAAATGTCAAAGAATGAAATCCTTTTTCTAAAAACTGCATTTTCAATTAATACCTATTTATTTATTTTCAAACGATTTAAAACAATAGAAGCTATTTCGGACTCTTTTTAGATAATGGTTATAGTTTTTTTATAAATAACAATTTTTATTAGCGAAGTTAATAATTTTTAATTGAAAAATGATTTTTTGTTACTTAAATTTTTCACCATTCAAAGGCAAAAAATAACAATTCATATGGTTTATTCAAATTTTATCTGATTTATTTAAACAATTGACAGAATTCAGAAGACTCACATTATGAGTCGAATTTGACAGTAGAGTTTTTTTTTATTATTCCAAGAAAAACTTATATTGCATAGCGGGTAGCATTTTGAAAAATTCCTCTGTGTTCAAAGCAGGCGAGTATTTACATTTCGCTAAAATAACGCTTCAGTCACTCATGGTCCTCAAAATATTAAGCATTTAATTTGAATTACTAACAAAGTAAAAGTTGCATTCCCTCAAACTTATTTTAGAAAAATTCACGTATTATTTGAATCCGCCATTTCGAAAAAGAGATTAATTCTACTTTCAAAACTTGAGAAAAGAAGGAAAATGACATTTCATTCCGCAATATTTTCAGGAATTTTAAATCAACTTTTTGTCGGTCATTACAGTGAATTACACATGATGTCAAAAGGATAAATTTTATGTCAAAGCAAAATGTATTTTTGTACTAGGAAAAATATTTCTCTAGCACGAAAATGATTCGTTTTTAAAATAAATCAAGGGTTAAGAAAGATCGAATTCACTTTAATTTACAAAAGTACATATTTTTATGAAACAAATGATGAAAACATTATAAATGATATTAGGAAATGAAATATCTGATGAAAACAATATAAAAACCCTTTTATGAACTTTAATGTAATAGGAGAGAAAGAAAATTAGTTATTGAGGTATCTCACTTTTTATATTTGTGGGCCACTTATTGAAGTTTAACTTATTTATAATGTAGACCATTGTTGAAGTTTTTGTAATTAACTGGTTATGAAAGGATGGAGCATCTTGATGTCCGATATATTTTTTTTAAATATCGATATGATGATTTTCTTGATGGGGATAGTTTTTTTTCTAGACTTTTTTCTAGATAAGCAGCGGGGGAGTTATTCTCTTGTTGCTTCAATAAATAGATATCTTTACTTTTTAGATTTTGTCGATATAGAGCTTATCTGTCACAACGCCTTAGTTTTAAATGGCGAAATGGTATTCGTTATATTCATATTACAAATTAATATTTAAGATTTTGAGAAACAATTTTTCTGTAACTTCAAACAGAAAAAAACTCGCTCTGTTAGCAAAGGTTGATCAAATGCTAAAACAGCTGCATTCTGACTTTAACATCTCTTGCTTTGAATTTTTTTTTATTTGAAAAGCTATCTATCAGATTTAAGTAAACAGAGTATGAATGTTTTAAGATATGAGTGCTATGAGCTAGAAAATGATTCATTTTCAAAATGAATGCTGGAATAAGATCCATCAAAAAGTGTTTTAACGGATATCTTGTTTTTATATGGAATGCAACTTAATGCCGGCGGATTGCCAAACCATCCAAAAAATGAATTTGTAAGAAAACTGGATGCTACATTTTTTCAAAAATTGAAATCCTATACGAAAATTAAAATGACCAATTTATTTATTCAATATATTTAAAGTAGAAAAGAATTTTCCAAATATTAAGAAAAGAAAACTGATAATAAAATATCACCTTTACATTTTAAAACAAAATTTACAATTCTGTTTAATGTAGTTTTTCGTATTTAGATTTCATATAATATTCTAGATTTATTAGCAATAAATTCTTCGTGTTTTTTCAGACTTCTATAAACTTAATTGTCGGACATAAACATCATTGATTTTTAGAGTGCTTTTAAAATCACGCCATTTTATAAAAAACGTTTTTAAGAATAAATAATCAAGATGTTATTAATAAAATAATATAACATCATTGCTTAGAAGAATAAAAAAACAATTAAAATGGAACATCTATTCTCTCTGCTACAGTACTTATCTTTTGCAAGTACAGTATCAAGAATTCCGGCTGAACGGCAAAAATCTCTGCTCACCGTTGACGCATCACGATCGGTCTTTTAATTGCGTGTCTGGGCCATTTAATTGAGCTCGTTTGTCGGAAGACCCTCGAGTTTCTTTCTTCCGATGTGCCCACAAAAGAGAAGATCACTCGGCATCGGATGCTCGAAAGGATAGAAAAGAATGTTGCTTGTAGCGAAAGAACATACAGAGAAGAAAGTTCCCTTTTACGCCCCCACGTGATCTTCTGGCATCTTATTCACGCGACAATTCTCCGGCCAGAACTAAGATTGCGGAGTTTGCTAATATGTTATTTAATGAAGATCGTGAATGGTTAATGCGATGGTTTCGATTATTCTGGATTGTAAGAATAAAATAGTTTTGGGGAGTAATGATTACTGAACACACATCTTTTCTGAAATGATTCATTGATCTAATATCTAGATTTAAAATATAATTTCGATTAATTCTGTTAATAATTTTGTACTGAAAGGTAAAATTGAAAACCTATCTATTATCTAATATACTGTTCATATGATTTAATATAAGGATATTTAAGAAAAAACATATGTAATGAAGATAATAATTGTGAATACCAGCCATAAATGTATCCCAATTAATTTTTTAAAAATTTTTCGTAATCAAAAAAGAAATTAATTAATTAAAAATGCTGTAATAAATTTCAAAATACTGTTTTTGTTTTCTATTATAAAATCAGATATTAATTTTTTAATTTCCCATTGAACTACTAGTGATAAACTTATTTTCTTTCTACACAATTTTTCGAAGATCATCATGCATTTCACTTTGAATGAAAATGTTAATGTTTACTGTTTTTTGTCTCCGTAGAAATTATTTGGGTGTAAAAGGCGTATATATTAATAAAATTCATTTAGTTGAACTGACATAATCATTTTCTACTTTAAAAAATTAAGCCTGTCCCATTTTTTTGCATTTTAAGTCAAATTAAAAAAAAAAGAAAAAAAGGTAAAAATTTTTCTTATAGAACTTAGCAGGTTTTTATGGCTTTTAGGCCTCAGCAGAATTTTTATCTCTTTTCGAACATGTACACTTTATAGAAGGAAACCAGAATTACGAAATATGAGAACAGAAATTTATTATTATTTTTTTTTCAGTTTTCAATATTTAAAATTTCTTTTTAAAGTACAGAAGTAATTTCCTTATAAAACAAAATTACATTTGTTTCTACTCAAATCAATATTTACAAAGGACGGCAGTGAATTAATCAAATGGCTGTTAAGCTATTTAAAAAAATTGTTAAGATTTGTGTAAAAGGTTTATTCGTATTACTTATTCGTATTTGTTTTTTCCAAAGAAAATACTTTTTATAATTAATAATTGAAATAACATTAATGATTTTTACCTATTCGTGACTTAATTTATATCGCACTTAAAAATTATAAGCAAATGTGTCTTAATACTCATTTTAGATTATATTTCATAAAATGGAGCCAACTGCCCTTTCATAAATAAAATGTATTAATACATTTTCAAGAAATAGCTAGGGCAGTTACCAAAAAGTATTGAAAGAAAAATCACAAATAGCCTAGGTAATAACTCTGACACGTCTCATGAAAAGATATCAATCTAAAAATAAAGAAGACATCCTAAAAATGTAGGGGAAAAAATCCTCAGGATATCCATGTCATAAATTTCAGGGCTATTATGACCTTGATCCAGTTTCATAACCGCTTTATCTTAAGCCCTAAATGGCCCTAGAATTCATTTTTCCTCCCGCAACACTTTTTGTCCTGCGGCTTCACATAAATCAAGGCTTTAATTTTTTCAGCCGCTAGGTGACGCTGCTTAAAAAAAGGAAACGGGGAAACAAGGAAAAGTGGTTTTCAGAACATGTTTTTACAAAATGCATATATACACTTTTTTTTACTTTAATTTATATCGAGTCTCCAGAATATAGTAAAATAAAAAGAACTGTGAAAAGGATAAAATACTTTGAAAAAATAATTCTATTTGAAAAAACGGAAAAAGTTAGTTCTCCATATTTTTCATTGAAAGTGTCATGTTTTAGAAAACATACTGTAAAAAAAATTTACACTTCATTAAGTCTAAGGAATAGCAGGAAAATTTTTAAAACTGAAATTATTTTTCTTTTTGGATTGTCTTTGAATAAAATATAGGATAATAACTATTTTGAAACAGAACTCATAATTTTAGATCATGGTGAAATGATGAGGATGATTATGAGTAGGAACCTCCATTCTTTAATTACACTCATCACACCACATGTTGGACATTTAACCCTCAGCTGATTTGAAGCTTACCAGGCTCACATATACGATGGATCTTCCATAAAATCGTGTCTCTTTCGGTCTGTAGACGAAGATTTTGCCATGAGTGTATAATGACGTTGCTCTTGCGAATAGTTCCCTAATGATTATTATGTATATCAGAATGCCTTTCCCTTGCAACTTTATATTCAGAAAATCCCCTGTGCTAAATTTATATGGATAATTTTTATGTTCATCAATTATTAAGTTATTTCATTTTTATGTTTCGTTTTCAGAAAAAAAAACCCTGCTATGTTAAATTCGTCGACTTTTTTTCTGACCATTTGGCTGTAAATAAGCAAACATTAAAAAATCTTGTAGATCATGTAATATTCAGAAAAAATGAAAACCAACAAACCTATTTATTTTTGTTTATTTTTCACAGGGGTAAAAACATCCCGATGATGATCATCACGTAAAATATGATACCGATTTCTGAATACAACAATCCATTAAAACTTCGAATATCACCAAAATCTAAAGACCATTAAGGAATCTTCTCTTAAGAACTATTTAGTAACACATGAATAATTTGCAGCATCATAATTGACCATAGATCTACATCGTTTAGCATGCTTAATTTAGTCAGCGAAATTTCTATTTTTTAATTATCAGAGCTAATTCTATTGGCTAGTTTTTGCAACTAAATCATAGATAAAATTAAAATATCATTAATTTTAAATAAAATTTTAAATATTCTTCCTATTGTTTATTTCTTCATAATTACTTTCCCTTTGGCATAAATCGTCACAAACTGCATCCTATGTTTAATATTTAAAGACAATAATTAGAAAAGTGCTCCTACTAGCATTTCCATCCACTACCGAGCGAATAAGATGCGTCAGTTAAAAAGGTGCCAAAAATACGTGCATCTTTATTATTCAACCTAGACATCGCGATTCTCATAAAAATGCACTATCGTGTGCAAAATTATCTTTTCTGCGGAGGGTTTGATATTATTAATTTTTAATTTTGTGATGGAATTAATGTATGTGCTATAATATTTATAGGCGTTATAAGGTTTTTTGATACAATTGTCTGCACTTTCTTGGAAGCAATGATAGGAAAAAATAACGTTCCAACCAGTACAGAATAAATTTTATATTTTTGTTTATTTAGGTAATAGCTGCCCCGTATTAGTTTTCTTGGTCACACGGAAAACATCTAGGAGATAATACATTTCACTACGTGTGAAACATTTCTTATGCAAACTTCCTGCTCGGTCACTATTGCAAGCAAAGGAGGTTTTAAGATAGAGTCTACGACATATCCTAATGAAACAAAAATATCAAACTTGTGGAAAAGAACACATTCGGTTCCCAAACTATATTACACAGTTGCATTTGCTTGTTCCCGCATTTCATTCAGTGAGCCTGACGTAACTTGTTTCGATGCTTTCGGGGCATAACATCTGAAAATTTAACTCAAAAGATACGTTTTGATTAAAGTGATATTTCCCTTCAAGCATAACTATAATTGTAACTTTATTTATAATTATAGCTACGTTCACTTGTACACGAATAAATATTTTTATGTCACATAAATTTATATATTGTAAAAACCCTTAACACCACACCACACCTCCGTTTCTAGAGCTCATGTGGTCCTATATTATAAAAACAAGCAAATTTTTCTCATTTTCAAATTTGATCTAAAATTTAATATCAATTTGCAATTTTGGTGTGAGGGTACCTGTTAACGGACGCCCAACCCTCCTCCCCGTCTCTAGGTACACGGTTTGCTTAAAACAGTTCCAATGCCTTCCGTTATCTCTCTCTCACTGTGAGTCGTCTGCCTATCACCTCTGCTTGCCGATCACTATTAGTGATGGGGAAGCCAAAAGATTAATTGATTAACCAATGGAGACTATACCAATTAATTGATTAATACAATCTCCATTTAAGTTGCAAAATCAACTTTTGTAATGAGTTTCTCAAAAACTTTAAGCTAAGCGCAATATTCTAATAATTTATTACTTTTTTTTATTTAAATCAATGTAGAGTTTAGTAAATAAGAAAATAATTTTTTGAAATGATTTCAGAACTTATTTTGAAAGTTCACGTAAGTACAAATTTCATACCTAATTCTTTTCGCATTTAAATTTCTGAAGCAGTTCCACGAGGAAAACCAATTCCTTCCTATGAATTATTATGAATAACTCGTCTTTATTTTCCCTCCAAGGATATTTTGTTGCAGGATGTAACTCGCTTTACATCCTGCACTCCTTATTTGAAATAGAAACCGGTCCAACCAGTATAGAATTTGCACGGTCAGGTTTTTCGGTTGGGTAAGTAGAAAGACAGTTAAATTAATATGCTAGCATTCCAGGAATGTTTCTTTCGGAATTTGAGAGATCTAAAAGTGAAGATTCATCAAAATCATACTGAATTTCATTGATTTAAATCACTGTGCCTATAAATTACTGCGATTACATGCATGCGAAAATACAAACCAATAGAGGTCAATCCTTTCATAAATTTATTTCAAGATTTGAAAAGTTTCTATAATTTAGATGAAAAGGATGTTTACCAATTTTTATGTACCTATCTGTTTGCGTTTTGTGATTAACAAGCTGATTTGTTCTCTAACAACTAGACAGACGTGCTTCCTCTGAATAGATTTCATTCAAAATTTGATAGATATCTGCAAATTTGGACATAATTCATATACTAAATTTCAGCCATCTACTTTAAACAAACAGAAAAGTAATGTCAAAAATGTATTTTTCGAACTCAGGAAGATCTGAAATGAAGAGATTGGTAAAAATCTCATGTCCGAATTTTTGATGATTACAATACTTTCATACAAGAGAAAGTACAAAAAAAATAATAATAATGTTTTCTTCATTGTTTGATTAGAAACTTTCTGTTGTTGATGTTGATTTTGTTTGTTTTCCATTATTGGTGAACTGAATGTAAAAGATTGATTCACAAATTATACTTTTTGACCTTTCCTTGAAGTAATAGTTATAGAAGTTAAATAGAAATATTTTTTTAGCTGTCATGACCAAAGACGGCAACAGAAATAATTTCTATGTGCAATTACATTTCACAAAAATGGCTTTGGCAACAATTGAGAGAAAGTATAAAAATGGAACAAAGACAGCAATTGGAAATGATTTTTCTCCTGGATCGAGAAAGAATTTTTGTGAGGCTTAATTCTCTGCTCCTACTTTGAGCTGAAGTTACAATATGTTTTTTTTTATGGTTCTTTGAAAAATAGTTATGAAATATTACTAAATACTTTCGAATATACAGAAAAAATTAATGAATAATCTTTATAAATTTCATTGACTATTTTTCAAGGAAAAATGATAATTTACAAGATTTGTAGCATAGAAATGACAGAATTTCTGTTATTAAATAATGAAGAAGAATGAGTATCTGCCTTGTATTCACAGGTTACAACATTTGACCAAATTTGGTTCAGATATACTTTAGAGAGTGTAATGTACACTTCGGTCGAATTTTTCGAAATTTCAATTAATTAAATATAAAACCAAATTTCAGGGTTAATAGCAAACATTTTCCAGATATAATTTTACAACGAAATGATTTGCACATTATTTTAACACTCGAAAATAATAACTTTTAATGCAACAATTTATCGGTGATATAATATTTTTCGGAATTTCGACAAAAATATTTTTTGCATTATTTTTAGCTACATATTTCATTGTTGTAATGGAATTCAAACCATTTTCATTGTTTTATCATATATTCAATCGCATGATGTTTTTATATTGAGTAAAACTATAATACGATCCGAGTAATTTAAAGGAGTACTATATATATATATAATTTTATCTTAAAATCTAATCTAATTTCAATTCTACTTAATTTCCAAAGTTTTATCTTAATTTAGCTCATACTAAATTCATTCTAAAATGTTCTCTTATTTCCTGACCCAATTTCACCTTTTTTTTATTTAATTAATTCAACACGAGTTCTAAAATTGCTGAAGTCTACAAGTCCCCATATTCCGAGTGAAATGATAAAAGACTGTCAAGCCAAGCGAATTCTCTTTAAAAGATACCTAGATTTCCCTATCCTAAATGGGCAAGTGTAAAGAAATCCCTATGACAATCTCAGAGTATAAATAAGACTGAGGTTAAATATTTAAAAAATTAACTTTTTGGAGGAAATCTTGAACATCATAGTTATGCATAACAGATTTTGTGGGAATTAAATGCAACTAATATACCCAGGATCCAGTTGGCCATTAAAAGCACCTAATCATTCAGCAGGAAAGCTATAAATATATTATAGAGAATGGTAATGCGGGCATCTGTCACCGAAGTCAATGCTAAAAAAGACTTTTCCTAATAAATCCAACTGCATTTTTAATTTTTTAATCAAATTAACGATGCTTTAAGATGGGGTCCAAAATTAGCATTGGAATCAATTTCCATAAAAAGTCTTGGAAAAAGTCATAAGCCTTAACTCAACCCTTTATAACCGAAGAAGTTACTTAGAAATAAAAATGCAATTCTTTTCTGTTGAATAAATTTCATGATTTCCTGAAAAAACGCAGTGTAAATTATAAAAGTGTTTCTGAGAATGATAATGTAACAGGTACTATCAATGCGAAGATGCTAGAAATTTGAGTAAAGCTCTTCAATTTTTACATTAATGTTTTGATGCTACTTTTTCGTACAGAATTTTAATGGTCCAAATTTGAAAATGTGAACGTGTGAAACGAACACATTTAAAAAGAAGTGACAAGTTATTTCAAAACTATTTAATGTTTAAAAAGTCATGTAAAAAGTTTGATAATTAATAAATAACTTTATAATAGTCATTCAAGCTGATTTATATTTAATTTCAAATAATTATTTCCAGAAACTTTGTCTGAAGAAAATATACCATGAAATTTTTTTTTTGTTTTAATTGATTTTTGATTATACTAGATGATTCCGGTCCCAATTATCTCGAATAATCGAGATTTTATTTTACTTGACAATGAATAAATGTTGCTTCTTGATAATAAATAAGAACTGAGCATATTATGCCCTTGCATTCTTTCATGTATTTGGATAAAAAGTACAATTTATAATGTACAAACATCAATTAAAAAAAGGTTTATTTTAAATCTGGTTAAGTATACTAAATTAAAGCTAACTAATAATAATAAATATTATTATAACATTTATTCTGGACTTATTCAGTATAAATACTCTAATTTCGGGATGGTTAATTAAATTTATTTCTTCGCAAATTCAATGTCTGAAGAATTTCATACCCTTTAAATTCGCTTACTGAACATACGCAATGCATTAATCATAAGATTGCTATCCTACATTTTATAACTATTGTCTCCAATTATTTAAAACTCTAAAACAACATATGAATTAAGTTTCATGTACTATTTTCATCGCTTACTTAAGGAACAATTCTTTAAGTACTTCTTCTCTCTTTAATACAGTTAAATTTAGATTGCTATTACATTGCATTCGTTAGATGAGAGATATTTCGAAAACAAAGAACCACTTCCTTTCAACACAAAGATCGGTTCGTGTAGTAAACACAGAATTAAATCTCTAAAAAGAGAATTTTTACTGCTTCTAATTTTTTTTCCAGGTCCAGCACAATGAATTGGAACAGTGCAAATAATTACTCCGATCCTTCTGAGGGGAAAAAAGACCTCTATTACACCCAACAAATTGCACGTGCAGCGGGCAAAGAGGTGCTTAATTGCTGCTCGCAGGTTATTATACGGGGAACCGGCTACATGAAATTAAATAACCATCTCCTTGAGCAAAGCAAATGAGTTTCCTCCCTAAAGAAACATCGTGTAAAACACATTCCGCGTAATTAAGACGTGCGGACCCTATTCGTATGCAGCGAGGAAAGGGTGTGTGATATGATGTATGATCATTAGAACAAACGGTGAGTGTCATGATGGATGGTTTGGAGCACCCCAGGAGGAATGATATTGGCGCTTTTCCCTCTTTCTTTAAGGAATGTTTTGTTATGGTCTGCTTTGTAAAATCTTCTAAAAAAGTTTATTTTTTTAAATTTATTCCACCAACGGATCTCTATGTTTTTCAGATATGGGGCCAGGTAACAGCAATTTCAGCTGGACTCTTTCATTTCTTTTTTTTATTATATTGTGAAACAATAAAAAAATGATGGAGTAATTGCTGTCATTTTATAAAAGTGCATAGTCTCATTTAAGAGTTAATCGGGTTGCAAATAAAAAAAAAATGGAATTTTATAAAAAATTTGAAAATTGCACGATGAGTCAAAAACAAAAATAAAGTTAATTTAATATTTTTATCTTATATAGGAGTAGCGTTCCTATTTGATCCCAGAATGTATTTTTTGCCTGCCCAGAGAAATATTTTGAAAACCTAATTCCATAAATTTTACATGTAGAGGTGGTATATCAACTTAAAAATTAACAGGATTATACAAAACAGTTCACAAGAAAGAGCGACTGGAAAAAAAATAATAAAAGCAAGTTTACGTTGAAGTAACCCAACATTTTTCTGTTAAATTATCTAAGTTATATTTTAGAAAATTGGTCCTAACTAGCATTTTTCGTTGAGTGAATTCTAACAAAATAAAATCAATGTATGTTATGCCAAACATCAACACAATCACTTCCGTAGCAATAACATGAAACAGAAACAAAGCCAAAAGAAGAAAAAACCTTCCAAGACACCCAAAATAATTCAAGACAACGGAGGAAAATCTTGGTGGGAAGGACGGAAGAAAGGGGGCGGGAGTGCATCAGTTGACCGAGCGTTAAATCAAAACTGCCGAAAATCTAGTTCCGCCGAAGCTTGCTTTAAATTGCTTTTTGTTTCTCATGTATCACTCAGTTATGGGCAGCGAAAGAATTTTGAAGTTACTCAAAGCTGTGCAGAACTATCCTATGGTTTTCTTACCTGTTGATTTGTTTTACGTTTTCTTTTTAGCATTACTTTTTTCCGTTTTTGTGAATCATCGAATTCTCAAGGTTAAAAGTATAAAATAAGATTAAAATGCAAATATAAGTTTCGAAAATAATTTGAGGATATGCTGCAAATTTGTAGGCCTAACGGACATGCCGCCTTTATTTACATGTTACAATGCAATTAAAGTATGCGAAAGGCTTAATTCATAAATAAATAAAAGGTTTCTTTGCTATAATTATAAAGATGTATAAAATTTTCAAAAATTAGCCATTTCATATATTTTTAGAACTATTATAAAAACATTCACTCATTTACAGGTAAACTTTATGAGAGCAGAAAAAAAATTCAAAAATACTGTTGGAACAAGCGAGGAAAATCTTGCAAGTAAAAAAAAAAAAGAGTACCTACAAGTAATTTCCACTGTTTGTTTGCAAATGCATTGCGTATGAACATGATTTTTATGATGGCTTATGTTTTCCCTTGCTACAAGTGAAAATGTTATTTGTCGCTACGCAAATAACTCTCCTAGTGCATGTGGCAAATTGTTCTATTTTCCCTAGATTCGAGTGCAAATGGGTCACCTCAGAGTATACAAATTTAACCTCCTCACTTCTTATCAGGGCCTTATTCGCGGCACGTAAGGCGCCCTCGAGCTCTGTTTCGTCATCGGGCTAATAGAATACTACTGCGCCCCATTCGCCCTCGAGGCCACAACAATTCTTACTCTAGGATTATTTATGCTTTTCCCCCCGAATCTGGTAATGAACGAAGTAGGTACTTTTTTTTTCTGGTTATTTCGGGAGTGACTCTTCCCCGTCTAGGGCTTGGCATCCCATCTTCATATAAACGAGATAGTCATATATTTCTGAGTTGAAATTTGGCGCAGGACTTTCATAAATCAATTTTTTATAAATTAAGGACAATTTTGCATTCTCTTGGGTATTAGCTTTTCCTCTTTAAGATTCAAACAATACTCGATGAAAAAAAGTGTATAGTAAAATAATTTACATAGTTCATTAAGATTTTTAATATTCATTGAAATATTTCTCTTCGGGAATTTTCATGGTTATAGAACGCCATATGTTGGACCAAACTCTTCACATGGAAATATTTCTGTGAATAGTGTGGATTAATTCCAAGTTGAATTCAATACAAGAACAGAAAATTACCGAAAGACTGTTTCAATCATAATAAAGGCGAATAAAAAAATATTGTTGAATTTTGTTTTTGTATTGAGCTACAAAACCAAAGAGTATATGATTTCAGAATCATTTGTTGTCTTTACACATTAATTGTACTAAGCAGTACAAGATAGACCAATGAATTGCATAATTAGCATAATAAGAATCCTGTTCTAAAATCAACGTATTTAACAGCATTACAAACTTCTTTTATTATTTTTTTGGAATCTTGATTCCTAAAAGTTTTTATTTTAACTATAAACATTTAGTTGTAAATATTTTGATTGTGATATTTATGTTCCCATATTCTGGACTACAAATGTGTTTAAAACATTTATTTGCCCTTTTGCCTTAATTTTAGATTCATAGAACCGTAATATCTAAGATCTAATTTTTGATTTTAGTACTTGCAATTAGAATTTTCACTAATTTCGGGAGCGATTTTAAAACTTTAAATGAGTATTTGCCTTACTACTATTTTTATCCATACAGTAGCATGTAAAACATTTTTATATTCGTTTTTTAAAGAAAGTGATGCAACAATTTCGCAAATAATGTGGATAATGGTGATTCTATCAAATTTAAGAAAAGTAAGGGCAGTTATTTATTTATAAATATAAAGAAGATTTTTTGGATCTTTTTTCTTATATGCTTGTTTTATTTTATAGGATCACTGATTTATATTTTGAGGCTAAAATTCACCACCAGATCTTTACCATGTTAATGGTAAATATCTGATAATCTAAATTTCAATTATATCTTCTTTCAAAATCCTCCATAAATTAAAAAATAATGTGTATTATTGTTAGCATTTGAATAGTAGTTTTTCAATATGTTCTACGATTCCTGAACTAGAGAAAAATCAATTTATTCATTTAGAAATATTTTGAAGTTGTTTCAATGCTTCACAGTACGAAAAAAGAAAGAAAAGCTCATGCAGTTTACATCTTTGTTTAGGAACTAGATAATATATCATTTAAGTTACCTTAAAGACTTTGAATAAATCATTTGAAAAATTTGTAAACTAGAAGGTATTTGCTTGTACTCTTTTTATCCTAGAAAACTTTTAAATTTTCAAAATACTTTGGGTTTTTTCATTATATTTTAAGCAAAAATTTTTAAAAAAATGCAGTATTTAAAAATTAATTCTAATGTAAAAATGAAAAAAAAAAAAAAAACATAAAAAAAAATTTATTCCGGTGCAAAAATTGAAAATGCAGCATTAAAAAAAATATTTCGAATAGTCATATTCTTTAAACTGCATATCAATTGAAGCAACATGAAGATTACTTCAGGATTTCGCAGTTTTTGAATTTCAACCAGATTCCAAATATGACACTTGAGTTGAATCAATTATACTATACTTACTTCTTGCAAATATAATATTTATAAAAGGCATTAGACCAAATCAGTTTCAAACTCTAGCTTACATTTCATACGGAAAAGGACGGATCTTGTAATTTTGAACTACGGTCATATAACGAAAACATCTCAGCTGCACCATATTCATACATCTGTGCCAAATCACCGGGCGAACTCAAAGCTGAACTTTCAGCTTAATGTTCACATGAGCTTAAACGGGCACTAAGCTCATACATTCGGTAGAATTGGCTCCGGAACTCGCACCATTTTGATTCCGAAGTCGAGAATTTACCACAAAGTCACAACTGTCAATAGCACAAAAGAGACAACGTAAGTTATATATAAGATGACAGATGTAGTTACATTTGTCATTTCATCATGAATGAAGTTCGTTGATTCAGCTGATCGCAAACAGCATTTTTAAAGAAACAAATAACATCGACATTAAAGTAACCATTAAAAGCAAACGCTTAATAGAAAAATTGATATTAAGAA
Source organism: Argiope aurantia (assembly GCA_026543865.1). Classification (NCBI taxonomy): domain Eukaryota; kingdom Metazoa; phylum Arthropoda; class Arachnida; order Araneae; family Araneidae; genus Argiope; species Argiope aurantia. The sequence continues at coordinate 4,169 of JAPMOR010041485.1, read as the reverse complement.
AAGAATGACTATCAAGAAATTTGCATTCACTTAAAAATATAAAACCACTCAATAATTTTAAAATGAAAGCACAATCCGAATTATTGTCTTCAAATGAATTAAAGAAATAATCCGGCGAAGATTATTAATTAACCCATTTGATATTGGTTTCTCAAATCAAATCAAGCAAGTGCAAATGACATCGAGGTGCAAAATTCACTTTTTGACCCAGGTAAAGAAAGAAAAATATAAAAAAAAGGTTAACTGACGTAATTAAATAACCTATTGCACAATATTCTTGTTGTCACTCAGGCAGAAAAAAGGTGTATAATTAATTTTCTAATTAAAAGGAATAACTTTTCACTTCCTTTGTGACAGTGTTTTGTTTCGGAAAAAGGCCCGAGCGCTTTAATTCAATTATTATTTTTTTCCTCGGACCGGTGACGCGGTAAAGTCGACTTGATTAGAAAATGAAGATCGTTAAATTCTATATTTACAATACGTGGATCGTTTCATTTTTCTTCTTTATTTCGTAATATTCGGATTTAATGATTCGTTTTTAAATTGTTATTTCTTTAATGTATCATCTGAAACTTTCATTAGATGGCATAATAATTGCTTTCATTTCTCGTGAAAATGCTTTATCCTTTTTTTAAACTCTGAAAGCTGTATTATATCCTACTTTTTAATGAGATATGATAATATCATTTTGATTTCAATAGTAAATTATTTTGTTATTTTAAAATCAGAAAACACACTTTAAATGATTAATATGTTATCTGTTTTTCTTCGATGATTACTTGGAATTTTACTGCATCGCTATTATCATATAGTTTTCATTTTTTTTTTAAATTTTGGGTGAGGAAATGAAATAAGAGATTTTATTATCTTCAAATATCTAATATTATATGATTAAAAATTTTATATGGATGCTAATTACTGATTAGTGAATTTTTCTTTAATGTATATTTTGTCTCAATATCTTATGGTTATGAGTGGGATTCTGTTGGTTATGTAAATTATGAGCTTTATTTTTATTTTTATTTTTCTCAATTCTCTGTTACTCTGTTCTATGACATTATTTTTTCTCTTGATTTTCTCTTATGTTTAATGTTGTTATTATTATTATTGAACACATAAATTTTTATTATTTAATTTAGTTATTATATAATTATGAATTTCGTATTTAATTCTTGCAACCTTTTTAATATATATCATTTGCTATACAAGCTTGCTTTACATATGCTTTCTGCTCATTCCAATGAGTGATTATTCAGTACGTTATATACCATGCATATTTTTAAGAATTTTTCTCGTCAATTTGCATGCGATTTCTATCCCTCGGGACCAACAAAAACAACAAATATTAAACAGATATATACGTAATAAAGAAGGAAATAATAATAATCTTATGTAAACATGCTTATATTAAATAGCTATCTCTCTTAAAATCATCAAAAATATTCACGAGAAATAAAAATGCTCATTTATATGCATTTTTGTTACTGTTTCTTTGAGCTATTTTAAAATATATATTTAAAATATTTAATTAAATATTATTGAATTATTGATAAAAGCTATTTGAATTACTTTTAATTAAATATTAGTAGCCTCTGTCATCAGAACCTAAAGATTTTCCGAATTTTTTATATTATAGATGTTAAATTTGCAACTTTTAAAGCGGACATTTCAGAACTACTAATTCCACAAACTCTTCAATTCTTTTGGAATTTATTCGAAGAACAATATATTCTACTTTCTTCATATGATTCAAAAGTGTATGCCTAAAATCAACGAGGTATCTAAAATTTTTTGAATAACTAAGTTTGTGAACAGATTAGTTTTAATTCTCATCTTATACATAAAAATATTTGATAAAAATGGTTTATTTGTGCATATTATATGCCACAAATTAAAAGAACATCTACGTAAATCTTAATAAAAAAATCCACGAATTAAATTTATGAAAGTTCTCTTTTCTTTTTTTTAATTGGTTACTTATAAGGGTAACTTTTGAACGAATGGTGCCATAGTATTAAAATGCATAAATACTTTATTAAAATAAAATATTTAATGATACTTTTGAATTTAAATGAATTCTATTGTCTTAATCGTATATAGTAAAATGAAGTTATGTTTCTGTGAAAAATTTCTTAACAAATTTTAATGATTTAAGTTTTGAGTTATAAATAATAACTTTAGAATTTCCCAAAATATAACAATATTTTGAATGAAATATATTTAAAAATTTTAATACTAACTAAAAAAAAATTGCGTTTAAACATTCTTTGTTCCTAAAATATCCGCAATATTATATTGCTCGAAATATAAGTAGAAATAATTTGAATGTTTATAAAATATTTCTCGTGCTATCAATATTGCCATTTGACATGCGTTTACTTCTGTTTTAATAATCTGTGGATTTAAAGTATTTTGCCCCTTCTAATATGTTTTACGAAATCTAAGAATACACAAGTGATTCTGTGTTTCCAGAATAGTTCAATGCTTATAATCTGAATTTTGAGATAGAACTTCACTTAGGCCTAAACTATCCAATAAAATATATACTTTTATTTTTTATAATATAATATTTTTATCTACTTCAATTAAGCTGTTTCATTCTTTAAAAATTGATCGATTTCTTATTCACTTATTTATGTACTAGAGTTTTAAAATTTTATACATTTATAAAGCCTCAATAACAATACATTATTTTAATTTAAAATAAACGATCAATTTAATTTAATTTTGTTACTAGGAGTGCTACTTGTTAGGGAATTTAAGAAAAACCTTAATCGGAGGCTTCATGATAATAGTAATAAAAGAATGACAAAAAATTTTAATAAAAATATTTGTGCTTTTTTCAGCATTCTAATAAAAGTATTTATTTTTATTTTTTTTAATTTATAAACTAAGACGCTTCTATAATTTTACGAATACTTTCTTGAATGGGTGTTTATCATTAATCTTAAATTTTCAAGAATTTTAAACATTTCTTGATAATTTTATGAAATAAGAATAAGGCTCAAATTTTTATTTCTTCATAGCTAAAAGAATTTCGTACACAATTTTTAGATTCGCTCCATTTGTATGAAAAATTAGATTTAAAACTTTAAAATGTTAAAATATATCCATGTCTAATGAAGTTTTTATAATTTACATTTTGATACATCAGATGAGTACAACTGATGTATAAAACAAAGAGGAAATTAACATCCTTCAAACCGCAAAGCGTTTTGTTCAAAATTAGATTTTCGACAATAATGAAATTAAATGAAGTCATAGAATTTTAAATTTGTGTAGCATGTTTATAGAAGCAAAATCCCCAAAATGAGTTTTTTTAACTACAATCACATCACTTCATTCCATAACATATTTACTGCCCTTCATTCGTAATTTCAAGTTGGAAACGTCAGAAGTGTTTTACATACTAACAAAATAAAATTCCCAGTTTTCTTCCTTTTAAAAATTAAGTACTTTCTTTTTTGTCAATTTAGCTAAAAATAATTTTTTATACGAACACTGACAAACTAAAAGAAAAATAAAACTTAAAAAAATTATTTTCTATGAAATTATGTATTTACTTTTCACTGAAAAAAGAAATATACAGTTCACTCAAATTAAAATATTCTATTATCCGTATTTCATTAATATTTCATTGATGCCAACATTAATCTTAACTCAAGAAAGATTTAAAACTGATTTCGCAACTATTCCCCGTTTAATTAAATACTTCAAAAGTAAGAAAAAAAATGAGAAAAAAGTAATTTCAATAAACTCTTTCGATTCAATTTTAAAAAGTGAGGGAGATAAAAAAAAGAAAAAAGGAAGGAAAAAAAAGAAATAATAATTCTGACATTTTAATCTAAATATAGATTTTCTCCCTTCACTTTTCTAACTCTTTAAAATCACACCTGTAAAAAAATAAGAAAAGAAGCACAAGAAAAAGAAGCTGATGGTTGGGAAAATTCATATTCGCGGTGCGAGAGATAAAATTCTCATCGAGGCTCACGCAAGACTACAATTTTCTCAACCCACGTTAAAGTGGCGTTTTTCTTAAACGCATTTGAATTGTTTTTATACATTTTTTGAAACTTTTTTTCTCTGTAGGATAATAAATGATTGAGGCCTCTCTCATTATGCCGCCTTCTAAGAGAAGATAAACTTCCCGGAATCAAAAATTATCCATC
>JAPMOR010041482.1:37964-54397 GCA_026543865.1 Argiope aurantia | reverse complement strand
CTATAAATAAATGCAGAATCTATCGTTTAAACTTTAAAGTGTCATTTAAGACTTGTCGACCAAATTAAGGAAATATAACCAAATGTTAAAATGCTCGCCAAACGTCCTCTTCTGTTTTCGTAGAAATGCTGAAATTTTAAAATTTTATGTAAGTAAGAGTTTGAGATTTCCGGAATGCTATATTTGATGAGTTATGGCTCAAAAAATGTATGGTTACCGTTACAGAATTGACGTTCGTGTCTAATTTGTAGTAAATATACTTTATATACTCTTTGAAAATATAACGTGTAAGTGATAAATATTTTCTGTATACTTAGATATAATTTTGGTCTGTTTCAATGCACATTTATAATAGGATCTCGATTAAAAGTGAGAAGTAATGAGTAGTGTTTTCAATACTTCATCCGCTATATCCTATTTCTCAATTGAAACTAATCTTAATATTGTTTAATTCTCAAGGATTTCCTAAAACTCACTTTGTGATTAATGAAAATGAGTAAATTATTTCCTTTTTAAAATATTTCCGATCCGGGCTCATTATTTCCTTCCGCAATTCTGATACAATCATTGCCACTGACGGGATATCTCACCCTCCAAAAAATTCCTTCAGAAGACTTCATTTCGCATGAATTTGTTTCACATGATTATTAAGATGAATTGGGAAAAAATCTGGTACTTTTCCATTTAATCGTATTACGCGCCAAAGTAGCCAAAAAGGATGCAACTGATGCCAAGCATAATATACCCGCTAACAATAGTATTATAATAAATTTGTATATTTGTTTATACCGTATGATGTTGCCAATAAAGTCTGCGTGGCGTGATTTACGCAGGAGAATTTGAAAGATGATGATAACATATGTCTGTTAAAGGAACTCAATTTTTTTCACATGCATAGATTCTCTAGTACGATCACTGTTACTATTTGTCCCTTCAAAAATTTGAATCTATTTTTTACAGCAGCACCGAATGAGTTAACGAATAAATTATTTTAGTTTTTAAGAAATCTCTCCCAAGCTAATATTCTACTAATGATACTTATTCTTATGATAGAAATTTTTCTGCCGTTAGATAATTTTCATTCAACAGATTTTTTTTGTATCATTATTTAATGGCAACGCTTAGAGATTTTTTTCAGTACTCTGTTTTCTTCAATATTTTGTATTTATTAGTTATTCTGTATTCATTATCTTTTTAATTTTATTTGCAGTTATAAAACAAAAAATTGATTTCTATATTTGGATAAGTCTTTTTATATTTCAAGTATTTGTTCTTTTCCTATTTGTCGGATTTGTTTGCCGTTTGCATGCATGAAAAATAAAGTATTTCTACAATAAACACCTTCTAACGAAAAATCGACATATGATATGTGCCTTTTTTTTAAAAATATTTTTGAATTGATTGCTTAAATAAAAACAACACAAAATTTCCAATGATTTCATTTTAATCTTTTGAGTGTATTCGCCAATAGCATGTGATTAAGCCAAAAATTATGCCGTGTGGCGTAATAGTTATGCGCGCACAGTTAAAACGCCTGCTGTCAAATGAAAATTTCAAATTTAAAAATTAGTAAACTGTCTTTAAATGTATAAAATTGATAGCTGTAAGATGTGCCTATATAATTGATTATAATTATATTAATTTGCAATAGATTTATGAAACAGGTAAAATTTAGAGTTCTCCGAGTTCTCTCAAAAGTGGCAGAATAATTCCAGTAATATTTTTTTAAAAAGAAATAAATGTAAGAAACTATAAAATTTTATATATATTTTATATTGAGGTATTATAAGAATAACTGAAATATTTGAATGCATAATTTTACATTTTAAAAATAATCATAAAGCAATGATTATTGAATATTATTAATATTGACTGGAAATAATTATATCTGAGAAGGAGTACGCACTTGATAATTATTATAAAAAATATATAATGATGAAACGGCAAATGTGTTTCTGATTTTATGACGTTTCTACTAAATAAATTATTTAAATTTATATAAATTAACTGTCTGAATTTTTTATTTTCCTTATTTGATATTTTGATGACATTTACTTATTTTCGAAAAGAAAGCTTTGCACAGTAATTATCTTTGCATTTTTATTATGCTATTACATTTCTGATTATAAACGATTAAAATTATTGATAAACATTAAAATTCACCAAATAATAAAAAAATATCCTTTTCTGTAATTTGATATTTGATTTTATTAAACAACTTAAATAAATGTTGAATTCCGTTTTATTTTAAGCTTGAGTAATCTATTGTTTTAAAATTTTAATAATTGAATCGTAAAAAAAAACGCTGAAAAACTTTTATTTAATGCAAAAATAAATAAAACATTTTATATCGTGTTTCTTTGCCATTATTTGAAAACTTTTGAAGCTTTGCTGTACTGTTATGTTAAATTCGCATCCGTTTTCTCTATTATATATACTGAGGCTGATGGATCAGTTTGAAAGAGAAACAAACTAAATTGAATGAGATAGGAGAAAAATTGCTCCATTCAGAACTCCTTTTAAAATTTCTCAGAAAAAAAGAGGCAATACAAGGCACTGATATTACTTTTGGAACGATTTTGATAATTATTCTTTGATATTAAGTATTTTGTAATTGAGCAAAGGAATGTTATATTTACTTATCGCCAAGGAGAAGGTGGATGCTTAGTAATCAGTAACTGTAATGAAGATGCAAGACTAGACTTTCTTTACAAAATATCAAATAAATTTAATTGAAACTTCCTTCAATGTAAAAATGCACTTTAATTCAATTTATTCAAATATTTAAAGCTCTTTTTTAAGTTCAGACATCGCCAAATGACAAGTAAGAATGCCAACAACAAGTAGAATGTAAATAATCCACACGTTTGAATTTACATAAAGTTTTAAAATATAAAGAGAGGTAAAAATGTATTTTTTCTTTTAATCGGATAAAATATCATTCACTATAGCTGTTATGTATACAGTATTTGCTGGACAAACAATTAAAAATTACTTTGAAATTAAATATGATGCCAAAGTTGCGACATTTCTTGGCGCATGTGCAATGTCGTTTTCTAAAATCTAAGATTTGTTAGATAGAAATTTAAAATAACTGTCGTAAACAACAGCGAAAGATTCCTGAAATATGACTTTGAAAACAGCACTTTATAACATTCTAATAATTAGTTTTTTCCCCATTTTTACTCTAATTGATATGCATTAAACTTTTCAAACGTGGATTCAAAGCGGTTAGTTTTGCTGTTGTTCCAATGGAAATATATTATGAAAATATTTTGAGCCATCAACGCAGTATCTGCGAATTTACTTTGGCGAAAAAAACCTTTAACTATAAACAAACTACCATATAAAGCAAACATTGTAACTTGGCGAAGATCCTTTGTAGTTCCACCGGCATATATAAAATGAAATTTTAAATGTTTATATATGGTGCAATATTTAAAGGCAAACAATATTTTATTTGATTAGACGTTTGTGGAGTATTGCAAAGCGAATTGTATTCACAGTGCGAAAACAAACCGAATTTCTTATGTGAAAATGAAATATACTGAAAATATCAAATGGAGAAATTTTCACTAATCATTATTATTTAGTCCAATTTAATCTTTTTATTCGAAACGCCAAATTTGAATTATAGGAATAATAGAAAAATAGTTTGGAAACATTTCTTCGGTAAACAAACACACAACGATGAATACCAAATATAACGGGCATCAAATTTGTAAATAATATTTCTGATTGGTAATATCGAGATATTTTCAAAAAATATTCTTACTCGAGCGACAATTAACACTTAAAATTCAATTATACATCAAAGTTTAGATCCTACAACCTGCGCAAAGCTTTCTTAACATTCCTAACAGGAGCTTGCTCCTTCGTTTCGGGAGCCTTTGCCTTTGTTGGCTGAGGTACTTTCGTCTTTAAAGTTAAATGCTCCTTCTGCTTTGGAGCGCTTAACGTTAAAGGCGCGGATACTTTTGCCTTCAAAGGTAAGTTCTCCTTCGACCTAGGAGGCAAGGGAGGACTAACCTGAGGAGGAAGAGGGACATCCTCCCACTCCATGTCTTCCACGCAGTCCACTGGCTCCCAGTCCATGGCCTCCTCGTCGCTGCAGCAGCTCCAGTCCATCATGTCGGGACCTGCAACGAGATCTAAGAGCAAACCAAAACAAGACATATCTTATATCAGATGTTAGAAACAGATAAATAATGTAAATCAAAGGGTTTTATTAAGCAATCAGCAAAATCAAATGAAAATCACAGCCTGCACAAAGTCTCAATTTATGCACACAAGTGAATACTGAACACTTTCACTGAAAATGGCTTCTTTAATTGTGAAACTGGCGTTCCATGAATTTTAACCAATCACACTCATTGTTTGAAAAGTGAAAGTTGAAGTTTAATACTGGTGTTGCTAACAATGATAAAATTTCTTTCAAAATAGTTATGTTTTTAATTTTATATTAATCATTTTTTGAAGGAAAGTAGGATAAATTTCTAAAAGTTTTCCAAATCATATATTCACACTTTCTTTCCTAATAAATCAGTTTTTAAATCTCTTCCTGAAAAATTAATACTTATGAAGCTTATATAATTTTATGTCAGCAGAAAGAGGAATTAAGTTCTGATGAATTGAATCTTCATTATTTATAAAAGAAATTATAATTCTTTATTAATATTTTTTTATTTTAAAGTTTGAAAATAATCGGAGTTCCTTTTTCTGTGTCATAATATGTTAAATGTTGTGCTGATAATCAGTTTTAATATTATTCTACCTTTTGTGACGCGAAGGGGCCAGCTTGCCCTATGAGTCGCTTTATCCTGCTTGATTTCTTGAATTATTATCTATCAACAAAATAAAGATAAATTTATAAGTGTACTTTTAGATTTTTTAATAATTCTTTTTGTAAATAAAACAAGGAAACAAACAGTTTTTATTAACATTTTATTCTAACCCATTGTTTACATTTTTTGCATTGTAAATACCAGTTTTTTTCTCTGAAATATGGTGAGTCCAATTTTCTCTATAAGTTCTGATTGTAATATTTTTGGTGCTACTAATATTTAATTGAGCTTGTATAAAATATTCATAAAACATGAGATACTATTCAACTAACTGATTGTACCAATAAATAAAGTAAATTGATTCACTATACTAATTTGGAGGCGCTGAGAGTAATGAATTTTGGTGTATTTTATGAATCAAGAATTGCTGCTTTGATTTGTGCTATGATTATGCTTTTGGTGGTGGTGCATTTCAGATTATATTTGGATTAACCTTTTCTAAGGCTTTTTAAGAATGTACATATCTGACGATAAAGTTTTAGACTCTTTCATCAGTCGTTTTTATTACATCCATCAAAATGGTCTTAACCATCTTAAATCTACTGCTGTGTCTGATGCATTGTGTTGTTGCACAATGATCTGGATTTTAATTAAGTATATGATTTTTATTTTTGTAAAATATACTTAATATGAAGAAGTTGCGGCCTAAGTGAAGATTTGTGTGCACCAGCTGTTTGTCGCCAGTATTGCAACTCATCGGATCCCTCTTATAGCAAACGTACAGCTGTTTTGTTTACTACTTTTTGCAATGGTTGAGTTGTACATAAACTACAATTACATTATGAAAAATGTTAAATTAAAAATATTAAAAGAATATCGATTAAAGATTTTAATTTTGTTCTTTATTATAATTAAAATTTTATTAAATAAAGAAATTTAAGCGTATAATTAAAAGTTATTTTCTCCTTTCTTTTTTTTTGATGTGAATACGAACAGAAAATATTTATTCTTTTGCAATTTTTAATTGTCAGTATGCGCTTTAAAAAAATCGTCTGCATTCTCACTTTAAAAGACAGCTGCAATGGAATTCTTCGCAGTTCTCGTTATTCTTTTGGTGTTATAACGGTTGATTCCCTTCATAATTTGTTATGTCAGGAGTATTTCGAACCTGTAGAATGGATGAAGGGTGAGTTAAATATGCATATATATATATTTTAGGAGTTGATGAAGATAGGAAAGGATGCTTGTTTGAAATTTAATGGTTTGATATTGAACCGGCAGAATGGATGAAGGGCGAGAGGAATATATTTATATATTTTACGAGTTGATGAAGGTGGGAAAAGTATGTTTGAAATTTTGTATGGAGAATGTTCCGATTGCTTATTTCTCCATTTTTTCTTTTCTCTTGGTTATGTACTGTTTCTGTTATCCACACAGTCTTTATGTTCAATGTGCTAGCGAAGATACTAGATTCCCGCTCCCGCTGCTAGCGAAGCCGTAGGATGTTTTTTTTAAGTTAAAGAATTCTGCTCGGTATCTGTAGAAAACACCGGGCAGTATAGGGAAAAAAAAAATACTTATCAGTGAAAGTCCTAATTAGATGGCGGGAAATGGTAACCGTAACTGCTCAGCGGAAGTACTTGTTTATTTTGTCCGCCATCTTTATTGGCGACTTGGCATTGTTGGCGCAGCTGGGTGCACACTAAAATTCACTTTTACCGAAGTTACAACGATCATTGTTAACTGAAATTGAATAGTGAATAAACGAAAATATAGCGTTGAAAGATTCGATAGGCTGAGATAAAACAAGGACCGAAGTATAATTCAATCGCCAACAATGCCAAATGGTCAAAATGAAAAATCAATATGGCTAAGAATAACTGTTTTGCAGTATTGTTTATCAAGCGAGTCATCTTGATTGGCGATGGGAAGAGGCATCCTAAACCAGATTCCTACGAAAATCTGATTACAGACATTATTGGAGTGTTATAACGGAGTTCTTGCTTGCTTCAATGTATTTATTTAGATTGATCTATCTGTACTAATTTCATCTTTACTAAATGTGATATTAGTATTGAAAAAGATGTTAAGAAATGAAATAAAGTCAAGAACACACAGAATGTATCCATATAAGATGAAAACAGTTCCGCTTTTTATTTCTCTTTTATTTATAGATATCTGTTCTTCTAATCACAAAGTTTCATTAAATGAGGTAAGTAATTATAAGAGAGTAAAAAGAGGTATAAAATTGCATTTTTATCTGGTTACATTTAAATTTTGAGGGACTAATTAAAAATTTGAATGAAAATATTTGTACAGTAATGCCCATTTATTCAGTTTCGCAAAACTGCCTTATGTGAATATTTATCAAGTAATATATCATCCAATCATCGCGAATTCAAAGAAATTTGCTAAACATGCATAATTATGTTCATTTTCATTTGTCAATAGTTGAAATGTCGGCTTTATAATGAAGTAATGAGAAAATGAATATTTATTATATCTCAGAAAAAAAATGGTATAAGAAAAATATTTTGGCCGAATTTTTGGCGAAAATTTGGCTTACTAAATGAATTTTATTTATCAGAAGCAAGAAACATTTTTGTGTGCTGCCAGCGTAATAGGCAAATTTTATTATGTGAATGCATTTTGAGCATTTTTAAAGAGACAATGTTTTCAAGTGTTAATGACCACACACATAATTTTAAAATTTGCAGGAAATATTTACATTTTTTTTTGCATTCTCCTTCTATAATATAGTTTCCAAAGAATTAAACAGTTTAGAGGCTCGGAAAAAAAAGGAAAAGTAATTTCTTTGATTTTTCTCGCCATTTCTTAGAATTAGTTCTGTTTAGAGAGTTTCTTTTTACCTCATACTGCATCAAAGCATAGAAGATAATAGCTGACAATACACTTTTTAACTTATTATTTTGAACATAATTATTAGAGCGGTTTTTTTTCTTCAGAAATGCATTATAATGAAAGAAATATATTTGAGGTTTGAATGTTTTTTTTTCATTGTGTCATTTTTGAAAAAAGTAGATTGAGCTAAATTATTTTTAAAACTTGGTAATTGGTTTTATTGTTTTGTGTAACATTTCGAATATTCTCGATTCTTAGTTTTTATTTTTTTACCAAAAAATTTATTTTAAGATGCTTTTGAGACAAAAATAGTTTGTAATTTTTTTAAATTCCTACTATTAGCTCACAATCTCTCTCTATATATATCTCTTTCAAATTTTCAATCGTTAATAAAATACCCATTATTCATCCACTCAAGTTCAAATACATTTTTTAAAATTATAATGGTTGACACTTGATGTTAAACAGTTTTTTCAAATATTCATTAATTAATTAAATTTGTCCAGTAATTTCTATTTTGTCGCCAAATTCGGCGCCATGTTGCCAAAAGGTTGCCAAGTTTGTCACCAAGCTCTGATTCCTGACACGACACCCGATCATAAATAATATATGATATATATAAATAATATAAGATAATAAGTAGGAACTGACTTAAATTTTTTTATAAATATATTACTTGTTTCAAATTACAAATGTTTTCTAAATATCATCTCAAATGTATTGTTGCAAAACAATGCACAGTTTCAAACTTTATTAATTTGTTTTAGTGGTCCCAGTTATTGGACAATTACTTAACACCTTCGGGATTGATCTTCCATTTTTGCTTCTTTAAAATAATCTATTTGTACTAGCTGATCTGGGAAACGTTTTTCTGCCATATAAAATATTTCTAGTGAATATTTTGGTCGTATAATTAAAAAATATCGAATGTATTGTAAGTGTGTGGGAACGGGATCTATCACAGAAAGAGGAATAGAGCGCTTTAAACGATGATCGCCGATAAAAACAAAACAAAACAAACCATTCATTTTCTCAATACAATGTATTTAATTGACGTAACTAGCACTGTTTGATATGTTAAAAGTTAAAAGTAAATTGAAAAAGTAATTTATTTTTTTATCCTGAAGTATAAAAACGAAATAAAGAATATCAATATTCATTTCGAAGAGCAACTGAATGTACGATATTTCTTGTCAGTCCGTCTTTAGCCAACACAAATAAGCTCGATGTTTTGCCCACGCGAGAGCATGCCACGTATAATGGTCCATGTGAGAAACTTGGTGTGCGCAAATCTAAGCCGCAAACAGACATCGTTTGGCCTTGCGACTTACTGATTTTCATTGTGAATGCCAATTTAATAAGAAATTGAACACGTTTGAATTCAATTGGCACGTCTGTGAGAATAATTGGCATTCGTGGCATTCGTTCGTTCATTTTTGACTCGGAATTTATCATTCAAAATGGTGGCTTCGATAACGTTTTTCATCAATTTTTTAATGACCAATCGCGTGCCATTGCACAGCCGTGGAGGGTTCAAATTCCGAAGTAAAATTACCGGAGATCCAACTTTCAGTCGTAGAAGGCGTGGTGCTGGCAAATCCAGTGAGTTCAAAAACTCTATTGGAAAATTTATAGCTTCGTTAGTAAAGTTAGTTAGTTTTCGTTCATAGCAAACTGTATCGATCGATTTGTATGTTACCCAGTCGTCTGGCAACGGCTGCTGTATCTTGAAGTTTAAATCGTTGACGTCCACATTTTTTGCTGCCAAACCAGTTCTTTCTGCCAGCCTGCATGATTTATGTATTGTGTGCTTACATCGGGATACATGCGGCGAATGAGAGCATTTCGCAAATCAACGACAGTGCAGAAATGAGTGGGCAATTTTATGCATCCAGTATTTTCATAGACAGCAACTTTTCCAGCGCTAATATCTAACAATTGGTCCGAGAGTGTGTCAGCAGATGGATCTTGTAGCATTTCGACGCGCATGTTTATTTTTAGATGGAGTTTTTCAACATTGCGCCACAGTGGCGATGATTTCAAGCAAGCTTTGATCTCATCAGCGTACGTTGCATGTGGAATGACGGTATAGGGACACCCTAATTACCTAGCGTTATGAAATATACTTTAAGACCTATTCTCATACCTACCAAATACATATAAAAAATTTCATAAAATTCGGTCGAACCGTTTCGGGGAAGTACGAACACAAACACAGTGGCACAAGATTTTTATATATTAGATTTCGAAAATTTTAAATGTTCCATGGCATGTTTTCATTCTTCAGCCAAATATTTAAATCACAGTTTTATCACTTTAATTTCATTTATTTGTTTACTGCTTTTTTTAGATAATTTTTCAAAATAATGCAAGGAATCGGGAAATAATCCTTATTATGTTATATTTTGTCATAATTAAAAAAATTATATATATATATATAATGAGAAACTATTTTGAAATGAATTTTATGCCGTTTTGCAGGAAAGAAACTTATAGCCCTATTTAAGCTATTTTAATCTTCGACGGATCACTATATAACTTTTTTTCAATACTTTCGATGTAAAAATTTCATCTCACAATAATAACGTTTTATTTAAACAAGAAAAACCAATTTTGGAATCTTTTTCACTCCTTCCCGCCTTTATCCTGTCCTATATCCAGTATCAAATATAGTGGTAAGTTTTGGACGGCCAAGAAAACAAATTAAATCAAGAAAATCACTGCCGTGTATTTATTCCGTAGTTTGATTTTCATGAGAATTAGATTGGAACTGGATTGATAAATTACATTGATACGCATATTATCAAATAAACAGGCATCAATTAACGAAAAATGTTTTATTCCATTTATTTAACAATACGGTCTTTTGAATTTTAGATATATTTTAATTTTATATCGTCTCCAATTATTATGATAATAAGAGGCGATATTTATTAACCAAAGGAAATTTTTAGAAGCATTCTATAAATAAGAAACTAAATGCCTTTTCAATAATTATATTCATTGCTTTCATTTTCAGAACAACTTCCTTTTTATAGCACAGGCATACCATTTTGTTTCCTTATACAGGGTGATCAAGAAATGACAGGAGGTGTTCGGAGCCTTGTAGCGTGCTATATACTGGACGAGATATAGCAAAATTTGGCCAACATACACGCACTAAAGTACGCGGAAAAAAAATTAGTACCAGAAAACGGCGATATGGAAAACTCTATTATGTAATTTGCTGATGTATGTGTGTGACTTTATGTATGTGTTTTTCTTTCGCTGCGATCGAAAACTTAATTATGTAATTTGTCTATACAGGTATATTGTGACTTCGGGAATTTAAGATTCTGCAACAATTCTGCCGTCGATGGCGTTGTCACTACTTGAACGTGCCTTATTTGTCAAGCTGTTTATTAGCGGGATGAAAATATCAGTGCATAAATACCATTGAATGCCAGCGGTTAAAAGGGTTACGTAGAAAAACTATGACCATAACTAACTTACGAAGAAAGTTGAAAAATTTGAATCAGGAATGCAACAGGAATGCAATCAGGCCAAGGACATAAGGGCATCAAGCAGGGACAAGTCGAAAAAGTTGCAATCAGAGTTACGGATCAGGCAATAGCTAATAAGAAGGTACCAACAGTACACGTTCGATATCACGATGAACAACCATCTCGTACTCGAAGGAGCAGAAAATATTATGTAAGATCTTATTATTTTTTCCTTATAAGATATCACGCATTCACTGATAACACTGACCTGAATTGTGGCAATTTCTGGTTGTGGGGATACTTGAAAGGTGTTGTGTATCAAGGATATTTTCCTGACATTCCTGCTTTAAAAAATCAATTAACGTTATATGTCAGACGAATAAATGCCGATATGCTGTGTTATATACTTGAAAACCTCGTGTACTGCATATAATTATTGGAACATCAGGCTGGTGCTCACCTTCAGGAAAATTTGTAAATTTCTATAATAAAATGTTTTTTGGAATTTAGTGTGTTATTTACTGTTTCTACCGGCAATTATATATTCTTTTTTTACACAATTTGTGCTAGCAGTGCCAGGATTTCACTTATAGGCGTTTTATGGTACTATTTTCTTAACAAATCGAAACCGAATACTTTTATGTTGGTAGTGACCAATTTTTGTTATATTTCATCTAGTACCTTGACACGCTACAGTGCTACAAACATCCCCTCTGATATCTTTATCACCATGTATCAGTAAAAGTAAATTAAGAATTCAAAAGTTTGATAAATGCTGACAGAGATGTGATCTAAAGACTGATTTAGACTTGTTTTTTTATCATTTCTAAAGATGAAATATTTACAAACAGAGCTCTACAAATTCTTTCTATGCTTTTATTCTGTTTTTTTCGCAGAATATTTCAATCTTGTTTAAATAAAGATAATATTTTATTATTGCAGAATTGATATTATCAGCTGCACAAATTATATAATTATTATATCATTTTAATGTCATAAAATGCGATATATATTATCACATTTTAGCATCATTCACTAAGAATTCACATTTTAAAGAATTCAAACTTTATTTACTTGATTCGTAAGGTTTCGATCAATTTTAAAATTTACATTCATGCATATGTAAAGACTGACAGACAGTTAACCCCTTTACAGATGTGGTTTCAACTTCGATTTAAATCTGTATTTTTGATTCATTAGACGTATATTTAATTTAAATTAACATAACTACGCTTTAAAGTTATTTAGTTCCTTCGTTTTCGTGTAACTGTTCAAACAGGTTTTTTCTTGATGAATTTTGCTCAAAGTGTGATAGAAATGTACAAATTCAATGAAAAGTGCACACATCATATTTCATCCATTTAGTTCAAATGACTATCGAATGACCGATTTCAGAGACAGAGTGATAGATATCAAAGCCCCAAGAACATATTTTTGGCCGATTGTGATAATTTCTCGTTGTAGACCTCCCATATTCGCGAAAGTAAAAATCGTAAATTTTTATGAAAATCAATTTGTCAGTAATTATTATTTAAACATATTTATTGTTTTCTACATATAATAAGTCGATTGCTTCCAGCAGTCCAGGTGGGTTACGGTCAATAACGGGTTAAACTTGTAAAAATCTTTCTCTTTTCTTGTATATAGGTACTTTTAGGAATTTTTATTACTGGTTAGGTATTTTGTACCACACCTCACATATTTTACTACTGAAAAAAATTAAGTAAGCGAAAAATGGAATGCCTAAAATTTATCATGGTCTGTGCTGGTCATGTTCCTTTCTTTCAAGATATCTTTTTCCTGCTTGGTTTAAGACTAATGTTTCCATGGAAATCTTCTCATCAATTCCTCTTCGTCGCCTTACCTGGCGAGTTTGTTGGAAGTCCCTTCTGCTGACTACTTCTGGACAAAAGCTATTAAAAAATGTTGTGCGCACTCGCATTTTGTTTTTCTTTATCCTAAACTATGTGCACTGAAAAATGTGCACCTTATGAAAAATAAGTGTAAATATCTGCATCAAAGCCAAAGTCAAGTTATTATTCGCCTCTGACTATTTCAGTGATACATTCTAATTTCGGAAAACCACAGAAAAAATATCGAAACAGAATTATGGCCTTGGATTTCAATATATGTTTATATATATACTTCAAAAACAAATTTTAAAAATGGGAAGTGAAAAGAAAATAAACCGGGATGTTTTTTTAGAGTTGTCCTTTAATAAAAAGGAACACAAAGGAGAAGACTGATTGCGGGTTTAAGAAAAAATAGAAGAAAATTCCGCTGATTTTTGTTCTCTATCTCCTAGCGTATGCTCATCCATTCTGTTTCGGGCATTAATAGCAGGACTTCCACTTTTTAATTAATGAATGTTCTTGAAGAAGTTATTTTATTTTTGGTCAAAAAAGAGTAAAGTTTAGGAAATATTTGCTGCCACTTTTTTTTTCGTTATTTTTAACGTAATTATTACAGGCCAGTTTCTCCTTTCAGAAATTTATTATATTGTGAGAAATGTATTTACATTTCAAATGAAAGATATTATTTTTTCACCCATTTGTGTTTCTTGCTTTGCTAGAAAGAGAATTATTACGAATTTGAGGGGAAAAAAAATTAGAATTTTGTGCTTTTATACAATATTTGGGACATTCTCAATTATTTTTTCCAACGAATTAATATTATACTTCTTCCCAGAATAAAAACATTTGTTCTTTGTTAACTTTCAAATTTCTTCCTTAGTAATATTTACTAATAATAAAGATAAATCCAAGTGTGAGTATTTCGGTTATCTGCAGGACAGATAATTGAACGTAGAACTATCAAATTTAACACAAATACACTTTTCAGGATGAGACTGTGAATCTAGGAACTAATTAACAAAATTTAATAAATCAAAAATTAATCTAAAATTAGGTGTTTTTTCATGATTTAATACAAATATTAAAGATCAAACTTGATTTTAAAACTTGCTTAAAATATAATTGTGTTTTCATTTATTCCATTTTCTGGTATATAATGCTGAATTAACTTTCAAAAACTACTTAATGCGTAGTTTATAACAATATTTCTTGCCGGAAATTTTAAGCTAACATTTTTGTTGATGATGATGATCCAGATAAATGACTCGACTTATTTGTTCATGCCAAGTTGATATTTATGGAAGTCACGTCTTTAAAATTTGAAAATTTGCTACTTCAAATTAAAGAAATTGTAAATATTGGTGTAAAACCGCATCCATTTTATAATTTTGCTTCCTCTTTTTTTAAAGATATACTGCTGTATGAATATGTACATATAAAGTGAGAATAGGAAAATGCAACGACAAATGAAAAAAACTGTAAAAAAAAAGAAATAGCAATTTTTAAAATTTTTTAATCGGGTATTCATTTCCGATTCATCTTAAATATCACGGTGGCTGACAGAAAATGAGAGAACAGAGCTGTGTAAGGCTTCTAAAAGAGTATGAATTATGTGTTTCTGAAAATTGGAAGTTTAAAAATAATTTGCTTTGAAAGTTGTAAGAAGTCGTTACAAAAATTATTTCATTAAAACTTTTAACTACCATTATTACCATTGTAAAAATAGGTCGCTGAAGAAGTCTAGTATTAGATATAATTGTATTTCTAGTTTCTTTTATGTTTTGAGCTGGATGTATGAAATTTGGAATATGGACTTTATACCCAATTTGTATATTTCTATTAGATTTTAAGCAATTCTATTCGGAGGAAATCTGTCAACTAAGTGGTTCGAATACAAATTAACACGATTATCCGCAAAAGAAATAGAGGTAGATGGATAAACTTGGATTTTTATATTGAACATCTGTAATGTTGATTATCAAATGCTGAGTCAAATACAACTAGGTGTTATCCATCTATCAGTTAAATTTGGTGTGAAATTTTGTGATCATAAGTGTGGTTTTGTGTGAAATTTTCAATCGGTTAGGAAAAATGCGTCTAAAAGGCAAATTGGACTATCGGATATTTTTAAAGGCATGGCCACGGATTATTCGCCAAAACCTCTTGCCAAGGATCTCATGATAGATTCACCAAAAATGTCTTATTCACTCTAAATGTCACTATAGTATGCTAGGTCACTATAGTATTTTGTCACTATAGTATGCTAGTGCCAGTAAGGCATTCGCCGGGATAAATGCTTTATTAAAGAGTGTGCAAGAAAGTTTTGAGTTGTCCATTTCTGCAGATTTAGATCTCCATCAATGATTTTTGCCCATTTTTTTCTAACTTCTATTAAATATGAACCTGAAGTATTTTAGCAAAGAGGCAGAGGTATATTCATACCTCATCATAAATGGAATGCCTGATTTTATGCAAGGAATATTTAAAGTATTCGGTTGATGATAAAGAACTATCAGAAAATGTGAAGACTTTTTATTTAGATTTTTAATACTTGATTTAATATAAACTGTAATGAACTTTTTGAAACGTTTGCGAAACAAATATTTGCACTTTTGTATGTTAATTAAAAATTTGGAAAGAAATGCGAATGAGCAAAATAGGAGTGATTTTTTAATTTAATAAACGGAATGAAAAGTAAAAAAGAATAGGGCATGTGTTGTGAACTATTCATGTTTAAGAGAAATTCTATTGCAAGTAAAAACATCTCAAAATTATTTATATTCAGTTGATCATAAACCAGTAGAAAATGATTCGAAGTTCAAACAAAAATGTTAAAAAAATCTCTGCAATATAATAATTAGTTTATTTTAAAAATTCGATATCTGTTACTTCTATTTGATAGCTATAGCGCAAAATAGAAAAAGTTTCCATTTTTTTTTTCGAAAAATGAAAACTAAACGTTTATTTTTCTTAGATTTATTTTTAGTTTTATGGATGATTAATGGACTAGAGAAAAAAATTGTCGGGAATGGGTGGAATTTGTGTATTTAAGTTAATTTTTTCCAATTAATTTTTAGATGGCATTTGTAAAGATGATCGTCTAATTTTTCGTTTCATGTTTTGAATGATCAAAGATTTATTCTTTAATGCATCTCCTCTTTTTAAATTTTTTTTGGACTAACAGAATACAAATCCTTAGGCTAATTTTACAGTTTATTCTTAGTTTAACAAATATTAAAATCAAAAGTTTTTTTAAAGATTCGGAAATTGGATGCAGTGAGTAAAACAAACTGATGTCAAAAGATATTTGATGGCAATTTATTAACTTCCTCAGCTCTACTGAATAAAAGAAATTTTTCTAATGGATCTTTTCTGAAAAGCTCTGTACTTTCAAACTGCTGAACGTTTTTTCTCGCTTTACTGATAATAGAATAATTTACCATCATTATGAA
>JAPMOR010041482.1:548-27964 GCA_026543865.1 Argiope aurantia | reverse complement strand
TGATTGGCGTTTTAAGATTTTTGGCATTTTTGGCGATGAGAAGAGGCCTTCAAAGCTAGATTCCTGCACTACTCTGATTACAGACATTATTCGCTTGTTATAACGGAGTTCTTGTTTTCTTCACTGTATTTATTAGGATTGATCTATCTGTACTTACTAATGAATTATTTACTAATTATTAGTAACTAATTTCTTATTTACGAAATGTGATATTAGTTTTGAGAAGGATGTTAAGAAATGAAATAAAGTCCAGAACATACCGAAGGTATTCATATAAGATAAAAAAAAGTTCTTTTTTTTATCTAAACTTTTATTTATATATATGTGTACTTCCAATTACAAAGTTTCATTAAATGAGGTAGGTAATTATAAAAAAAGTAAAAAGAGGAATAAAATAGCATTTTTTATGTCATCTATAATGCAAAAATGTCAGATAGTAAAATGTTTCTCTTACATTGCTTAGACAAAATATCACATTTCTATTGACAAAATTGGCAGAAATGTGGTTACATTGAAATTTTGAGGAACTAATTAAATTTTCATATGAAAATATTTATACAATAATGCCCATTTATTCATTTTCTTAATATTGCCGAATGTGAATACTTGTCAAGTAATACATCTTCCACTCATCATGATTTCAAAGAAATTTGCTAATCAAGCATAATTATGCTAAATATCATTTATCGATAGGTGAAATTTCGGTTTTATAATGAAGTAATGAGAAAAGGAATATTTATTATATCTCAGGAAAAAAATGGTATAAGAAAAATATTTTGCCCGAATTTTTGGCGAAAATTTGGCTTACTAAATGAATTTTGTATATCAGAAACAAGAAATTTTTTTGTGTGCTGACAGTTTAAGCTGTATGTAAACGTATTGTCGCCTAGTTATAAACGAATACAAACATCGTTTTCCGAATTGAAACCATTCTTCTTGAAGTCTTTTTATTGTTCAGTTTAGCGACTGCAAAAAGTTTCTTATACTGCCTGGAAGGAAGAGACGTTATACATGTTATGCAGAAATCGTTATTTGTTTTTCTTCTCAAGTAAATTTTATGCTAGAAAGCGAACATTTAGTCGAGAACTGAAAGTTCTCAGATCCATTATGGTTTATCTTTATAACTAGCATCCGTAGAGTAAATAATTGCTCTATCGACGTCTGGAAGTTTACAATTGGGTTCTACAATGGTTGAAATAAAATCCTTCTTTTTTGAGAAATGCAATTTCGACATTACTATAAAAAATATAAAATAAATATAAATACAAAATTTTATGAATATTATTACTTTAATCTTCAAAACAACCACTTTTGGAGCCTTTGGAGTCCTGACAGGTGTTTTCAGTTAATTTTGAATAACATTAAATCTGTACATTTTTTTTATATTTTTAATATATTTTTTGGAGCAAATTTCTAAATTATTCAATTCATAAATTATCTGATTATTTTTTAAAAATGAATGAAAGTCAATAAATGCTTTCTTATTATCTGTTTCTGTGCTATAATTGAAATTTTGCAATATGTATATTAACCCTGAAATATACAACAGTCATCCCTCAAACAATGATCAGATATTAATGACCTCAGATTAAGTTTAATCAACTTTGGGGGGATATATAGTGTATATAGTTTTGTTGCCCTTTGGTAATTGATATTGATACAAACCTGCAATTCGGCTTCCCAACATAGTTTATTCCATCAATAGAAAGAACGTTTTACAGTCATCTGAATGGGACTAGCGCGTCGGAGGTCCTAGAGCTTGGCGACAAACTTGGCGACCAATTTGGTGACTTTGGTGCCAAAATAGATTATACCCGAAACTTCGAGAATTTTCCCGATCCGTCCAGTAGGAACCGAGATACGCCTCGAACGTTCCTGATTGGTTGAGAGGCTTCTAGCCCCGCCTCCTGAGACCTATAAAAGGGACCACAGCTGCTAGAGCAGGCTAGTCAAGTCCGAGGACGGGACGACGAAGCCAGTAGTCAGAGAGACGACGGAGTAGTCTGAAGACGGAGCGGAAAAGCCAGTAGTCCGAGTTCGAGAGCAGCGAAAGTCAAGTCAGTAATCCGAGTCAGAGTCTTGAGAAGTAGAAGACGGAGTAGTCGGAAGCAACTGAGTCAAGCTAGTGCTGAACTGAGCTGTGCGCTACTGTCTGCAGTAGATGCTGCTGTGTATGCTGTTGTATGCTACACGTCTCGGGTGAAGATAATCGTCTTCTGTGCTGTATATAGTTGTCGCTTTTGTGCTGTCCTGTGTGTCTTGGTGTAAATAAACGTCGTTATTTCTTTCTCCATTGCCGTCTGATTATTGAGCGTTCTCCACACCATATAACTTCCACTATCCAGATGAACCCCGGTGAAAATTTCGTAACAATATTTTCACCAAATAAACCGATTTCCTGTTGTATTGTTTATTACAATGCATTCTATTTTCTTTATGCGTAACTTCCAAAAATTGCAATATATTCCTAATGTTTCTGTGTATTCACTCTTATACTTAAACAACAAGCACTAGTTTTTCTGTTCTTCTGTCTTTTTCTGCATCTTTTGAACATATAAGAATTAGAAGAATACAGGGAGAATTTCTCATTAGTCAGGTTTCTTCTAATTTAGTAACGATTTCTTATTCCTTAATGGCGAAACATTTAAAAAAACTCATTCATTTTCCTTAGAGCAAAGTTTTGTCAGAGATTGAAATGAGAACTTGAACGAAATAAAGTATTAATAAAAATGATCTTTTTGCTAATTTGCCTATTTTGAAACGGACCCTAATTTTTTTTTATGTGTATCTCCGATGTTTTTAAATCCATACATCTGTAATTTTGTATCTGAGAATTTTTAATTATTCGAAATATTTTAAAACACAGAAAACTTGTTTATGTATGGAGATGTTAAGCATCATGAAAATATAATTATGTAGATGTTCTCTTATATTAAAGAATTTTTCATAGTTTTAAGAGGATATATTTCAATGTTAAATTTCATATTTTTCTTGAATTTATCTTTTAATGATTACAAGCAGTAAAAATTACAAACGCAATTAACTGATTACAAGAAATCCCTTTTGATGGACTGTACTGTTTGATATTGGAAACTAACAACAATTTTTGTCTTCATATGGAAATTAGAAAAAAATGGTAATACTTATAATCAATTAATAATGTTTTAATTATTTTCTTGAAATACATATAGGCAGATTTCATTATGTGATTGCAATTCGGGCATTTTTCAAGAAACAATGTTTCGAAGTGTTAATGACCGGAAATATGACCATACATATACCTTTTAAAGTTTTCAGAAAGTATCTTCGACATTTTTTCTGCATTCTCCTTCAATAAAATAGTTTCCAACGGAGATAACAGTTTACAGGCTGGAAAAAAATAAAGAAAATTTCTTTGATTTTTTTCGCCATTTATTAGAAACTGTCCTGTTCAGAGAGTTAATATTGCGGCTTACAGTCTGCAACTAATGGATGTATTTTATATAAATGTATTTTCCTTTTGCCTCAGAAGACTTCAAATCATAGAAGATAATAGCTGACAATAAGCTTTTTAAATTATTTTTCTGAACATAATTATTAGCGTGTTTTATTTTTCCAGAAATGCATTAAAATGAAAGAAATATAACTGTGGTTTGAATCATTTTCTTTTCATTTGTGTTATTTTTGAAATAATTAGATTGATCTAAATTATCTTTAAAATTTGGTAATTGGTTTTATTGTATTGTGTAATATTTCGAATATTCTCGATTCTCTTTTTTACCAAAAATTATATTTATGATTCTTTTGAGACAAAATTTGTTTTGTAATTTTTCAATTACTACTATAAGTTCAAACTCTTCCTATATATATATATATATAATATGTATACTGTTCAAATTTTTAATCGTTAATAAAATACCTTTTATTCATCCCTTCATGATCAAATTCTTTTTTTTAAATTTTAGTAGATGGCACTTGATGTTAATACAGTTTTTTTTGAAATATTAAGTAATTAATTAAATATGTCCAGTAATTTCTGTTTTGTCGCCAAATCCGTTGCCATGTTGCCAAATGGTTGCCAAGTTTGTCACCTAGCTGTGATTACTGAAACGACACCCGATCATTAATTATATAAGATATATACAAATAATATAAAAAAAATAGCAATTGACTTAATTTTTTTTTATTTTTCTGGTTTGAAATTATAAATGTTTTTGAAATTTTATTTCAAATATATTGTTGCAAAACAATGCATAGTTTGAAACTTTCTTGATTTGTTTTAGTGTTCCAGTGGTTATTACTATTAACTAGTTATTATTAGTCCTACTTAAGAACTTCATGATTCATCTTCAGTTTTTGTTTTTTTAAAGTCATCTATATGTATTTCAAAAATTTTAAATGTTCAATGGCATGTTTTCATTCTTTAGCCAAATATTTAAATCACAGTTTTATCGCTTTGATTTCATTTATTTGTTTACTGCGTTTTTTAGATCATTTTTCAAAATAATGCAAGGAATCGGGAAATAATCCTTATTATTTTGTATTTTGTAATAATTAAAAAAATTTATATATATATATATAATGAGAAACTATTTTGAAATGAATTTTATGCCTTTTCGCAGGAAAGAAACTTATAGCCCTATTTAAGCTATTTTAATCTTCGACGGCTCACTATATAACTTTTTTCAATGCTTTCGATGTAAACATTTCATCTCACAATAATAAAGTTTTATTTAAACAATAAAAACCAATTTTGGAATCTTTTTCACTCCTTCCCGCCTTTATCCTGTCCTATATCCAGTATCAAATATAGTGGTAAGTTTTGGATGGCCAACCCAACAAATTAAATCAAGAAAATTACTGCCTTGTATTTATTCTGATTTTCATGAGAATTAAATTGGAACTGTATTGATAAATTACAGTGATACGTATATTTTCAATATAAACGAGCATCAACTGACGAAACACGTTTCATTCCATTTATTTCACAATATCGTCTTCTGAATTATAGAGGCATTTTAATTTTATATCGTCTCTAATTGTTATGATAAGAAACGGCGGTATTTATTTACCAAAGAAAATTTTTAGAAGCATTTTATAAATAAGAATCTAAATTCCTTTTCATTTATTGCATTCATTGCTTTCATTTTCAGAACATCTTAATTTTTAGAGCACAGTCATAATAGTTTGTTTCATTATAAAGGGTGATCAAGAAATAACAGAAAGTTTTCGGAGCCATGTAGCTTGTTATGTACTGGACGAGATATAACAATTTGACCACCATACCCATTAAAGTAAGAGGTTTCGATTTGTCAAGAAAAAAATTAGTACCAGAAAATGACAATAGGGAAAACTTCCTTATATGATTTTCGTTGAGATCGGAAACTCTATTATGTAATTTGCTGGTGTGTGTGTGTTACTTTATGTATGTTATTTTCTGCCGCTGCGATCGAAAACTTTACTATGTAATTAGCTTATACGGGTACTTTGTGACTACAGGAATTTAAGATTCTGCAAGAATTCTCTCGTCGATGTCGTTGTCACTACGCGAACGTGCCTTATTTGTCAAGCTGTTTTATCAGAGGGATGAAAATACCATTGCATAAATACCAGTGAATACCAGCGGTTAAAACAGTTAGGTAGAGGACCAATGACCATAACTAACTTACGAAGAAGGGTGGAAAGATTTGAAACAACAGGAATGCAACCAGGCCAAGGAAGTAAGGAACAAGTTTTAAAAATTGCAATCGCCGTTATGGATCAGACGATAGGTAATAAGATGATACCAGCGGTACACATCCAATATCACGACAAACAAATATCTCGTTCTCGATGGAGCAGAAATTTTTTTGATTAAGATCTTGACGTTTTTTCCTTATAAGATATCACCCATTCACTGATGACACTGATCTGAATCTTAGTAATTTCTGGTTGTGGGGATACTTGAAAGATGTTGTGTATCAAGGACATGTTCCTGGCATTCCTGCTTTAAAAGCTCAAATAACGTTATATGTCAGATGAATAAATGTCGATATGCTGCGATATAGTGTCGAAAACATCGTGTACTGCATGCAATTTTTAGAACATCAGGCTGATGGTGTCCTTGAGGCAAATTTGTAAATTGATATAATAAACGTTTTTTATTGGTATTTGCAGTGTTGTTGTTTATTGTTTCTATCTGCAATTATATATTCTTTTTCACAAATTATGCACTTGAAGCCCCAGGATTTCCCCTATGATCGTTTAATGGTACTATTTTTTTAATAAATCAAAACCGCATACATTAATGTGGATAGTAGTAAAATTTTCTTATTTCATCCAGTACCTTACTCGCTACAGGTCTCCAAACATTCCCGGTTATTTCTTGATCTCCCTGTATATGTAAAAATAAATTAAGTAATCAAACACTTGATAAATGCTGTGAGCTACAGATTGATTTAGACCTTTTTTCATCATTACTAAAGATAAAATATTCACAAACAGATCTCGACGAATTTTTTCTATGCTTTTTCTCAGTTGTTTTACATAGAATATTTCGATCTTGTTTAAATAAAGAGAGAGTTTATTATTGCAGAATTGATATTATCACCTACACAAATTATATAATTATTATATCATTTTATCGCTATAAAATGCGATATATATATATATATTATTTCTTGATTCCCGATTATTCTGTATAAATAAAAATAAATTAAGTAATCAAAAACTTGATAAATGCTGCGAACTAAAGATTGATTAGGACCTTTTTTCATCATTACTAAAGATAAAATATTCACAAATGGAACTCGATGAATTTTTTTCTATACATTTTTTCTGTTTTTTTTTTTTTTTTTTTTTTTTTTTGCATAGAATATTTCAATCTTGTTTAAATAAAGATAATATTTTATTATTGCAGAATTGATATTATCAGCTGCACAAATTATATAATTATTATATCATTTTAATGTCATTAAATGCGATGTATATAATATCGCATTTTAATGACATTCACTGACAATTCACATTTTAAGGAATTCAAATTTTATTTACTTGATTCATTAGGTTTCTATCAATTTTCCCATTTACATTCATGCAGATGTAAAGATTGACAGGCAGTTAACCCCTTCAAAGATTCGATTTCAACTTCAATATATATCTGTATTTTTGACGCATTAGACGTATATGTAATTTAAATTCACCTAACTACGTTTTAGAGTTGTTTAGTTCATTTGTGCTCAGGTAATTGTTCAAGCAGGTTTCTTCTGAATGAATTTCGTCCTAAGTTTGAGAGAAATGTACAAATTCAATGAAAGATGCACACATCATATTTCATCCATTTAGTTCAAATGACTATCGAATGATCGTTTTCAGAGACAGAATGATAGATATCAAAGCCCAAAGAACATATTTTTGGACGATTGCGATAATTTCTCGTTGTAGACTCCCCATAATCGCGAAAGTAAAAATCGTAAATTTTTATGAAAATCAATTTGTCAGTAATTATTATTTCAATATATTTATTATTTTCTACATATAATAAGTCGATTACTTCCTGCAGTCCAGGTCGGTTACGGTCAATAACGGGTTAACCTTGTAAAAATCTTTCTCTTTACTTATATATAGATACTTTTAGGAATTTTTATTACTGGTTAGGTATTTTGTACCACACCTCACATATTTTACTACTGAAAAAAGATTAAGTAATCGGACAATGAAATGCCTAAAATTTATCATGGTCAGTGCTGGTCATGTTTCTTTCTTTCAAGATATCTTTTTCCTGCTTTGTTTAAGACTAATGTTAACATGGAAATCTTCACATCAATTCGTCTTCGTAGCCTTACATGGCGAGTTTGTTGGAAGTCCCTTTTGCTGACTACTTCTGGACAAAAGCTATTAAAATATGTTGTGCGCATCTCGCATTTTGTTTTTCTTTATTCTAAACTACGTGCACTGAAAAATGTGCAACTTATGAAAAATAAGTGTAAATATCTTCATCAAAACCAAAGTCAAGTTATAATTCGTTTCTGACAATTTAGTGATACCTTCTAATTTCGGAAAACCACAGAAAAAATATCGAAACAGAATTATGGCCTTGGATTTCAATATATGTTCATATATATACTTCAAAAACAAATTTTAAAAATAGGAAGTGAAATGAAAATAAACTGGATTTTTTTTTTAGCGTTGTCCTTTAATAAAAAGGAACACAAAGGAGAATACTGATTGCGGGTTTAAGAAAAAATAGAAGAAAATTCCGCTGATTTTTGTTCTCTATTTCTTAGCGTATGCTCATCCATTCTGTTTCGGGCATTAATAGCAGGACTTCCACTTTTTAATTAATGAATGCTCTTGAAGAAGTTATTTTATTTTTGGTCAAAAAAGAGTAAAGTTTAGGAAATATTTGCTGCCACTTTTTTTTTCGTTATTTTTAACGTAATTATTACAGGCCAGTTTCTCCTTTCAGAAATTTATTATATTGTGAGAAATGTAATTACATTTCAAATGAAAGAAATTATTTTTTCACCGATTTGTGTTTCTTACTTTGCTAGAAAGAGAATTATTACGAATTTCAGGGGAAAAAAATTAGAATTTTGTGCTTTTATACAATATTTGGGACATTCTCAATTATTTTTTCCAACGAATTAATATTATACTTCTTCCCAGAATAAAGACATTTGTTCTTTGTTAACTTTCAAATTTCTTCCTTAGTAATATTTAATAATAAAAAAGATAAATCCAAGTGTGAGTATTTCGGTTATCTGCAGGACAGATAATTAAACGTAGAACTATCAAATTTGACACGAATATACTTTTCAGGATGAGACTGTGAATCTAGGAGCTAATTAACAAAATTTAATAAATCAAAAATTAATCTAAAATTTGGTGTTTTTTCATGATTTAATAAAAATATTATAGATCAAACGTGATTTTAAAATTTGCTTAACATATAATTGTGTTTTCATTTAATCCATTTTCTGGTATATAATTCTGAATTAACTTGCAAAAACTTCTTAATACGTAGTTTATAACAATATTTCTTGCCGGAAATTTTAAGCTAACATTTTTGTTGATGATGATGATCCAGATAAATGCCTCGACTTATTTGTCCATGCCAATTTGATATTTATGGAAGTCACGCCTTGAAATATGAAAAATGTTGAAAATTTGTTACTTCAAATTAAAGAAATTGTAAATATTGGTGTAAAATCGCATCCATTCTTAAATTTTGCCTCTTTTTTTTAAAGATATACCGCAGTATGAATATGTACATATAAAGTGAGAATAGGAAAATGCAAAGACAAAGGAACAAAACTGTAAAAAAAATAAGAAATAGCAATTTTTAAAATTTTTTAATCGAGTATTCATTTCCGATTCATCTTAAATATCCCGGTGGCTGACAGAGCTGAGCTAAATGAGAGAACAGAGCTGTGCAAGGCTTGTAAAAGAGTATGAATTATGTGTTTCTGAAAATTGGAAGTTTAAAAATAATTTGCTTTGAAATTTGTAAGAAGTAGTTACAAAAATTATTTCATTAAAACTTTTAACTTCCATTATTACCATTATACCAATAGGTCGCTGAAGAAGTCTAGTATTAGATATAATTGTATTTCTAGTTTCTTTTATGTTTTGAGCTGGATGTATGAAATTTGGCATATGGACTTTATACCCAATTTGTATATTTCTATTAGATTTTAAGCAATTCTATTCGGAGGAAATCTGTCAGCTAATTTGTTCGAATACAAATTAACACGATTATCTTCAAAAGAAATAGAGGTAGATGGATAAACTTTCATTTTTAGATTGAACATCTATAATGTTGATTATCAAATGCTGAGTCAAATACAACAAAGTGTTATCCATCTATCAGTTAAATTTGGTGTGAAATTTTGTGATCATAAGTGTGGTTTTTTTTATCAAATTTTCAGTCGGTTAGGAAAAACGCGTATACAGGATAAATTGGATTTTCGGATATTATTAAAAGCAATGGCACGGATTATTCGCCAGAAACTCTTGCAAAGGATCTCATGATAGATTCAACAAAAATGCCTTATTTACTCTAAAGGTCACTTTAGTATGCTAGGTCACTATAGTATGCTAGTGCCAGCAAGGCAAGTTTTTATTTATTTTGATTGACAGAATGCACGTATGTCTCATTTCACTTGAAATGTATAAGATTATAAAAAATTTATTTTAAAAGTTAAACATTTTACACGATAAATAATGCTACAATAAAATTTAGGAATATAAAAGGGGATAAAATTATTTTCGACGTCTCCAGGCGCATAATTTCGAATATAACGATATAACGAACGATT
The DNA here is from genome assembly GCA_026543865.1 of Argiope aurantia. Lineage (NCBI taxonomy): Eukaryota > Metazoa > Arthropoda > Arachnida > Araneae > Araneidae > Argiope > Argiope aurantia. Next base: position 17,687 of record JAPMOR010041482.1, on the reverse strand, counting down.
AATACGAATATAACAGATATAACGAATTTTCTTTATAGCGGCGTCAATATTTTTAATTTCTTTGTCAAAACTAGATAGATACAGACATCAGATTTGGAAACGTAAAATATTTGAGACTACGTCATCAATATATGAAGTTTATTATCCTATTGATGTATCAGTGTTAAGCTATATCATTTATGTATCAGTCTTAAGTTATATCTTTTATGTATTTGTTTACCTAAACTATTTTTATATGAAATTTAACCTTGTAGGAAGTATTTTATGTACGATACGTTAGTTTGATTTAGGAATTCACTGTAATCCTAATGGAATTATTATTTTCGTCGTTTTACAAAAGTAAAGCGAAAATTTTTTTATTCTAATTATGAGAAATATTATATAGTGCGATTCTGTATTTTGTAGTTATATTTTTAAAACCATGTTTTCATTCAGAATAAAAGGTTTTTGTATTGATGAAAATTTGATTATCTTTATTTGTGAATAAAATTCAAATTCTACAGGACCCAACAGAAAATTAGAGAGATACATTGTATATTGTAGTTAATATTGCAAGTTTTTTATAATAATGTTAGTTATATGATTATCAAAATTTGAAGCTTAGAAAAAATTTCTTGAATAAGCTATTGACAGACCAAGATACATAAATATCCAATTAAAAATTTTACAGAAAATTATTCCTGGCGAATCAGCTATTCTCTGAAGGCGCCTCTCTCATATTTCACTATTTATTTATTTTTATGGCCATCAAAAAGCTGTGAATACATAAAATACAAAGATTTCGGGAAAATTGTTAGCGAGAGTTTGTATTTTTTCGCTAGTTGCCGCGGGTTTCGTAAAAATAAACAACTACTCCCGTTTTTTTATTAACTTGATACAACTTTATGAATTAGCAAACCCGTTTTACAAAGAAAGGTGGAAAAATTTTAAAATGGAGACAAGAAAAATACTACACTTTACGATGATTGTTTAGTAATATTTTAATATTTTGTTCTATAGATTCGATTTTTTTTCAAAATAACTTCGCTATTTTCATAAAGCATAATTATTTTCGCAAAAACTTTCTTGTGGAAAAAGGTTCAACTCTAAACTTTAGTTCAGTTCAATATTCTCTTTAAACAGAACATATTTTTTATGTCAATGATACACATCTTATATAAAAAAGCCTCTTTTCATGGGATTCCTGTTATTTCTGGATGCTCTTCAGTTTATGACTCAATTATGCTTACAATATATATATATACAATGTCTCACAAAAGTGATGGGACACTTGTGCTTTACAAAAGGAAACTGTAATAAAATAAATTAAAAAAACATGTACAAATTTTTTGTGGGTGTGTTTCATACTTAAATTTAGTAACAATTATTGCATAACAAGCATTTTGTCAAAATGTTAAAATATTAATTTAATAAAAATATAATTATTTAGAACGGAGCAAAAAATAGCTCACATAAGTGATGGGACACCATTAGATATGCAACAAAAATCGTCTGAAATAAACAATAAAAATATTTTTGGTGGTTTTATTTTTACTCAAAAGCAATTAGCAATAATTTATAAAATCGTCTGCAGTATTTCTCTCCAGCTTGTTTTGTAATTTTTGTGTTTTCTAGCTCTGTGCAGCCATGAATGCTAAACGAAAAGAAACTTCGCCTGAAATTTGAAAATTAGTTATTAATTTGCATATTGAACGTGGAAAATCTATTAGAAAAACTGCTCAAACAGTTAAGTTGAGTCATTCAACAGTTTTCAATATCATTAAACGATATATAAAGAATCATATTATTTAGGATAAAAGAAGGCCTGGCCGACCATCAAAGCTATCCAATGGAATAAAGCGAATTATCGTTCGAAATATTAAAAAAATCCAAGAAAGAGTGCTCCTAAAGTTGCTGCTGATTTACAAGCATTATATGGAATAATTGTTAATCCTGAGACTATTAGAAGGGTAATTCGATCTTCTGGATATCACGGTAGAGTAGCCAGGGAAAAATTCATCGTAAGTGAAAAGAATAGAAAACTCAGACTAGCTTTCGCAAAATCCAACATAAATAAGAATTCTGATTACTGGAATAAAGTTATATTTGCCGATGAGAGTAATTTTAACATATTTGGTTCTGACTGTAGAATCTTGGTGTGGAGAAAACCCAGGGAAGAATTTCGCAAACAGAACTTGGTGCCAACAGTAAAACATGGTGGATGAGGAGTTATGGTATGGGGGTGTATGTCGTCGACTGGAATTTGTAATATTATTTTTATTGACAGTATAATGGATCAGTACAAGTATATTGACATTTTAAAGCAAAATTTGAAATCTTCAGCACGAAAATTGAACCTTCATAACGATTTTAAATTCTACCAGAACAATGACTCCTAGCATACTGCTTTGAACGTTAGACAGTGGCTGCTGTCTAACTGTCCTGAAATAATAAAAACACCACCACAATCACCAGACTTAAATCCCATAGAGAATATTTGGCAAGAATTGGAATCAAGAATTCGCAAACACATCATTTCTTCAAAACAACAATTAAAATTGGTGCTTCAAGAAGAATGGGGTAAAATCACTCCATAAATCGCAAAAAAATTAGTCGAATCCATCCCAAGAAGATTAAATCATGTTTTAAAAGTAAAAGGAAATCCAACAAAATATTAAAACCTTTTAAAAAGTAAAATTTTTAGATGAATATTTGATGGAAAAGTAAGTGTAACATCACTTATGTGAGCTATTTTTTGCTCCGTTCTAAACAATTGTAATTTTATTAAATTAATGTTTTAATATTTTGGAAAAATGTATGCTATGTAATAATTGTTACTAACTTTAAATATGAAACACACCCAAAAATTTTTTGTACATGTTTATTTATTTATTTATTTTATTACAGTTTCCTTTTGTAAAGCACAAGTGTCCCACAACTTTTGTGAGACACTGCATATTCTTCTTTCCAGGTGGCGCCCCATTCTTATTTGGAAAAACTCTTATTTCTTCTCATTTTCATTCACGCGTCAAAGACTGTTCGTATGAATGCTGATTAGTGAGTTTTATGATAGTTTATGTCTAGTGGTATGTTTTATGACAGCCGCCATAAAACGGTTGTTTGAATATTGAATTTTCTTTTCATCGCTTCCGTCTCATCGAAGAACCCCTCATCATAAATGGAATGCCTGATTTTATTTAAGAAATATTTAAAGTATTCGGTTGATGATAAAGAACTATCAGAAAATGTGAAGACTTTTTATTTAGATTTTTAATATTTGATTTAATATAAACTGTAATGAACGTTTTGAAACGTTTGCGAAACAAATTTTTGCACTTTTGTATGTTAATTAAAAATTTGGAAAGTAATGCGAATGAGCAAAATAGCAGTGCTTTTTTAATTTAATAAACGGTATGAAAAGTAAAAAGAATAGGGCATGTATTGTGAACTATTCATTTTTAAGAGAAATTCTATTGCAAGTAAAAACATCTCAAAATTATTTTATATTCAGTTGATCATAAACCAGCAGAAAATGATTCGAAGTTAAAACAAAAATGTTAAAAAAATCTCTGCATTATAATAATTAATTTATTTTAAAAATTCGATACCTGTTACTTCTATTTGATAGCTATAGCGGAAAATAGAAAAAATATCCATTTTTTTCTAAAAATGAAAACTAAACGTTTATTTTTCTTAGATTTATTTTTAGTTTTAGAGATGATTAACAACTAGAGAAAAAAATTGTCGGGAATGGGTGGAATTTGTGTATTTAAGTTAATTTTTTCCAATTAATTTTTAGGTGGCATTTGTAAAGATGATCGTCTAATTTTTCGTTTCATGTTTTGAATGATCAAAGATTTATTCTTTAATGCATCTCCTTTTTTTAAAGTTTTTTTGGACTAACAGAGTGTAAATCCTTAGGCTAATTTTACAGTTTATTCTTAGTTTAGCAAATATTAAAATCAAATTTTTTTTAAAGATTCGGAAATTGGATGCAGTGAGTAAAACAAACTGATGTCAAAAGATATTTGAGATCATTTTAATTACTTCCTCAGCTCTACTGAATAAAAGAAATTTTTCTAAAGGATCTTTTCTGAAAAACTGTAATTTCCAACTGCTGAATGTTTTATTCTCACTTTATTGACAATAGAAGAAGTTACCTTCATTTTCAAATATTAATCAATTTATTTCCTTCAAATTCACGAAGAAATTTACACATATATATACCATTTTTTTTCTTTATTCTAAAATTATTTAAAATGATTGAAATAAGAAACGGTAGTTGAATTAGATTTGAACAGAAATTGTCACAATTTTTCTATATCTATTTTTCTCAATTATGTCTATGTTCTCTGTCTATTTTTCAAAGAGCATTATCACGAATTTTAAATTGATTTATTCAATAAGCTTTTGGTAGTTTTTATTTTATTACATACTTTACAATCTGCTGTCACAAGACATTTTTTTGTCCCATATATAAAACGAGTATACGCAATGTACTTGGAACATGACATGAAAGTGAACCAGAGGAATAGAAAGCTCTTTAATAACATCAGCCTTAGTCTGAAAACCCAAGAAATGTCTTTGAAGGATCTCTCTTATTTAAATATAACAATCAGGTTACTGCTCATTATTTTTGAAGTATTTCGAAATACACATTTGAATTTCAGCAGCGTAGTAAATTTTTATCCTTGCTTGGCTATAGAGTATTTATAAAATAATTTTGCCGATTCTTACATATGGTGATACTTTGAATGTGGAAGACACTAAAGAGTAGTTAAAACTTGTTAATAGTTGAACATAGAATCCGTAAATTATTTCTGATTTGAAATTTGGAATGATTCCACGGTTTTGGTCTCAACACCCTCCACAAAATGCAAAGTGTCATTGCATGTACACTTGCGCCTCGGGTCTTTGATACATTACTTAAACTATTTTACCTTATGTCGTTTTTGTGTCTTTTTCGTTTGTTCAATAATTTTTATCTGTGTTTTACATCCGAAGTTTTCTACAATCGCGGTTCCATTCCATTTACGCATTATCATAACCGGCTTCTCGTTCAGCCTAAGGCACATAGAAATGAGCGAAAACGGAATGAACGGACTGCCGCTGCAGCAATATTGGCAAGAACTATGGTTGAGTCCTAAGGGCCATCATCGGCCACGGTACAGCCTTTCCCGTGGAAGGTACGTCACGTCATCAATTGCAGTTAAGCGACTCTCCCCATTTCTATACTCACCTTACCTGAAGCTTCTCATTCTTATTTCTGAGGTGCCCCACTTTGGGAGTCCATCTAGCATTGGGAGCATTAGATTTGATATTAGATTCGAATGAAAATTTCAATGAATCCATTCAGAAGAAGTCAGTTTGTCCGCGTATCCTAATAGAAATTAATACCTTAACTACAAAATGGAAAAAAAGCTAAATAAGTAAAATTTGGGAACTAGATATATCAAATTTTGTACCAAATCTGTCTGTACGTTAACATGCTACCAAGCAAGATATTTCAAAAATTCAATATGACAAGCTGAATGAATAGTCATTAAAAGTCTTAGCATCTAAAGTGTATATTCTTGGCTGTTTTTGAACCTTATCTTTCAAAGGGATACTCGTCCATTGATTACATTTTCTCATGAATGCATATACGAAAATTCCAAAATAGTATGATTTCAGTAAAGAAAATTTGATATGCGATGTTGTTTCCATATATTTGTGTCTATGTAAAATTTTAATTTAAATCTGTCCGGAAAAATATGTCCAAAATACACGAAGCACCAGAGCCATTTTGGCCTTCCCGGTCTTTCCCAGGGTTCTCAGTTTTATGCGAGGGAAGAGAAGGGGATTAAAATATTTATTAAACAATATACGAAAACATTTCAAGGACACCATTGTTACAAGTTGATTATTATAATTGATTATCATAATTTACTTTTTGAAATACAATTAACTTTCTTTGATGATGGCGGGAATCCTGTTCTAATGTTTATGATCGATCTTCGAAATACACAAGAAACACTCGCATATCCTTCATTAATGATTTGACAATCCGAACACTGAATTGCGAGCTGTAGTCCAAGTCGTATATAAATTCCACATATTTCACTTATTTAATAACATTTTCGCTAAACTTTATTGACAAAAAAAAAGGAAGAAATCTATGATGCCACACTTCTTGTCCTGTTGAATCTACAAAACTTTTGATACGGGACAAAAAAAAAAAGCAACTGCAGCGAAAGAAACCAAACATATATTAAATATCATAAGCCTTGTAGTTTATATAGAACTATTCATAGAGTAATTGCATTATATAGGGAAGAGATGCCTTGTGGATCTGTTTGTATTTATCAATAATAACATTATTATAGGCATATTAAAGATAATAAAAAATTATTTCTATATTTAATTATAAAATAAATAATAAAAAGACAATTAAAAAATTCTTAAAGTAAAAGAATATGTTTGTGAAGATATGCGATGTGGTGGTTTTAATGTACTATAATTTGAACATTGTGACAAATCAATTTCCTAATAAATTCACCCTATCTAATTGTTAAGCAATGCCGATATTTATTATAACTTTTCATAAATTCATTCTAATTCTGAGAATGCTGTCCAATAGTTTTCTAAAATTTCGGTAGCCCGTCAGCCGCTGTTGAATTCAAAACAACGTTGCCCGAGGAACACCGCTTGGAGGTCGGCTACCAGAGTCCCTCGAGGCTGTCCGCTCGCACACCGATTTTTACATTTCCGGACAGCCCCGGGAGGTTGAAAATACATCAACCTCCCTCGCGCATTCCTGAAAATGGGTTCCATCTTCTAGTCACAAATTCGGGATATTAATAAGGAAATTTTCGTGCGTTGATGGTAAAAGGGGAAAGCGGATCAACGCGTCCACAGAAACCTAGTGCACTCGTATAACTTACAACCTAATAATCTTATAATACCTAAACTTATTACTAATTACCTATTCTTATAATTACCTTCACCTGGGGAAAATTGTGAATGAAACTTAAATAAGCTGTGGTCTCTTCAACATTTAATTTGGAACGGTTAATGCCAAATGAGTATGATCGAAATGCGCTAAGTGCCTCCCTGGAAGGACTTGTAAGGGAAGCTGGTCCACATTCGTGTGAAGCTCGGGGAAACCAGGCAAAACCCGTAGCAGCCAGCCCGGCAGAGAACCGCTTTCTAAAGCGGAGAACTCTGCCTACCAGTTTGAAGAGCTTCGGTGCTCGGCCACTGGTGGGGCTCGGAGAAAGCGTTAGTGAGTGGGAGTGGACCAACGCTGCCACTTTATTTAAGCCACATATTCGGAAAATTTTATTTAAGTCACATATCGGGAAGTTTGATTGAAGTCACATATTCGGGTATTACTATCGCTCTTAATATTATAAATAAATGAATAAAGCCTGCAGATAAATATTTCATAAGTACGCAGGAAATCTTTAAATTAGGAAACTTAAAAAAAAATCATATTCAATCGAACAAAATTTTTAGGATATTTATCACTAATTCGATAATCTTTTTTTTTTTATTTGTATTGGTTTGTGAATTGTACAAATATATACATATGAATGGGAATTTTGTATTATCTGAAAATTTCACTAATGCTGTATTTCTAATTCCATTATAGTTAGATGGTAGATCTTTTATAATGTACTTCTACTTTATATCCTAGAAGTAGTTTTTATAAGCTGTAATGAAAAATAGTCGTGTTTATTAAGGGTAGATAAAAAATATTAAAAATTCTTTTTCAGTTATTGATTTCAGAACAATAGTAGTGCATCTTAGCTTTAAACGATGAATACATTTTATTTAGTCAATGAGTAATAATTAAGATAAAAATAATGGGCTTTTGGAACATTTTGTTTCGTTTTATTTTAATTTTTCTCTTTATATCATTTAAAAGCTTCAAAAATAAGAAAAATATATATTATTCACCTAGAAACCCAATGCTAAAATCTATTTCACTTTCCAGAAATTCAATTTTATTTATGCCAGTATCTCAGCGCTAAAAAAGTTATTGTTTACTTTTAAATACAAGCTCTTAAAGTGGGGTGTTTTCTCTTTTTATTGTTAAATGTATAGTTTTGAATTTTAGTTTTTGCTGTTTCATGTAATTACTCGCCATCCTTGTTATTGTTGATTGCACAACATATTTTAGTGTTTAAGTGTCCAAATGACTCAATATACGGGTCTTACTATGGCAGGATGGGTAATTTGTTTCTGTTAACTGATTAAGTACCATGACTAGAATATAGATAATCTAATTAACCAATTTTTCCTCAGAAAACCCTTTATTACGTTGCATTATGAAATAATTGAAAAATTTAAAAAATATAGTTTGAAGGTATTCTGAATGGGGGCTTCTCTAAAATTCAGAAATATTTGTTTTTAATTGCGCTTTTAAAAGATGAAATTTAAAGTTCTGAAAATTGAAAATTTCTTTGCCATAAATGGGAAATATCTCTTGAATTCCCGTTAATAAAAAGAAATCTCAATTCGTTTGATCAACAATAAGTTTTAAATTATACATTTTTCATTTATTTTGCGATTAATTTTGCGTTTACGGCGAAGTTATTGCTGCTCCTATTATGTCACAACTGTAATGATTAATGACATGGTTATTCATTTTAATTTCTGTTTTTAATTTCTTTCTAAATTATGTTGTATTATACATTATTTTTAAGTCTTACTTTCAGAATTTCAAAGATCTCTTCTGTCTTTTTGCTATCTTCACTATTTTTCGTCTATAAATAAATCCAGAAGCTTCTGTTTAAATTTAAAGTATCGTATAAGGCTTTGTGACAAGATTAAGGAAATCCCACCAAAAGTTAAAATGCTAGCCAAACGTAATCTTCTGTTTTCGTAGAAATGCTGAATTTTTTAAATTTTATTTAAGTAAGAGTTTGAGATTTCCGGAATACTTTATTTGATGAGTTGCGGCTCAATAAATGTATGGTTACTGTACCATGCTTCAAGTCTTACAGAATTGACGTTCGTGTCTAATATGTAGCAAAGATACTTTTTATACTCTTAGAAAATATAACGTCTAAGTAACTGTATGCTTAATATAATCTGTTTCTGTTGGGTCTAATAATGCTTAAATATAATTTGGGTATGTTTCAATGCACATTTATAATAAGATCTAGATTAAAAGCGAGAAGTAATGAGTAGTTTTTTCAATACTTCATCCACTATATCCCATTTTTGAATTCAAAATAAATAATCTTAATATTGTTTATTTTTCCTTGATTTTCTAAAAATAACATTCGGATTAATGAAAATGAGTAAGTTATTTCTTTTTTTTAAATGTTGCATATCCGTATTCTTTACTTCCTTCTGCAATTCTGATACAATCATTGCCACTGACGGGATTTCTCACCCTCCAAAAAATTCCTTCAGAAGACTTCATTTCGCATAAATTTGTTTCACATGATTATTTAGATGAATTGGAAGCATATTTGGTACTTTCCGTTTTATCGCATTCGACGCTAAAGTAGCCAAAAAGGATAAAACTGATGCTAAACATAATATCCCCGTTCACAATAGTATTATTATAAATTTGTATGTGTGTGTATACCGTTTGTTGTCACAAATAAAATCTGCTTGGCGTGATTTACACAGGAGAATTTTAAAAATGATGATGACATATGTATGTTAAAGGAGCTGAAATTTTTTTGACATGTATAGATTTTCTAGTATAGGCACTGTTACTATTTGCCCTTTCAAAATTTGGAATCTATTTTTCCAGGAGCAACGCATGTGTTTACGAATACATTATTTTTTTTTTTTTTAGAAATCTCTCCCAAGCTAATGTTTTATGAATGATACATATTCTTATGCCAGAAATAGTTTTGCCGTTAGACAATTTTCATTTAAGAGATTTTTTTTTGTGTCATTATTTTATGGCAACGCTTAGAGATTTTTTTCAGTATTTTTTTTTCCTTCAAAATTTTGTCGTATATTTTGTATTCATTGGTTATTCTGTATTCATTATCTTTTTAATTTTATTTTCATATTTATTAGCAATAATAAAAAAAACTATTTGTATATTTGGATAATTCTTTTTATATTACTGGAAATCCAATATAAAACAAATTGAAAAAAAACCAATACTTGAATTGGTTTTTTTTCCAATTTGTCGGGCTATTTTACAATTTGCATGCATTATAAATAAAGTATTTGTACAATAATCACCTGCGAACAAAAAATCGTTATATGATATCTGACGTTTTTAAAAAAAATATTTTTGAAAATACTGGTTAAATACAAGTAACAAAAAATCTCCAATGCTTTCATGTTAATCTATTGAGCGTATTCGTTAATAAGATAAAATTTAGCCGTATGGCGTAATATTTATGCACACACAGTTAAAACGTCATCTTTCAAATTAAAATTTCAAATTTTAAAATTAAGATGCTGTTTTTAAATATATAAAATTGATAGCTGTAAGATATGCCAATGTAATTGATTGTTATAATGTTATTTAGCAATAGATTTATAAAAACGGTAACATTTAGAGTTTTACGAGTTTTAAAGAAAGGGACAAAATACTTCCAGTAATTTTTTTAAAAAAGAAATAAACTCAAGAAACTGTAAAATTATATATTTATTTTATATTGAGGCATTCATAAGAATATTTGAAATTTTTGAATGCATAATTTTACATTTTAAAAATAATCGGCGTTTATCATAAAGCGATGATAATTATTGACATTAAATGTTATTAATATTGACTAGAAATAATTATATCTGAGAAGGAGTACGCACTTGATAATTATTATAAAAATATATCATCATGAAACGGCAAATTTATTTATTTCTGATTTTATGTCGTTTCTAGTAGATAAATTATTTAAATTTATATAAATTAACTACCTGAAATTTTTGTTTTCCTTATTTGATATTTTGATGACATTTACTTGTTTATGAAAAGAAAGCTTTGCAAAGTGATTCTCTTTGAATTTTTATTATGCTCTTACATTTATGATTATAAACGATTAAAATTATTGATAAATCTTAAAATTCACCAAATAAAAAAGAAATACCAATTTCTCTAATTTGATATTTGATTTTGCTAAACAATTTAAATAGATATTGTATACCGTTTTATATTATGCTTGAGAAATCTATTGCTCTAAAATTTTAATATTTGAATCGGGGGAAAAAAACTGAAAACTTTTATTTAATGCAAAAATAAATCAAACATTTTATATCGTCTTTGGCTAAATTGCTATTATTTGAAAAATTTTGAAGCTTTGCTGTAGTGTTATATGTTAAATTAGCATCCATTTTCTCTATTATCTATAATGAGGCTGATAGATCAGTTTGAAAGAGAAACAAGCTAAGTTGAATGAGATTAGAGATAAAGTGCTCCATTTAAAACTCCTTTTAAAATTTCTTCGAAAAAAAGAGGCAATTGAAGGCACTGATATTACTTTTGGGAAGATTTCAAGAATTATTCTTTGATATTAAGTATTTTGCAATTGAGTAAGGGAATGCTACATTTACTGATCGCCAAGGATAAGGTAGATGCTTAGGTAATGATTTACTGTAATGACGATGCAAGGCTAGACTTTGTTTACAAAATATCAAATAAATTTAATTGAAACTTCCTTCAATGTAAAAATGCACTTCAATTCTATTTATTCAAATATTTAAAGCTCTTTTTTCACTTCAGACATCGCCAAATGACAAGTAAGAATGCCAACAACAAGTAGAATGTAAATAATCCACACGTTTGAATTTACATAAAGTTTTAAAATATAAAGAGAGGTAAAAATGTATTTTTTCTTTTAATCGGATAAAATATCATTCACTATAGCTGTTATGTATACAGTATTTGCTAGACAAACAATTAAAAATTACTTTGAAATTAATTATGATGCCAAAGTTGCTACATTACGTGGCGCATGTGCAATGTCGTTTTGAAAAATATAAGATTTGTAAGACAGCAACAGATTCCTGAAATATGACTTTTGACAACGGCGCTTTATAACATTCTAATACTTATTTCTTTCCCCACTGTAATTCTTACTCTAATTGATATGCATAAAATATTCCAAAAGTGGATTCAAAGCGGTTTGTTGAGCTCTTCTTCCCATGGAAATATATTATGAAAACATTTTGAGCCAACAAAGCAGTAACTGTGGATTTACATTGGCGATGGACCTTTATTTTTTAGTTAAACTATCATATAAAGCGAATATTGTCACTTGGCGAAGATCTGCTGTAGTCGAACGGGCATATATAAAATGAAATTTAATGTTACTATATGGCGCAATATTTAAAGATAAGGAATATTTTATTTGATCAGACATTTGCAGATTGTTGCAAAGCAAATTGTATTCAAAGTAGAAAACAAATTGAATTTCTTATGTTATAAATAAAAAATTCTGAAAATGTCCAATTGACAAGATTTGATTAATCAGTAATTTTTAGTCTAGTTTAATCTTTTTATTGGAATTTCAAAATTAAAATTCTGGGAATAACAGAGAAATAGGTTTCAAACTCTTCAGTAAACAAACACACAACGATTAATACCAAATTTAACGGGAAACAATTATTAAATAATATTTCTGATTGGTAATATTGAGATATTTTTAAAAAAATTCTTATTAGAGCGACAATTAACACTTAAAATTCAATTCTACATCGTAGTTTAGATCCTACAACCTGAGCAAAGCTTTCTTAGCATTCCTAACAGGAGCTTGCTCCTTCGTTTCGGGAGCCTTTGCCTTTGTTGGCTGAGGTACTTTCGTCTTCAAAGTTAAATGCTCCTTCTGCTTTGGAGCGCTTAGCGTCAAAGGCGCGGGTACTTTTGCCTTCAAAGGTAAGTTCTCCTTCCACTTAGGAGGCAAGGGTGGACTAACCTGAGAAGGAAGAGGGACTTCCTCCCACTCCATGTCCTCCACGCAGTCCACCGGCTCCCAGTCCATGGCCTCCTCATCGCTGCAGCAGTTCCAGTCCATCATGTCGGGACCTGCAACGAGATCTAAGAGCAAACCAAAACAAGACATATCTTATATCAGATGTTAGGCACAGATAAATAATGTAAAGCAAATGGTTTTTATTAAGCAATCAGCAAAATCAAACGAAAATAAAAGTATACACAAAGTCTCAAAATTTATGCACACAAGTCAACACTTTCACTGAAAATGGCGTCTTTAATTGTGAAACTGGCGTTCCATGAATTTTGACCAATCAGATCCATTGTTTGCGAAGTGAAAGTTGAAGTTAAGAATCTGATGTTGCTCACAATGACAAAATTTCTTTCAAAATTGTTATGTTTTTAAATTTATATTAATAATTCGTCGACGGAAATTAGGATGGCTTTGTAAAATTTTCATAATCATATATTTAAATTTTCTTTCCAAACAAAAACAATTTTTAAATCGCTTCCGGAAGAATTAATACTTATGGAGCTTATATAATTTTATGTTAACGGAAAGATTAATTTTGGTCTGGTGAATTGAACCTTCATTATTTGTAAAAGAAATTATAATTCTTTATTAACAAAAAAGCTGTTATATTATAATGTTTTAAAGATAAACGGAATTCGTTTTATGTGTCATAATACGTCAAATGTTGTGCTGATGATCAATTCTATTATTATTATACCTTTGGTGACGCGAAGGGGCCAGCTTGACTTATGAGTCGCTTTATCCCCCTTGATTCTTTGAATTATTATCTATCAGCAAATTAAAGATTCATTTATTTGTATGTTTATAGAGTTTTAAAATATTCTTTTGGAAATAAAACGAGGGAAAAAACAGTTTTAAACTTTTTATTTACATTTTATATTAACCCTTTGTTTTCATTTTTTTTTGTAAATACAAGTTTTTTTCTCTAAACTATTGAGACTCCATTTTTCTCTATAAGTTCTGATTGTAATATTATTTTTGGTGCTACTAGTATTTAATTGAACTTATATAAAATTTTTATAAAACAGGAGATACTATTCAAATAACTGATTGTACCAATAAAAATAAAATTGATTCACTTTACTGATACGGAGGCGCAGAGATTAATGAAATTTGAGAGTATTTTATGATTCAAGAATTGCTGCTTTAATTGGTGCTATGCATACGCTTTTGATGTTGCATTTCAGAGTATATTTGGATTAACCTATTCTGAGGCTTGTTAAAAATGTACATATCTGACGATAAAGTTTTACTCTTTCATCAGTCGTTTTTATCACAGCCATCAAAATGATCTTAACCATCCTGAATCTACTGCTATGTCTGATGCATTGAGTTGTAGCACAATGATCTGGATTTTAATTAAGTATATGATTTTTATTTTTTAAAAAATATACGTAATATGAATAATTTACGGTATAACCGGCACGAAGAAGGGGGGTTAAACTCCGGTTCACCCGAATTTACAACTATCGGTCTTAATTCAATTTGAATAGTGGATAAACGAAAATATTTTTACGAAAGATTCGATAGGCCGCGACATAATAATAATTGAAATAGTATTGAAGGTACCACTTTACCTCGCCAACAATGCCAAATGGTCGAAATGAAAAATCAAATTGGCTAAGAATATTTGTTTTGCCATATTGTTTTCCCGGCTAGCCGTCTTGATTGACGTTTTAAGATTTTTTGCATTTTTGGCAATGAGAAGAGGCATTCAAAGCTAGTTTCCTGCACTACTCTGATTACAGACATTATTCGCGTGTTATAACGGAGTTCTTGTTTTCTTCAATGTATTTATTAGGATTGATCTATGTGTACTTACTAATGAATTATTTACTAATTATTATTAACTAATTTCTTATTTACGAAATGTAATATTAGTATTGAGAAGGATGTTAAGAAATGAAGTAAAGTCCAGAACATACCAAAGGTATTCATATAGGATAAAAAAAAGTTCTTTTTTTTCTCTAAACTTTTATTTACACATATGTGTATTTCCAATTACAAAGATTCATTAAATAAGGTAAAGAATTATAAAAAAAGTAAAAAGAGGAATAAAATTGCATTTTTTATATCATCTATAATGCAAAAATGTCAGATAGTAAAATGTTTCTCTTACATTGCTTAAACAAAATATCACATTTCTATTGACAAAATTGGCAGAAATGTGGTTACATTGAAATTTTGAGGAACTAATTAAATTTTCAGATGAAAATATTTATGCAATAAAGCCCATTTATTCGTTTCTTAATATTGCTTTATGTGAATACTTGTCAAGTAATTCATCGTCCACTCATCATGAATTCAAAGAAATTTGCTAATCAAGCATAATTATGCTCAATATCATTTGTCGATAGGTGAAATTTCGGTTTTAAAGTAATGAAAAAATTGAGAAAAATGAATATTTATTATATCTCAGAAAAAAATGGAATATTGTATAAGAAAAATATTTTGGTTGAATTTAAGTTCTTACTAAATGAATTTTTTTTATCAGAAACAAGAAACAATTTTTTGACTGAAAGTTTAAGCTGTATGTAACCGCATTATCGCCTAGTTATAAACGAATACAAACATCGTTTTTCGAATTTCCACCTGTCTTCTTGAAGTCTTTTTATTGTTCAGTTTAGCGACTGCAAATCTGAAGTTCCTCACATTGCCTGGAAGGATGAGGCGTTTTACATGTTATGCAGAAATCATTATTTGTTTTTCTTTTCAAGTAAATTTTATGCTAGAAAGCGAACATTTAGTCCAGAACTGAAAGTTCTCAGATCGATTATGGTTTATCATTATAACTAGCATCCGTAGAGTAAATAATTACTCTATCGACGTCTGTAAGTTTAAAATTGGGTTCTACAATGGTTGAAATAAAATCCTTTTCTTTTTTGGGAAATGCAATTTGGACATTAGTATAAAAAATATAAAATATATATAAATACAAAATTTTATGAATATTATTACATTAATCTTCAAAACAACAACTTTTGGAACCGTTGGAGTCATGACAGGTGTTTTCAGTTAGTTTTGAATAGCATTAACTCTGTACAAATTTTTTTTTATATTTGTGGTATATTTTTTGGAGCAAATTTCTAAATTATTCAATTCATAAATTATCTGTTTATTTTTTAAAAATGAATGAAAGTTAATAAATGCTTTCTTAGTATCTGTTTCTGTGCTATAATTGAAATTTTGCAATATGTATATTAACCCTGAAATATACAACAGTCATCCCTCAAACACTGATCAGATATTAATGACCTCCGATTAAGTTTAATCAACTTTGGGGGGATATATAGTGTATATAGTTTTGTTGACCCTTTGGTAATTGATGTCTTCAACAAATAAACCGATTTTCTGTTGTATGGTTTATTACAATGCATTCTATTTTCTTTATGCGTAACCTTCCAAAAATTGCAATATCTTTCTAAATTTTCTGTTTATTCACTCTTATACTTAAACAACAAGCACTAATTTCACTAATTTTTCTATTCTTCTGTCTTTATCTGCAGTGTTATAGGCACCGGGGGCACAGGATGGCGTTATGTTATGTTATGTCTTTATCTGCATCTTCTGAACATATAAGAATTAGGAGAGTACAGGGAGAATTTCTCATTAGTCACGTTTCTTCTAATTTAGTAACGATTTCTTATTCTTAATTGCGAACATTTAAAAAAAGGCATTCATTTTCCTTAGATCAAAGTTTTGTCAGAGATTGAAATGAAGATGAACTTTTTGCTAATTTGCCTATTTTGAAACGGACCCTAATTTTTTTTTATGTGTGTCTCCGATATTTTTAAATCCATACATCTGTAATTTTGTATCTGAGAATTTTTAATTTTTCGAAATATTTTAAAACACAGAAAACTTGTTTATGTATGGAGATGTTATGCATCATGAAAATATATTATGTCGATGTATATTATGTAGATGTTCTCTTATATTAAAGCAGTTTTTATAGTTTTAAGAGGATATATTTCAATATTAAATTTCATATTTTTCTTGAATTTATCTTTTACTGATTATAAGCAGTAAAAATTACAAACGCAATAAACTGATTACAAGAAATCTCTTTTGATGGACTATACTGTTTGATATTGGAAATTAACAACAATTTTTGACTTCATATGGAAATTAGAAAAAAAATGGTAATACTTATAATCAATTAATAATGTTTTAATTATTTTCTTGAAATACATATATGCAGATTTCATTATGTAATTGCAATTTGGACATTTTT
>JAPMOR010041446.1:0-12419 GCA_026543865.1 Argiope aurantia | reverse complement strand
TCTATTTGTAACAATAGATTATACTTTTGCACTGAAATACAATCCGGTATCATTGTTTCATGAAATACTTAAAAACGTGAATTTTATTTATCGTTGAAACAGAAGAATGATTCAATTTAATATGTGCGTAGTTTACATGACGAATAAACAAAAAAGTTACAATACAACGAAATTTATAAGATAGATGTGTTTCATATTTACCTTTTTAATAG
This sequence comes from Argiope aurantia, assembly GCA_026543865.1. Classification (NCBI taxonomy): domain Eukaryota; kingdom Metazoa; phylum Arthropoda; class Arachnida; order Araneae; family Araneidae; genus Argiope; species Argiope aurantia. The sequence goes on along the minus strand of JAPMOR010041446.1, from coordinate 12,207 downwards.
CGCTATGATGTCATGAGACTGGCATGCATTAGAAAGGTTTATTCACAAAATGAACAAAACACATATGAGTTATTGAAAGCAACAGGGCTTTAAGGCCTGGCAATCTGACAGAATCATGCAAATGATGTTTAAATATGACCAAAGAAGAATAAGAATATATTTTCTTCTATGATCTCTGATAGTGCTTTACCTCTTCTTTCTAATCTAAAATCCTATGTGAACTGTCAAGATTTCGAGGGCGGAGAATGATAAAATTGTAACCTTGCATCTGGAAACTTGCTACTAAGAGCAAGTTAATCGTCCATGAACAATTAAATTTTCACATGTTGGAATCAAGTAGAAGGCATAAAAGAGAAGTGACCCCTTTTGGTTAACCTCATCACTTGACCATTGTTCAAAGTTTCAAGATCTCTCATTTCATGAAGACCTTAATCGATGGCCTTGAGATGATTTAGGAGTCCTGAATGATCATACAAATTCTAACATAACAGTTCAAAAGCACAAGAGAAGATAATTATCGAAGAATAAGTGGGTGACCTTGTTGGCAACAGTAAAGAAGAAACATGCTACAACAAAAGAGCTCCTTCAGGGCCAAACGATTTGATAACCAGACATGAAATCGATCATTGATGGCCACTCCACGCTACATAAATTCATCTTTTTCCAATAACTCCACTCTCCTTGATGAATGCCTCTCTATAATACCTCCCCAAGTCTCTATTATCGTATATATATCTTCAATATCCACTCCAAACAGAATGGAACGATTGAAATCGGAAGGGGGGTTAAAGGATCCACTCTATGCTAAGAAAGTGATTGGGTGGTCATGAATGATCGAACACACACTGTGAGATTAGAATCGATTGGAGCTATTACAACATGTGAAACTGTACAGAAGTAAATGATTGGCAATGTAACAGAATCTAGAATTGTCATCCAATGATTGAGCAAAAATTATCTGGTGTAAGCCACCCCACCCTTTATATATAAAAATTAATATTAATACTATATTTATGTCATAATAATTATGTTTAAAATGTCTAACCCAATGGATTTTCCATTAGATGAAGACATAAATGATCCTTTATTTTCCATTCTTAGTAAAGAATTTAAAAGATTCTCTCTACTATATGTTTGGCAACAATAAATTATACAGATGTAATTCTAAAATTATAATTATTATTTGCAACGGATTCTAAAACCTTCAGCTCTTTTATTCATGCGTCAGGATGGGTTTAATTCGTCAAAATAGGGGTGATAGAAAGATAAAAAGAGGAGATATTTACATTTAGCAATAAAGTAATCTCGGATTACTCGCGGCCTTATGAAGCGCAAATATTGTAGATAATTCGCAATAATTGCAGATAATTTCGTAGGGAAAAGATACTAATTCACAATAAAATATTTTAGAGCACTGTTTTTTTACTGCAAAGGGCATAAACATTAAATTCTGATGAATAAATGGAAGATTTTATCAAAAGATAAAGTTAGAATTAGATAACTTACATTTTTAGAAAATATTGATTTTTTATTTTTTGTTAAAATACTTCTTTTTTTGTGTTATTGAATTTTTGACAATATTTTGAGATAATCGAGATTTTACTCCATTTAAAACATTTGTTTTCCTTTAAAAGGTTACTGTAAATATGTAATGACTTAAGAATATTATAAATATTGTTTAAAAATGGTATGTTTAAAAATGTTATTAATAATTATTTTCTTACTTAAAAATATTATTTTAAATTTATTACATAAAATAATTTGAAGAATTTGAACCAGCACTTAAATTAGCCATATAAGCAATCAGTATGTCGGCGATCTGGCATAGGGGTAGCGCGTCTTCCCCGTGATTTGGTCGTCCTGGGTTCGAGTCCCTGTTCGGGCATGGTTATTCTTCATTTTTTCTGTGAGATATGTGAATGTGCCCCCCTATAAAAAGGGGTTGTGCAAGCGAATGAGTGATGCGTGAGTAGTCAAGTCGTACTCTTGGCCCAAGATGGCTCTACGTTAAGAACAAGAGTCGCCCTTAGGCTTAAATCGGCTGTCTTCGAATAGCGGGCTTGTCCGTGACAAGTGCCATAAGAAACAATAACAACGATACCTGGCCAAGAAATCCCTTTCAGAATTTCACAGAATGAATCACATGTTGTACAACAGAGTGTGAAGAATTATTTATATGTATATTTTTTAAGAATTTTAATGCCACTGCTTTTTGGTTCCGTATAACAAAAGAAAGTACATCATGGACTTTCAGATCATATTTCTTTTCATTTTTACCCTACCTTATACGGATGTAAATCCAGAGTTTCCTGATTTATTTCTATAACTTTTGACTGGATATGTTACTTTTTACTATAAATTACGCGCTCGTGAAAGTACATAGTAAAATGTTTGAAAGAATGTGAAAACCTTGTTTCATACGAGTCGAGAAAAATCACATTTCCCGAAATACAAGTTTAACTCATTTTAAAAGTCCTAAAAATTTTTTCATGAATCTCTCCACCTTCAATGGAAGTGCTGTCGAAGTCGAGACCTTAGTTGAGTTTTATTGAATTTCACATCTTTCTCTGACAGTGGGTTTTATTTTGCTGTTTTTTTTTCTCTGGTCGGTAATAGAACGTTGACAGGAGGTAACGACAGACTACAAACTTTTATTTCTGAATATTCTTTTGGTGAAATACGAATAGGTCTAAATATCTCATTACTTTAAGGTTGGAATAATTTTATGCAGAAAAATAAATTCAATATTAACATTTCAGATAGTTTATTTATTAACTACGTTCATATGATGAACTTGTTGAATTGCATTGCTGTGTTAATCCTGTTCTAATTTCTTTACTTATTTTGTATATTTGAAAAAAATTATCCTGTTTCAGCAATCTTCATAGGATATTCTTATTTTATACTTGGTAAATTCAGCAAATTACACTCAATAACATTTTATTAGGAATTAATCCTATTTTGATATGATCTTTCTACGACTCTGGCGTTCATTTCATTTTATCTTTTTGTAAAGTAATCTTGAATTGATTATGAGAAATAGTTTTAATGGATCTAAAAACTGCTTGAAAAATTCTTAATTACTGCTATAGGAAAATTTAAGTAACATTTTCATTTAGAATTTTGAACTGTTTTAAATGTAAGAAACGACGGATATTTGTATACTATTCCGTCTTTGATGATCTGATGGTTAACTGGATTTTTTGTGTGTGTGTTATTATCATGTGAGAAGATGACGCTGTTTTGGTTTGAGGATTTTGAAGCTTCAAAATGCGTATGCCACAAATGTTTGAAGCCTCAAAATGCGTAGGGAACAAATTGGCGATTTAATGCTTTTGAGGCATCAACTTTTCGCTTTTAGCGTTATTAGGAAACAATGCAGAAGGTTGTCACATTTGGCAATTTATCACCAACTAAAATTGCAACTTGATTTCCAAATTATTCATTCTCTGAATTCTTACGAATTGTGTTAATTAATTCAAGTCATAAACCAGTTTGAAACTCATGTATACACCAATAGAGAAGTCTCATGATTGTTTCAAACCGGTTTAAACTGGTTAATGACTTAAATTAATTAAGACTTAGTAAAATAATAATATTCTCACATGATAACTTGAAATTTGCAATCGTAGATTTCATATTTTTCTCAATTAATCTGTTCTACATAATTTAACGTTCGTAGTTCTCCCAAGAAGATATTTTTATTTTTTAGGACTGGGGTAAATATCAAAGATTTATTATTTTAATAGTTTTCTTTATTTTTTTGTTTATTGTGCATCCTAAAGGAGTCAAATACCTTGACCGTATAGTACTATTCAAAACGTAATTTTCATGGTATTTTAATTTTTTATTTCTCACTAGTCGCCCTAATCAACCATTTTTGTGATTTCATATTCATGATGCTGCAGAGTAGTCTGATGTTGTTGTTTTAATTCTCTTAATTTAGTTCTGTTTATCGTGTATATGAACCTTTCTAGTAAAGAAAATCTAGTATCTTCAAAGCACTATTAAAAATGTAAATATCTGGTTCATTTATTTTTTAAATTTCTCGAAATTGTAATTTTACTTTTTTATTGTAAACTACAAGATATAGGCAAAAAAAATTTTCAACTTCCAACAATGGAAAAAAATAACTCAAATAAATACCAAATGAAACATTAAAAACGTGTTGAATTTCAGTGTAACAATGCTGTTCAAAATCAGGTAAAAAAGTAATTTTCAAAAATTGCAAAAATTTACAGATCTATTAAGTCGATATCAATATAATTTTTTTAAATTTTGAAATGGTGTAATATCTATATTTTTGCAGTAATATTTTTCTAAATTATCAGTGAACAATTCAACGATTCAGATTTATTTTTTAAATAAAATAACATCTAACATTTAAAAAAAAATCTCCAATGTCCACATTTTCATCCGCCATAGTATACAAGTGCCAAATTTGGTACCTGCAGGTAAGCCAGTCTGGCCTGTAAAACGTCAATATACCCACATTAACCTCTATTATTAGCAGAGATATCAAAATTATTAATGCCACTGCTTCTTTTTTTTATCCACTAATGATGCTTAAAATTGGTTTTAATTTAACTCTCCATTGCAGTTATAAGAAATATTGTCTAAATTAAAATATTATCTTAAGATTTGATATTTCAAATAATAAAAATTGTTCTTAAAAACACATAAATCATGTTGAATTAAATCAGTAATCCAGAAGGAAATAACATAGAGTATTTGTTCAGTAATATTAATGACCCTTCTGTAAGAAACGCAAGGCTGTTTTAGAACAGTCTGCATAATTTTTAACTTTAATGAGTGATGAGGACGGCACCTGTGGACCAGCCTGTTATCCAGCGTTCCACACCACAGAGAGTGTGTGGCAGAGTGAAACTCAGCGATATAAGAATCAACATGCACCAGGTTCATATACACGACGAATGTATAGTGGAATAGGGTTAAATATATGGTACCCTCCAAAACAGAACCTTTACCACTAGCCCTCCGCTACTCTGTTAAATTGTATAATTGAATTTTAATAGGTTTATTGCAATTATCACCTCCGGTAGTCATAATTGTATTTTTTTGTAAGATATTTAAAGAAAGGTTTCTTGCAGGACAAATAAAAACTGTTTCCTGCAATCATAACTATAGTTTTTTGAATAAATAAAATAAGAAATAAAATAAATATATTAAGCAATAGGTTCTTGATATTTTTTTAAAAAATCGTAAAAAATTGACAGTTAAAAAAATAATCGTATTTTCAGAAGGACCAAAAAATGAATTAAGATAAGCTTATTTAGAAAGCAAATCAGTAATTCAACAAAATATACATCAACATAGAATTGCATGAACATTTTGAGACAATTTGTTTAATTCTAGGAAACTAATAACAAGAATATTATGTACTTTCAATAATAAAGCTTATAATCACTTTTATCACACGGTTAACAATTCAGATTGTTTATGAATTGGCATTTCTTGCTAGATGACTTCTAACGATATTTACGAATTGGATGAAACATTGATATTCTCAAAGTTCTTCATGAGTGCATATCAAGTCCAAAATTAAATATTAACTACAATAATAATACCTTCGCCTGCCCTGCTCTAGAATATCATTTTTGCTTCTTTTGTTCATAGTATCAGTAAACGTCAGAACAGCTTTTAAATAAAATAAAAATATATTTCTCACTGTTTCTATCGGCATTGAATTTTGATGGTATCTTTACATTTTCTTTGGTCGGTAATAGAGAGGGAGTCGTAGTTCCGACTTATTTGAAATTATTAACTACTAGGAAATACATTATTTGATTGGATTTCAAAATTAACAAGCCCCAAAACAGTTATACCACTTAAAATAATCGCATAAACCGATTAACCAAATGCCAAATTAAGTACTTAAAGCTTTATAACCACTTAGGCTAAATACGATAAAACTCTTAGATAAGTATTGCATACAATAAACTAATACTTTAAAATCTATAATCCAATTGGCAAAGCATGTAAAACTTATAGTTTATCAAAGCTGCTTTGTCGGACCAATGCCAATACTTTATCTATCCAATATTTATAATCTTAATAAAAACCTATTATTTAAGAATAGTCTCTTAAATGTTGATGTAATAAATAATTATGTAATTTAAATATAATTGTGCAATAACAATTAAGCAATAAAACAGAATTTTTAAATGTTGATATAATAAATAATTATGCAATTTAAATATTATTGTACAATAAAAATTAAGCAATGAAACAGTATTTTTAATGTAGATATAATAAATAATTGTGCAATTTAAATATTATTGTGCAATAAAAATTAAGCAATAAAACAGAATTAAAGCGAAATATGCTTGAATTGAGATTTTTCTGATCTTACAAATGTTTTTTTCCGTTTTTACTCTAATGATAAAATTAGAGTTTCATCATTAACAGACAAATTAATATTAACAACAGTGAGAAATTCACATACAAAATTATTTAATTTTTTCTGTGTGCTTAGAAAATACAATACTTGTTTACGAAAAAAGTACCAAATTACATCCCAAATTGGTACAATCTGTCTCGTATAAATATGTGATAACAGGGTACTATTTTGTTTGCGAAACTAGGTAGATGATGGATAAGAGTCCAGGAAAATACCAATTTTTCCCTGGGGGTTTTTTAATCATTCAACTGCAAAATGCTCAATAAGCCTATACTTCTATAAAAAGTGACATTATTTTTTTTTACTCATAAAAGTATCATTTAGTTAGCCCCTACTTGGTTTTAAGTTTTAACGTATAACAGTCTTTAAGGCTTAACGATCAATAAAATTCATACCCTGAAGGATTCTTGAAAGTGTTTCAATCATTTCAATCAAAACGCTTTATTGTTTATACTAAATTTAAAAATTAATTAGAGAAATGTGATTTTATTTCATCGGAAATGATAAAGAATTCCATTTAAAATGATTAAATAAGAGCTAATAGTTATAAGCTATCCAGCGTTGAGACAAATACCTGAACTTGAATTGCAGTTAAATCTAACAATAATAAATTAGGAATTCCATTTCAGAATGTCATTCATTAGATTCTTCTTATTCAATTATTAAAATGTATGAAGTCAGGATGACTTTTCGAAAAAATTTCGCATCCAAGTTACATGACTTTAGGGCTCAATAATTGTTTCAGCAGACTATTTTATTATGAGCCATAACTTAAGCACTTCTGGATATGGAAAGTAATAAATAACAATAAGAAATAGAAATAAAGGAATTACCAACTTAATACTTCTCGACACAAATGTTATTCATATTTGCAGGATATGTTTGAAAATTCCAGTTTGATAGAATACCTTCGGCTTGTATGAGATTGTCCTCAAACATTTGGTTGCGGAGGTACCTACCTCTTCGTGAGTCCAAACAGATGAAAATTCGAGAATACCAAATCCAGACTGTATTCTCTCAGACTTCCCTCTGTTCCGCACATGAAGAAGCTCCTTGGATGTCAGAAGTTGATGGGGATTTTTAAATTATCCGACAGTAAACTATGAGACCGAGATTTTCAGATCTATCCTGCATTGATATAAATGCCTCAACAAGAATAGCAGTTATGTCAAACTGTAACCAGTAGTTAATGTTTTCATTTCAATTTCATAATACCATTAATTGTATTTTTTTATTATTGCATTCAATATTATGTAATTTATTTACTGATCGTCCCTCGTAGCATGAATCATTTAGCTCATTCTTTAAAAGCAATAAGATTTTTAGTGCTTTCTTTAAACTTGTATATTTTTATTAAAATTCCCAATCAAATTACGCGTTAGTTAAGATATATTTGTGTTATATGATATATATACCATCTAAGATAACAAGTAATTATTGAAATTTGATTTTTTTTCCTATTTAACTTTTTCAGATTTCATAATGTTTCTGCAATTAAATATTTCTTTTTTTTATTGCTGAATATGAAGACTTTCCTCATAAGAAATTTGTCACTTTTATACGTAGTTCTCTTGATATTTTAAGAGAGATTATTTCTTTAAAAAATATTTCTACTATACAAAAGTTTTGAAAATTTGTTAAAGGCATTCTTAGCTTTGGACTTAAGTCTGCTTTATAAATTCGAAACAAAATGGAAAAAAAGAAATTGGCAAAAATAAGCAAAACTGCTGATTTTAACAAAATAAAGCTATACTTGAAAATTGAACCAACTCAAAGTTGAAATAGAGTCTCATTTAATGCCCTAAGATTTAAAAAGAAGCAAAAGATCACTTGAGTATATATAATCTTATAAAGTATACTTTTTGTTTTACTCGATAGAATAAAATATTTGTTAAAAACCAAAACTATGCTCATTTAATAAGAAAAAGGGCGGAGCTTTAGATTTAGAACATAAAGTACTGATTAGTTGTATTTGAGGTTAGTTGCATTTGGTCGCCAACTAATTTATCAGTAACATTGTTTTGTTTAAATTTAATTGAACTTTCATGCATAAGTTTATGTTACTATTTGTGATAAGTATTTAAATTTTTTTTATTTTAATTGCCTTTCAACTATTCCACTTCTTGAGACATGAACCTCTCAAATTGAACCAAAGATCCTTGATATCATTAAACAAGTTCCTTAACATCATACTGTCATCAAATCTTTACTGTTCGGGTATTTTCTCTTATGTCCTAACTTTGTTTCTGAAGATGCTGTAATGTCATTCTTATATTCTTCATTTAATTGCGCAGTTGATAAGCAGAATCATTCGTCCTTATGTTTCAGACAATAATGTAAATCATAAGATTATACATTTGAAGAAACAACGAAAACGGATTGAATACAATTACAACAATCAATTCAATTGTTGAAAATATAGCAAACAAAATGTTTTTAAATATAGACGAAATTCAGAAAAAATCAAATTTCTACTGATATTACGCAGAACTGACGTGGAAAAATGTTTTATTAAATTTTGAAATTACCTCTTTTTCCATTTCCAGTCTTATGATCTTTTTCCAATATTTGAAATATTGTATTACAAATTATTTTTTATTGTGAAGTTGTTCGCATTTTTAACACTTTTTAGTGTTCTGACATTCGTTCATTACCAGAAACAAATGTAAAGTTACGCTTTAAAAGTCAAAACTTTCTCTAAAAAATTTATTTAAATCAATCCAGAATCACATAAACTATTTTCAAAATTCTTCAACCAAAATAAAAAAAAAATTATCTTTTTTTTTTTAATTTTTTTTTATTTACCATGTCCATCTCCATCTTCAGCCAGCCACTCAAACGCTGATTTTATGCAGGAAATTCGTTAGAATATCCAAGCTATTTCCAAACAAAAACGAAACATATTTTCCACGCCAGCTGGTTGACATCTTCAACGAAACTCGTAGCCTGTAATGATTGTCTTATCTGGAAGCAGCTTCTTATCTGACAAAAAAGGCGTTTTTCTTCACTTAGATTGAACAACATACATAATTCATCCCGTTGCATCTGTGTTTATTGCATTATCCTTGCCTTCAGAATGGACTTGCTTCCTATTTTTTGTCTTCTTTATCTTTGTGTTTCGTCTCTTTTTTCTATTTGTAGATTAAATCGGATTGAATTGCAAAAGTTATGTTCTTATAAATATAGTTAAAGAAGTCTTCGTTTTGGACAGGAAATTAGATATGCTGTTTGACTTAAGATAGAGGAACTGGATATTTCTAAAACCGAAGTTCAGGAAGAGGAAAGTTCGATGAGAAATGTTAACTAATACTGAAAAACACTATAATTAATTAGTTCATTTTTGATTTCTTGATTTTTCAGCCAAGAATTTGAAAACTAAGGTCATCGCGTCATCTTAAAAGGAAAAAAATATTGTATTAAAAAAAATGTGCTAACTTTATCATGAAGCCCAGTTTTTAAAAAATATATATTTAGAAAATAGTCACATTAATTTGTGAGCACAAAAATATATTTGTAATGAAATTAAACTATTACAACTGGAATAGCTATACAAGAATACATACCGGTGTTTTATTCGATGCAATAGTTCTCGTGTATTCTGAAAGAAACTTTCCTATTCTAGAAAATTTCATACACTTTATTCATAGGTAAATATTTAGAAAATAGTCACACTATTTTGTCAGTGCAACTGTACAAGTACATTTAGTACAAATGGAATAGCGGCACAAGAATACATATTGGAGTTTTATTCAATCCGATAGTTCATCTGTACTCTGAAAAAATCTTTCTAAAAAATTCCTTAGACTTTATCCAAAAGTAAATGTTTAGAAAATTACGCTAATTCGTGATCAGAAATAGTATTTTTAATGAATTAAACTAATGTATAAATACGTAACATTTAATGAAATTAAACTGGTACAACTGGAATAGTGACACAAGAAGACATACTGGATTTTTATTCGATGCGATAGTTCTTGTGTATTCTGAAAGAAACTTTCTTATACTAGCTTTCCTATTTCTTACATTTTATTTACAAGTAAGATTAAAAAGTAAGTATTTAGATAATAATCCTACTAATGTGAGGGCATAAAAAATATTTTAATGCAATTAAACTACTATAACTAGAATAGTGTCACAAGAATACATACCGGATTTTTATTCGATTAAAATAATCTTTCTTATTCTAGCGAATTTCTTAGACTATTCTTGCAAGTAAAATTAGAAAATAGTCGTACTAATTTGTGAGCATAAAAATATTTTAAAGGAAATTAAACTAGTACTTGGAATAGACACACAAGAATGCATACATTTTTATTCAATGCGGTTGTTCTTCCGCATTCTGAAAGAATCTTTTTTACTCTAGCGAATTTCTCAGACTTTATTTACAAATAAAATTAGAAAGTAAATATTTAGAAAATAGTCACAATAATGTGTGAGCCAAAAAAAAAATATCTGTAACGAAATTAAACTAGTATAATTGGAATAGCAACATAAGAATTCATAATATATTTTTATTCGATGAAAAAGTTCATGCGAACAGCAATTTTTTTAACGCCTATTTACAAAAACAAAAAAAAAGTTTTTTTAAAAGCATTGGTTTCAGATAATATATTTTGTAAATAATTTCATACAGATTTACAGTTTTGGTAATAATGTTAATTTGCTATATAAAATATATCTAATTCTTCGTGTTTATGAACCTTTCCATTGATGCACGCACATGTAAGGCCTAGTAGAAATAAATATCAAACATTTAAATTCATACACAAAGAGATCTTCAATGAACAATTTTATGAAAATATGTCGGTTAAATGTTTTGATAATGACATTAGCTTTTAATTTGATCATTCTGCAAAATAAAACATCTAGATTTTAATCATTTTAAATGAACTATCCAAAAACCCAGTTCAATAGTATTAGAATAGAGCACATAGAATTTTCAAATACATTATTTCATTAATATAAACACAGCAATAGATGTTTCATTTAGAAATGATATTCAAGACAAATATTTTTCTTTTCATATTTTTGCAATAAAAATTAAAATGTTATGATATATACACAATATTTACTGTTTAAGATATTATTTATTTGTTATATAAGAAAACGTTTGCTCTAATACCTTCTTCCATCTCTCAGGAAGCCTCATTATGCCTTCTTTCCAAAATTATTGTGTTTTGAACAAGAAATAATCCTTGAGGTGCGCTTTTATTTCGCTGAAGGATTTAATCTCGAAGAGAATTTTTTTAAGTGCATAAAGAAGTAATAATCAGTTGGAGGGAGATCTGGAGAATATGCAGGATATGGTTAAACATCCCAATCAAACTGTAAGAGCTTCTATCTTACGACTAATGCAATAGGTGATCTCGCGTTGTCTTAATGAAAAACAATGCCTCGTCGGTTCATTAAATCTGGCCGGTTTCTTTCTATGGCAGCTTTCAAATGAAACAGTTGATGACAGTATTTCTTTGAGTTTATTGTTTCACCTTGAGGAAGGAGCTCGTAGAAAATTACGCCTTTCCAATCCCATCAAATGGACGAAAGAACTTTTGGGGGGGTGTACAAACGAAACGTACAGAAAAAGAGCTTTGGTATGGCTTAAACTGATGACGTAGGCAACAAATATATGACCCTGCATGTTAACACAAACAGAGCTAGATAAAGCCATTCATAGTGCGATGAGAAAGTAACTTTTGAAGAACACCCAATATATATATATATATATATATATATATATATAACCTATCTAAAGCAAGAAATAGTTTGAAAACTAAACTAAAATGAAA
>JAPMOR010041441.1:0-18816 GCA_026543865.1 Argiope aurantia | reverse complement strand
CATAACAAAAACAGAGTTTAATCAATTATAGCAATAAAAAACAACGTAAAAACAACTGTCTTTTCTCAGCTGAAAGACGTGTCGGCAATTGCTGAATCTATTGATAACAAGATACTGCCTTAGGCAGTTAAGCTCATTAACCACGTTCAAATAAAGAATGGACAGTTACGCTCATTGACATTTAAGATCATTAACCACATTCCACTAAGTATTAACATCTAAAGTAACGCATTAGCCTTTCTTGAGATTATTTAACTATGATTGTTTTTAAAAAGTTATGGTAATTGAATATGATATAACACATTACATTTTTAGCTAAATTATAATTTATATGTATACAATACAATATTAAATCTATATATTATTTTAAGATATACAACTTTATGGTATTACGGCAAATACTATTGTTGTTTTGAGCTTTCAAATTTTCAAAATGCGTTTTTTTTCTTAAAGACTTTTACAATTTTGGTGAATATTGTGTCTATTTTTGAACAACTTATCAAATTTTTTTAAAGTGAATTTTTGTCATTGATTTCTTTATTTTAGGTAGGATACAGAACAATGGAAATTTTTTTATTGATTATGCAAAACGTATTTCAGTTAATTGTTATAACAAACCTTTGCTATAAAAAAAATAGATAACATTGTATTTCTCTTCTTTATATAAATGCGTTTAATTTCCCATTCCATTTTCACAAAATTCTTTCTGGAAGTGTGTGTTACGGCCAATAATTTTATGTTACGACCACAAGTGTTGCTGTAGTACACAGCATGCTAAAGAATTACTTATAGGTTAAGGCATTTCTTGGAACATTATAAATCATTATTTTTGGCATTGATAAGTATTACACATAGGGTGTTTTAAAGAAAAATAAATACTATGTATTCAAAACATAGTCACGAAAATATTTAAATTGTGGCAAAATATATTCTATAAAACTTAAAGTGGCGTATTCTGTCTCCTCAGAATAAATTTGAATTGATCCATCTCGCACAAGCTTTGTAAATCATGTTCTCAGTTTGGGTAACTCTTTTACATGCAGATTTTAGAAATATTATTCTGTATTTTGATCAAGAATAAATATCCTTAATTAGGAAATATTATTTTTTATTTATTTATCATAAGAACTGAATTAATAGAAGTCTGCTATAAATATTGTCCAAGAAATTGCATCATATATATATATTAGTTGCCACGCCTTATTTATTTTCCTATTTATAATCCGGGAAGGATGCTTTATTTCCAAGTTAGTAACAAATGAGTTTCCTATCCAATTTACTTTCATATTAAAAAGAATCTTTGAAACTCTTTATTATTAATAATTTAAAAAATATTTTCGTTTTATGTTTGTAATAAGTTGATTTTTTTTTAAATTAAATTATAATTATCTTTACTCATATTAAGATTATAATTTTTTTTTATTAAAGCTTTCAAAAATATTTGATTTAAATGGTTTCGTTTTCTCCAGGGCTTAATTTTACCTGCATTATAAATTTCATTTCCGAATTGGTATCATTTCTTTAATTCTCTACAAGAGCATCGTATATGGCAGCACGAGAATAATAATAAAAAAACAGATGATTCGAAGTCTTTTTGCTATAAAATGTAATGATATATATTGATGTATCGGTAGAATGTTTATTGGATAATTTAAAGATCTATTCCCCATTTTAAACATTATTCCGTCATGGTTCTAGAAATCACTGAATGGTATCATTAAATTTTCCTGAGCTGCACGCAAACAAGTAAGCTCATGTAATTAAGTCTTATGCACGAAAGAGTTTTCAAAGTTTTTAAAAGAGTTTATTATTTTAGAAACATAGATCTAAATTAGAGAAACATTTTCCTTTAAGTCTATAGTCCGTTTCTTCGTTAAATGCAGCGTGACTCATAATTGCTTAGGGCTGTAGTAGTGAATAATTTTCCTTAGTAAAATAAAACGTAATGCATATACACGCCTCTATTTGAAAATTATTTGAATAATTTCAAATATTTCACAGGCATTAAATTCTTCTACATTTTATAACTCAAGATATGGGTGGTTCTACTTCCCATTTTATCTAGCATATCTACCCAAATAAATAAATCAAGGATTAGTTTAGTTTAGGTTTAATTTAGTTTAGCATAGTTTAGTTATATTAATGATACTCTTTAAAGATACTTGAATATTGTTATGAGTGTAATCTGATAATTCAAATAAGGCACTTGAGTTGGCAGTATCAACCTTTAAGATTCTGCATATTACCAGAAAAAGAACTGTAAGTTCTAAAGAAAATTTTAATATGTATAGGTGCTTATAAAAGGTAGACATTTTGTCGGATCAATTTTGAACCAGGAATAAGGGTGTAAAGAAAAAAAATCTGGACTTTGTCATCAAGTTATCCTAGAACACATGATTTAAGAATTAAAGATAAAGGGGAAAATTAACATATCTCAAAATTAAATAGAGTATTTAATGGATTTCTAAAGAAGACTGAATTAATTTCTATATAATTTAACTAAAGGTGACCCTAGTAAGTATAGCACCTTAGTATTTTGCATTGGGAAAAACCAGGAAACCTCTAGTGGCAGACCGATCACAGCGAAAAATTTATTGATAAAGAATTTATTGGTTTCAAAGGCTGGGTAACTGTAAGGAATAAATATATTGAAAAGATGAGATGATATTTATTGAAATGCAAGGAAGGATAGATGAGTGCAGTGTTGACATATAAAGTTGATGATGCAGATAGATCCAGCATGTTTGACGAAAATTTTAAAAAAGTGCTGATTGTAACATTATATGGCCTTAATGTATGTAACCTTACCTTAATGTATGTAACATTATATGCCTTCTTAATAAATGCATTAATGGATAGAATTTTTTAAAAAGTTATAGAGGAAATTTCCGCCAGAAAGTCTAAAGTAAATTTTGCAGACATTTGGTAAAATGATGAATTTATTATCAATTGCACATATAAATACGAATTTATCATAATTTAGATACTGTTCATTTTGACACAGATGTTTATCAGTTTTGAAAAACAAAGTATTCTTATGCTGCAGATTGTAAGATATTGATACTGATACCATTGCTTTTTATTAATTCTACGTATTTAAAAAAACATATTTCTAACCAAGTTATATACATATTGACCTCCTTAATATGTTGATGTATGACAGCTTTAAAGACAATACCAAAGGTATCTATGTACATTTCATAAAACCGGTCTTCCCCTTTTAAAATACAGTTCAACTCCTGTGTCCCTAAGATGATAGAAGATGTGAGTACAAATTTCATAAGTTCTTTGGATTTCTGCGTATTTTTAAAACTCAAATATAATCAATATAAATAACATTGATCAATATGTATAAGATAAAATAAAAATGCGAGCATAAAAAAAGATTTAAGTGATTTAAGTTACTTTAGAAAGCGTCTCAATTTTTGTTTGATTGCTGTATATTATTGCATACGTTAATTTATTCAGCATAATATCGATAATTAAAGCATTTCAAGAATTTATTTATACCTAAAACTGAAGATGAAATCGTGCTAGTAATAATTAATATATTGAAAATATTATCGTAAGTTGCAAGTTAAGTAAATTTAAATTACTGTGATTTTTAAAAAAAAACCCGTATCTATATTTATAATTATTTTAGATAAATATTGAATTATAATTCATTTAGTGTATAGACTTTTATTTTCGGCTAAGAGTGAGTAATAAACTCATTAAAAATACTTGTAAATTATTGATCGGATAAATATTTATTTTTTTGCCTAAAAAATGAGAAACATAAATTAAAATTATTTGCAAATTGTTAATTCAGTGTAGAATAAATTTGCAAAGAAATTTTGAGAAAAAAAAGTTTTATGATGATTCTAACCCTGACAACCCTGTTTCTAAACGAATGCTCTAGCGGTTGCTGTAATGAGACGTTCGAAAACGTCAGGAAGCATATAAACTATATCAAATTATATCAATGTTTTGGAATTTTTGAACTATTTTACTTTGATATTTTACAGAATGAACATCTTAAAGGTATTCTATATTATACTAAATCTTATTTTGGAAATTTTTTAATAAGGGGTCTCTCCCAGTTAATCTATTTCTTAATTTTCACATATACTTTATGTGAAAATTGTCATTGTATTTCATTTTGCCATTTATATTTGTATCCATAAGTTGTCATTTATATTTCATACCTGCTTTGAATCGCAACCATGTTCTGTTCTTCTTTTAATACTTATAGATTCTACAAGTGATGATGGAGTTTATATTGTGGTAAAAGCTTATCGGCCAGTTAACAACTACGCTACCCGAGCAATTGCTTTTGAATTGTGGTCATGTTACTCGGCTGCGAACCACAACCATGTTCGATCCTCACGCATCATATATCGCCACATTAGTGACCTGGACGTGATCCAATCCAATGATTAGTGTCTTCTGTTTACGAGAATAGATAAACAGTGATTTAAAGTATAGATTTCCACATTATTAAAATCAATTTTAATTATTATCAGTTGAGTTCTTAAAATGGTTTAAATTTATCATAATATGAAGCATTACATTATTGGAATATACCTTCTTCGACAATGAAAGTCTTCACTCTTCAATTCCCCACTCTAATTTCAAAATACTGTCATTTTTTTTTAAATTTAACAGCGTATATGAACCATACTTAGTAGTAAATATTGAGTGTGAACCACTTTCAAGATATATTAATTATATGTATTGTTCATAAAATAATTCAAATTTTAAATTTAAAAGTAATTTTTAAAAAAATAATAAAAATGTTGAACAAGTAAAAACAAAATATACTCTCTACATTACATAGTGACATAATTTCTTAATTGTATGAAAAAACATAAGAAATAATTAGAATAATTAAGAATCAAAATAACAAAAATTTAAAATAATGTTGAAAATTAAAATGAAATTGGTTATTAAATTTTAAATATGCTCGAACAAATTTTAGCAAATAAAACAAAGGCATAGAGTTATTCAAGAAATCAAACAAAAGCATAAATTATTCAAGAAATACTTTTAAAAAAACTTTAAATCTTATTTCTCTTAAAATTGCTGACCCTTAGGCAATTTTCATTTTAAGTCTATTTAAAAATTTAGCCATGCTTCTCGTTTTTTTAATTATTTCTATGCAGTAAAATTAAAATAATATCAAATAATTAATCTTTGTCATATTAATAAAACCGGAGATATATGTTTTATTACTAATGCAAATATTCCTTTTTGTTACATTATTAATAAACTATATTTTAGGAAAAAATTATCAGATTTAAAATGCATTGATGTATTTACATGAAATATACTACGGTTATATGTATTGATTTAGTATTTGGAATTTATTAGGGAAAATTACATTAATTTATTATATAAATTTATTGGGGTTAAAGGCATTGATTTTATGCTTAAAATAATGTATTTGTGCAATTCAATGTAAACTTAAAATGGAACCAAAAAGAATTTTAAATACATTGCAATATTTTAAACGCCGTTTAATTTCTTTTTCATTTTCTTCACATTTTAAATAATTGATATTTAAGGGTTTCCTGACTTGTCTCAGTTTTAAAATTTTGTACAATAATATATTCAGGAAAATTAAACATTCTGAATTTAATATAGTTACTTGATTAATTCAAATTAAAGATTGATTCCATATGATGTCGCCATCTGTTAAGTGATTTGAAAAAGAATCGATAATATGATAACATAATTACAATAATGAATGATAAAATATATCCATTAAACTCAGTTTGTATGTTTTGATTTTAACTCTGATCAGAATTTCATCCGAAATAATACTTTTTGTTTAGTACGCTGACAAACACGCTTTTTAAAATATTTTCATTTTATTAATAATTGCAAACCATATTTTAATGCAGGAAGTACAGGAAATACCATAGAAAGAGTGAGTTAGAAATTGGTGGATTCAAAGATCCTTAGAACCCTTCATCTTCAATAAAAGTGCACCTATTCTTCCCTTCTTAGAAATATATATTATAACACATGATTTCCCCGTGGGTTTGCTGTAACTATCCCGGATGTAAGAAAGGAAGCTCCAGTTACGATATTCCGATTCAGATGCAGAAAAAAAAATTATCGATGGCATGTATGAACGGTTGGACTATCCATTACTTACTTTCTTTTTTCTTCTTTATTGGAAACTCGATAGTTACGGAAAATAAGGCAAAAGAATGCCATAGTCAAGGGCAGAAATGGTAGGGGTGAGATAAAAAGCTATTCTTTTTCTTCTCTTTTCTTTTCTCTCTTTCTCTCTCTCTATTTTTTCCCCCTTCTTTGAAAAATATTTAAAAAATCAGGCGTTGATGAAATATTGCCTGCTTTAACTGGTCATAAATAAAGTCGACGTCACTCGTAGAAAACTGAACTCTTTCGTCGGAACAAAAAATTAAAAATGAAAGAAAGTCCGATTTGAGAGAGTTTAAAGCAAAATTAATTTCTTTGCGAAACGAATTTTCAGAAGAAAAGTGTTCAAAATTGTTTTAAAAAGTAAAATTTATTATTTAAAAGTTTCAAGATAACAACCTAAATGGAAAAAATGTCTTAGAAATTATTTTTTATTATTATTCACTTAGAACTACCGCAGTGAGTTTCGGAGTATTATGACTTAATCAAGGAATAGAAAGAACAAATTTATAGGCTTTTCATCATTTTATCATCTATACTTGAATCATGTGTAAGCTAGGACAGATATGCTATTATATAAATGAAATAATATTATAATTATAATGGTCTGTGAAGTAGCTTTTTATATCTGGACACTGTTTTTTTTAACTAAATGCTTATAATTATTGAGGGACTAGTAAAGAGAATTAATAGACTTGACTATATAAAGAGAGACTAGTTGCTTAGAATATCTTTTTACTTCCTTAATTTTGCTGGGTCGATTTTTTCTTTCACACTTCCCTTTATTAAAAGTTAGAGATTATTAGACTTGGCTATGAATCAAGAACTGCTATCTCCCAATGCCCATATTGTTTCTTAAGTTAATGGTCACGCACTTTAAGTGCTGAGGTGTGGTGGAGGAGGAACGTTTGTTTTCTTCTCTCACAATAGTACTGTCTCAGATAAATCATATTTTCGCAAGATTAATATGCGAATCAGTGCAGGATCGAAATACGTTGGATTTCCATTGTGCCTCCAGATGGAAAATGTTATTATATATTTGTAGTATAAGATTTTAGCTGTAATATTATTTGTGTTTTATTCAACCAGATTGAAGAATTTAGAATTTATTTTTTAAGTAAGGAAACTTAATTAGAACGTCGATTTTATGCAAAAATATAAATCATGATTTTTTAATTTTTTTTTTTTTTTTTTTTTTTTTTTTTTTTTTGTAAAACTATTTGAATTTTGTTTCGAAGTCCAGTTTTCAGGTAGTTAATATATTTCCGTTTTTATATTTCCGTTTATATACGATTTAATGCCATTTTGTAGTTTTAAATGCTATTTTCTGGTTTATTAGTAGAGTTTTCTTCCAAAAAACGTCATAAATTAAAATGTATTCCATATATTTTTGTTCAAATTTTGTAAAATAATTTCTCAATATGTCCTGCTGTTCCTCAATTAAAGAATAAGTAATCTATTAATTTAAAGATATTTATAATTCTTTTATTGTTTACAATGCGAAAGAAATTGAAATGTCGGATCAAATTATTTAAAGAGTAAACAGAAATACAGATTCTTTTTAATTCAGATATTTGGTAATATATTTCTTAACCTATCTGTAAAATTGTAAACAAATCATTTGATAAACTTGTAAATTAAATTATTTTTGAGTTATACCACTTTTTAGCAAAAAAAAGACATTTTTCCCAAAACGTTTGGAAACGTTTTTTTTTTACTTGACTGATATATATTTGCTTAATAGATGCTTTATCAATCTTTTTATTCAGATATTTAAAAAAAAAACTATTTTTTTGCACAATTTTCAAAAAATTCCTCCATGACCTTGATTGTCCTTCGTGTACTCCTTTTTAAAGTCCTAAGGTATTTAATTTTTATATCATTTCAAATTATTTGAAAGAAATCCAAAAGAATAATAATGGGAAGAATAGCAGTTGGTATTCTAAAGAAATTTGCTTCAACTTCTGATAAATGTTACTGAGTTTTGAGAAGCTCCTTTAAAAATAATTTTAACTGAAATATTTTTAAAATAAATATCAATTGGTGTAAAAATTCTATTCTTGGCTTCAATAGTATTAACTCCTTCACTTTTCTGATTACCTATTATTTTATGTTGTGATTTAAATAATTGTTTCCACTTTAAATATGATGAATCAAAATAATTTTATTTTTAACTAATTATATCTTTTGGGAAGTTCGATGATTTTTCTTTTTGATCATCTTCAGAAAATGCATATACACCAGCAGAAATGTTTTGGTATGAAATTTTTTTTAAAAAAATTCATGGAAACGATTTTTATACTTTTTACTTTTATATAATTTTCTAACTTCACTGTCTGTCACTCTCTTTTGTTTGAGCACGTCTCTATTTTTCAGTCATTCGGTGAGATTTTCTATTTTGCTTTTGTTTTGTTTTCTAATGCGAAATCCTTGTGGAAGATAAAATGAGTAAAATCAATATTTTTCATTTTATTTAACAAAATATATTTTTTATATTCACTAGCGTTATTTTTCTTATCGTGATTTTTATTTCCTTTATATCTATCATGTCAGGAAACACCGTGTCATATTTATTCGATCAATAAGTTCAAAAATATCCTAAATTTGCAAATTTTTTAAACGAAAACAAATTAAATGCAACTTTTTTGTTTGTCAAAATATATATATATAAAAAAATCTCAAATTAAAAAAAATATTTTAATATGTTCATTGCTAGCCCCTCCAAAAATATGAATGATTTCGTAACGGCACGATAATTCATCTAACTTTTATTTCATTATATCTAATATGACTCTTTAAAGGGTTGCAAATATGCATGTTTTAAGTTCGTCAACATGGATCAGAAGCAAAGAAATAACACTTGTTGCTTAATATAACATTTCCTCCCCCAAATGTCGACTATCTATCGTATATCTATCTCAAGTTAAGGCATAGCTGACATTGTTTTTCTAATTGATGTTTCTAAAGAACTACTGTTCGTTTCAGTATCCTGTGGCGAACACTTTTCGACGATTGTATCCTACTAAGGGGTGAGATTCGGAAGGGTGGTTGCATTTTCGGAATTTTTCTTCAGTCTTTGACCTTGATTCCCCACAATTCTTCTCGTTCATTTTTTCTTCATGTGTATCGTTTCGTTTCATATATTTATTTTATTTTATTTTAATTTAATCTGCTAGTAATCTGAGTTTGCTTTATTGTTTAATATAAATATATCCTCCTTTTATCTTTCCTCTCACGCCCATTTTGACGAATTAAACCCACCCTACAGCAAGCGCAAATGAACGGAGTGGTCTGGAATCCGTTGACAAACAATAGATAATCCCAATCAAACAGAAATGAGAAATTACCAATTTATAAATAATTTAAAATAAAAATCTATATACAATAAAAATGCATCCACTTTTTTAATTCCCACTATCACAAAATGTCGTTTACAAAATTTCAACAACAGAAAAATGAAAAAAAAAAAGAGCTTATAAAATAGAACAGAAAAGAATCTTGTAATACTGGATTTAAGAAGACACGCTGGGCCTTATAACCCTTCATTTTCTATAAAGCCTCACCTACATCTTTATTCCTGGAGAAACGCAATGTAGCAGATGATTTCCCCGTGGATTTGAGGTAACTAGCCCGGATGTAAGACGGGGAGCTTCAGTTACGATATTCCGATTAAGAAGGAGAGAATATCGATAACCTGTATCAATGTAACGATTATCCGTTACTTGTGTTCCTTCTTTCTTTTTTGCCGGAAACTTGATCGTTACGATAAAAAGTATCAGAAAAAAAAGCACCAATCTTTCGCAGAAATTATGGAGAAAAAATAAACACTAAGTTAAAGTCTTGATTTAAAAATTTTCAAAATCAGCTTGCATATTCCTTGCCATTACGAGACATAAAAATCGTTATGTAGATTTAGAGAAATCTGCCTCAGTCAAATAAAATATTTGAAAAACTGGGAAAATTGAATTTTAAGAGACCTCTTGACGAATTTGATTTTTGTGCTGACTTGATATTCTAAAGTAAATAGTTTGTAATGACTTTTGGATTATAGCTGTTGAATAAATGACATACTATATTTCTGGAAGGGCAAACTTTATGGAAAATGTCAATCAAATGATGGATATCGGTTTTTGTGTGAATATTTTCTGAAATGGTAATCTAATAGCTGATTCGGTCAAAGCGAATATTTAAAATGTAAATTCTGCTTCAAAAGTGATTGCTTGACATATTTTATATCGCACGCCTTTGGCTATCAGTTGATTTGTTGAAAACCTGGTTCCTTTATATTAAAGTTAATGTTCTACCTGAAAAAGTTATTTATCTTAACATAAAATTGTGATAGTTATTATAGGCATGTTCTTTAATAGTTTAAACATATTCTGTTTATATTGTGCATAAATCTTCAAAATGGAATTTAGTAACGTGATATTACAGTCCGATTAACCTATTCACTGCCAAGTAAATTTAGAGCGTCTTGTTTGGGTGCCAAGGTCAGTCTAAAATTGCAGCACACACTACGAGATATCTCAGAGCCGGCAGTTTTGGTGCACACACTTAGTATGAGATAACTCGTAGCCGGCAGTTTCGGAGCGCACACTTATTACGAAATATCTCCTAGCCGCTCGTAGTTGTCAGTGAATGGGTTAAACGCTTAATAGTCTTAGTAACTTAATTCTGATTTCTTGTTATCTTTTATAGTAGTGTTTATTTATTTCTTTTCTTTTCCGATTTTTCGTTAAGGCTTAGACGATAATTAGTAGATTCTTTCTTCTTTCCCTCCCAAAAAACGAAAAAAAAATCAATTAAATATTTGGTGCAACAATGAAAAGGATGAGAATTTCATTGAAATAGTGAAATCTACGGTTGAAAATTACTCAAAAATTATCTTTTTTAAAATTACCAAAATTTTAAAAATTAATGCATGCAGTTGTATTTTAAATTAGAAAAATATTATATAGATGTTTATTCTTCTATACAATGCATTGAGAAATTATATTTTATATTAATAATAAATGACGAAATTACTTTCTATAAATTAGTGCTAACTGTAAGGATAAATGAAATATAATAAAATTAAATAAATTAACAATTACTTAAAATGCGTTCGCTATCAAAAATTTATTTAGAGTTTTGTATGTTAATATATTTAAATGATAATCTTATGCATATTAAATACAAACTTAAAAGACAATTTCTTTTTATTTCCTAACAAAAAAATATTTTGAAACGCGTGTTTCACTTAAATATATATTTATTATTTGAAATGATATAAAAATTTATTATCTCAAATTTTTCATTTAGAAAATAAACAATTTGATATAAAAAATATCTTTATAATTTTGAAAATATTTTCCAAGAAAGGTATCAAACTTGGATATTTTTAAAGAGAAAAAATGCTTATGTTGTTAATTATTTTTGACAGTTTCAAATTTAAAAAAAAATCGACTAATATTTTTTAATCAATTATTTTTTTTATTTATAAGAAAATTTGGCTTTTAATGTTTATTTACATATGCCTATTTTTTTCTGACCATTTACACAGATAGAGGAAGAAATAAATCATCTTCTTTCACGGAAGCAAGTCCCTGTCAGAATTTCAAAAGAAATTGTATAAATAAAAACAACAATTCAATAGCTCTAAGCAACAATGACTCTTTAAAGCATGAAATAAAAATAATCTCTGCATAAAATCTTGTGCCAAATATAAAAGAAACAAGCGAAAAAAATTGAAAAATCAAAATTCTAAATCCACCAAATAATTAAAATACAACAAAATGTATTTTATGTAACAAATATCATTATCTGGTATTAAAAATATAAAAAGTGTAGAAGGTAGTAAGAAAAAAGAGGAAATGTTTCAATTGAATTCTATTTTTACCTGGAATCTTGAATTACTTTCAGTTACTTTTTAATCAAATGGAAAGAAGTTTTTCGATTTCTTTTTAGAATTCCATCTACATAATCCTCAGTCACAGAGTTGTACAACTGCAGAAAAAAAAATGGCTAAACGAATTTCAGCCAAATGAATGTGAATCTTTTCTTCTTGGCTCTTTTCAATGGGATTAAACAAAAATAATAAATTATGTGTCTCATGTTTTAGCATTCATTCGTTTTTAAAGATTTTGAATAAAAGGATTTAGGAATTTTTTATGCATTTTTTAAGTCTTTTCTGATCTTGAATTATTTTTATTAATTAAATATTTTCTATTTTTTATTTGTTTAATTGTTAATTTTCCGGATATGGGTTTCTTAGCCGCATATATTATTCAGAGTTGATTTATAACTATTATAGCTCGAAGGTTTCGGAAGATGATTTTTTTTTGAAATAATAGAATGGATGAGATAGCCCTGAAGGTTGATACCTAACTTTTTTCATTTTATAAATGCGTATTGTATGACCTTCGTTTTCAATTCGATATTTTTTGGTTATTCTTATTAAATAAATCTTTATTTGTTTCATTTTATATATTTATAAATAGAAAAAAAAGTGAAATTATTTTGATTTTTCGAAAATTCTATTTTAAGATTATGATGAGTCTCTACGCTGAAACAACAAAATTAACATCTTTGGAACTAATAAGCGCAATGCTATACTAATAAGCAATCTATACTATATTTGAAAACAAGAAATACTCAAAAATAATTTTTTACAGATTTCTATGAAATGCTGGGCAAAATTCATTTATAGGAATCCTAAATATCTTTCCTTGCGTGTGTGAGTAATATAAATAAAGGAAAGTACTAGGCAGATACATTTCATAAGCAAAATTTCAAATATACAGCAAATTTTAGATGAAATCTTTTAATGGACTATCTATATGTCTTTCTGTATGTTTTATATAAATGTGTTATGCATATATATATATATATATACTCTGTATGTTTTATATGTTTTTCTGTACATTCTATATACAGAATATATTTTGTATATTCTATATGCTTTTCAGTATATTTTATGTACAAAATATATTTCGGATATTCTAAATGTCTTTGAATATTCTATATGCAGAATATATTCTGTATATTCTATATGTTTTCTGCATATTTTTATATTTTATATGCATATCTATATGTCTTTCTGTATTCATATAAGCATGGGAAATTTTTAATAAATTGCAATGACGCAGAAAAACTACTTTGGTTATAGGTTTTGCAATTAAAATAGCATATCCATATTAAATTTTTGACTATATCTGAAACAGAGGAATACAACACGCATTCTCAATTTTCTACATCATATTATGAAACACCAAAAGAACCATGTTTTTTCACTATGAGCGGTGAAAGAAAGGCTGCAATTCCTATGTGCTTTTTTTTATCCAGTTTGCATTTATTTTTCATATCAAAGCCAAAAAAAGTCTGCACCCTGTCGTGATCGCAGCTTACCAGTATAATAAATATTTATACGGAGTTTTAGAGAATGACTTATAAATATAACTCCTATAATTTAGCTATATTTTTCAATTACTATTAATTAGTTTTTTTTACTAATTGGGAAAGTATATGATTACATTTTTTTTGTATTTGATGTGGTTACTAGCACTACTTTCATGCAAAGAAATAGGGAAGAGTATATCTGAAAATATTACAGAAAATATTCAAAAATATATCAATTTCATCGATGAAGCAGGCCCTTAAAAACATAATTGTCCGAGAAAATTATCTTTTATTTGTCCGCTGTTAATCTTGGTGTTGTAATTTCATTTTCTTTTTACTAGGCAAGCATTTTCCCCCCTTAACTTTCAGCAATGAAGGGATAAAACATTTGATGAAACAAAAATGATTTGAATTTCACGGCCAATATTAAAACATCAATGGAAATTTTGTCAAAATAATAGAGAATTTTTTTTTAATTCAAGAATAAATTAACGATAGTAAAATTGATATAATGAAAAAGACACATGTTTTAAATCTATAAAAAGTGTGAATGTCATTTTCTTGCAAAATTAGTTTCAGAAGTAAGAAGAGAAAAGTCCACGGTTTTGCTTAAATTCAAATCAATAAATGTTTTTACGAAATTGCGTGAAGACGCAACTTGCCACTGCCCAAAACTTATTTATGCCATTTTAGTGTCGAGGTGAAACGGGCAATCCTGTTCAACAGTAAAAGACATTAGCACATCCGATTTTATTACTCGCAAAAAATGATTAAAAGCTGTTTTGCTAATAAATAGCTTATGTTTAAGGCACAGTTTTTGTTGTTGTGTTGTTGTCCTGACTTATGGCACTTTACAAGCTCGCTGACAGTTATCTATCAACGATTTAAGCTGAATGAAGGCCACTTATTTTTTCAGTCGTGTCAACTAGGGCCAATAGTACGACTTAGCTTCTTCAAGCGTCACATTCGCTTGCACAACCCCTTTTTACAGTGAGGTTTACAACGCGAACCCAGGACGCCCAGATCACTGGAAGACTCACTTCCAGAATGCCAGAACACCGGCGACTTGTTTGGTTGAATTTCTTAAAAGTTGAAGTTTGAGAACAATAATCAATAGCTATTTTTCATTTCCATTAATTAAAAAAAAGCGCTAGGTAACAAATGAAGGAGCCTGTAATAGTAGATATGAACAAAAAATCACTACTTTCAATTAATAATAATTAATTAACAATTAGTTATAAGTAGTAATATTATTATTTTCAAACTAATTCTCTTCTTTCAATTAATGTTACAGTTTTTCTTAATAAATGTTTCATTATAATTAAAAAGGGAAATACTAAAACATTAATTTTACTCCCAGTAATTAAGACATTACGTCACTTTGTTAATTAATTCATTAAGCTGCTGAAGCACTGCCTATTATTAGCTGGTTTTTCTCAAGACTTGATTTGCGTGTCACTTTAGTCTGAATATTTCCATGACAACAATTAAAACAAATAAACGCCAAAACATTTTCGTTTAAAAATTTTCCATTACTAAATTCTCATAAAAAAATTCTGGCTAAATTTCTATTGTAACTCTTTATTTAATTAAAAGCTTATTAAATAACTTTGCCTCTTTCTATTTGAAACTAATAAACTTTTGCACTGAGGTACTTATCCTAGATTCAGAACCAATTATGTATTGTTCGCCATCGTATCCCAGCTCATTCTTTATGCTATCGTTTCATCACGTGGCTAATCTACGCAATCCAATGTTTCATGTGACTTATTTCAAACGACCAGATTTAGACATTTGTCATGTTAAAAGGACAGAGACAGCTTGTGAGATTGAAGGAATTTCATTTTCAAATGATTGGAATTGTCTTGAAAATTCCAAAAAACATGTCACAAATACCGTGATCACTTTGGAATATTGAAATTTTCACATTTAAAACAAAACAACGTCTATTAATAGTTATTTTAATGAAATGATTTGTATCTTATGGATAAAGATTTCTTAAACTCATAATTTGGAATGGATGAAAATTTGGCCATTTGTTCTGCAAACAAAGAAATAAGAAAAATGCGAAGAATAAATAATGATTTCTCATTAACTATATGAATACTTCAAACTTATTCTAAATTCTTATATTTTTAAGTATGAAGGAGGAAATTTAAATGGAATAATTCCAATTATCTTTACATTTGTATAATGAACGTAACTACATTTTCAATTGAAAGCTGATGCACAATAAATTTCAGAATAAAAATTGTGCAAAGCACATGCATTGCACTAAAGGTAATTGACTCCATGAGGTACAAATACAGTTCGTATATTTGTGACAGTTTATGGTGATATTAGGAAAAATAAATGGGAAACTAATTGCATAAGATGGAATTATATCCCTTAAAACTTGTAATCCTAATGAACTTAAAAACGATTGATAAAAAATTTCTACTCATTATTAAATAACCCAGATTCTTCTATAAACTTATTAATAAATAAAAAAATTGAAAAGAAAAAGTGGTGTTCATTCTAATTCATTCTTTGGCTTCTAATCACATCTAAATAGCTTATAAATTAATCTTAAATGTTGCTACTATAAAAAATATGCCACGAAAATAATCTGTTGCATGCAAAATTGAAAAAAGAAAAGAAATATAAAATAAATAAAAACACGTAACGCGTGCAATACGATGCTTTGTTCCACAAGAAAATATAAAACATAGGTAAGAAGCAGCAAAGTGTATATAGAAAGTATTAACTGTAGAAATACGAAACACAAGCATCTATAACTCAACAATAGAGCTAATAGTGCTCTAAAGCTTGCTACATGATGAACTTTAAAAGTGAGAATTTCTGCTGCAGTAAGTACTTCTATTTCTGTAGTTTTTCTATGATAAGCAATCGAATTTTATGAAAGCATCTTGAATATTGGTATCGAATAGAGATATCAACATAAATCTTGTATTTTCCAGATCATTTTTTATTTCGCTAAATTTATACACTTTCATGATAAATTCGGGAATCATTGATCTAACATTAATTTAGATTCATCAAAAAATCTGTAAGTCTTCCTTTACTACTATCAGAATAACTGTCCGTGGAAACAATTTTAGTTGTAATAATAGATATATTTCCAGTATCTAATAATTAGTTCTGACATTGAATATAAAATATTAAATTTGCATCCCACTATTTATTAAATTTCTTTTTTAATCTTAAGCGTTTCATATAAGTTCTATAAAAGAAAATATTTTGAAAATACTTCAAATGATATCAGATTATTTGAAATCGATGTTTCAATCGAAGTGAAATATTCTCAGAATTGATGAATTTTTTCAGAAAATATCTAAATTTCACAAAGGAATTTTTTTTTCCTTACAATATTAGAAAAAAATATTTTGTTTTATTCAAGAAGAAATATGTCTAAATTCTACTTACTCATTATTCTATCAAAAAATTATCAAATTAGTATTAAACACTTGTAACAAGTAACTTTTACGCTATAGCATTCGTCCTATCTTCAGAAGCAATTATTAAAACTCTCATCAGTGGATCTCAATTCATTACATTCCCGGTCTGCCGTGGGCCAAATCTGTGTAATCTAATTTCTCACCTGACTTGTTTCAAATGAACAGTATAGGATTCACCATATTAAGTGGACGAAAGCAATCTCAGAATAGGAAGATGTTTCAATTCAAGACAATTTGTAACATCCGCGTATTCCAAGTGAGAGCTGCTATGAATATTATGACTTAGTTTGCAAATGATTTATCAAATATCTTAAATCAAATAGGATTTTAGGATTTTTTAAGACATTAATAATGTATTAATAACATTATAATTGATATGTTTATAGATAGAATTGCAATAAAGACAGATTAAAAGAAAAAAAATCAAATTTTTAAAGATAGTAACTAATGTTTATGGAGTATATAAGTTTTTTTTAACAATTGAATCTCAATATGGAAATTATAAAATCATGACTGACCAAGATGATTTTTATAGTTTTTTTATTACGATTTAATATGATGTATTAATAACATTATATTGTATATGTTTATAGATAGAATTGCAATAAAGACAGATTAAAAGGAAAAATTAAAATTTTCAAAGAATTATAATTAATGTTCTGCAGTATATAAGTTTTCATTCATTCATTCGAATCTTAATATTAAAATCATGAGTTTTTTTTATTACAATTTAATACAATGTATTAATTGTCCTTTAGTGGATATGTTTAAAGATAAAATTAACAGTAAAGAAATATAAAAGGAAACAAACTAATTTTGTAAGAATTAAAATTAATGGTCTGCAGTGTATCAGCTTTCTTGAACCAATCAAATCTGAATATTGAAATCCTGAATGACCATATCAAGAGGATGTTTTAGAGTTTTTTATTGCTATTTAATACTATATATTAATAACATTATAGTGGATATGTTTATATATAAAATTGCAATGAAGGCATACTAAAAGAAAAAAAAATAATTTGCTAAGAATAAAAGTTAATGCTCTGCAGTATAGCAGCTTTCATTTATCCACTCGAATCTTATTACTGAAATCATAAATGACCATAACAAGAGGAATTTTAGAGTTTTTTTATTACAATTTAATACAAAGTATTAATGACATTATAGTGGATATGCTTAAAGATAGAATTGCCATGGGGACAGTTTAAAAGGAAAATATTCAAATTTTTGAAGATTAATAACTAATTCTCAGCTGTATATAAGACTGCATTTATCTAAACGAATCTCATTATTGAAATCGTAAATGACCATATCAAGAGAGAGTGTTATCGTTTTTCTTATTTTGATTTAATACGAAGTATTAATGACGTTATAGTGGATATGTTTATAGATAGAACTGCAATAAGAAATATAAGAAAAAAAATCTCATTTTGAAAGATTTATAATCAATACACAGCTGCGTATCAAATTGCATTTATCCACTTGAATCTCAATATTGAAATTCTAAATGACCATATCAAAATGATTTTTGCTATAGTTTTTTTTATTACCATTTAATACGACGTATTAATAACGTTATAGTGCATATGTTTATGGATATCATTACAGTAAAGGCAAGTTAAAAGGAAAAATTTAAATTTTGAAGGAATGGCAACTAATAATTTGCTGCATTTAGATTGCACTCAAATTTCAATTTTGAAATCATCTATGATCATATCAGCAATATTTTATGAATGAATAGTGAATTCCAGAACAATCTAATTCAACTTTCCTATCTAAAATCCGCCATCTATTGAATGATCTAATATGAAAGAACAGTTATATTTTTATT
>JAPMOR010041435.1:51421-150714 GCA_026543865.1 Argiope aurantia | reverse complement strand
AACAAAATTTTCTACAGATTCATCATGAAGAGATCGATTAATTAACAATGTTTAATTTTAAATGCATCAAACACTAAGAAAATAAAATGAATCGTTTAAAATAATCGGTCGAAAACAGGTTTAAAAAAACTACTTAAAAAACGATGTACTTAAAACTATAAGCATATGCAAAAAATATATAACTAACATAAATACAATTTAATTACAAAAGCATGCAACTAACCTAAAAATAATTTAAATCAAGAATCATCCGTTGATAATATTGTCAACAATCAGAACAAAATGCGCATGCGAGCATTTTCAACGCAAGTTACGGCAACGGAAACGGGTTAATTTTTCTACGCCAGTTGGGGTAACACTATGCAGATTAGAAATTTTTAATTTTCTTTATTCTGTGTTATTTTAATTCAAAAGTACTTCAGAATGAATCTGAAAGATCGATTAATTAACAATGTTTAATTTGAAATGCATAAAACATTAAGAAAATAAACAGAATCTTTTGAAATAATCGGCCGAAAAATATTAACCCTAGCCTCATTACTGTTGGGGCAAAAACCCGAAGCCTTCAGGCCTTATCACACGGGCTAATACCGTCTACACTTTCGTGGACAGTTTTCCGTTTATACCAGCAGGCAACCAGTCAAGCAGGATTTTCGTCATCTTGGACTGTTTTCAACCGACTTGAAAGTGTAGACGATAGTGACGGAAAGATTGTTTGTAAACGAAATTCAGCCAATCTTGCATGGCTTTGGTAGTGACGTAGTTGCCATGAATGGCGCGATTGACGCCAATATGAAACTAATTTGTAAACACATTTCCGAATCACTCCTTAAAAAGACGGCAAAAAAATGATGTATGGTCTTGTGATAAAATCGGTTTTGATCGACTTTATTCTTGAAAATCCGGCTATTTGGAATCCACTGAATATTCATTATTAAAGAAAAATGTTATACGAAGAAATTCGTGCAATAATTATCAGAAGATGAAGAGATATTGACACCCGTAGATAGTCATCAAAACCAAGAAAATTTATTTTCAGAACTAAAAAAGAAAAAAAAAATTAATGTTTATGTGAACTGTCTTCTTTTTGTGAACTGTATTTGATCAGATTAAATCTTTAATTTTTTAAAAAATAATGGTGGAATTTTTGAATTTTTAAAATATGTAATTAACATCTTCCATACAGTTAAAAAATTATTTAATTCCTATGCTGTTGTGAAAGTTCAATTCATTTTCTTATCGTTGAAATATCGTTCAGAACATTATATAGTACATTTGAGGGAACTGCAGAATATGAATGATTCTGTTATTGTTTAATGTTTTAATTAATAAATAATAGAGAAGTTTTTATTTTTAAAATTAATTGCACATCCAATTCGCAAAATCGCTTTTTTAGCATATTTCTGTGTTAAATTTGATTTTCACAATTTAATCTATAAAATACCAGTATAGATACATTATGCAATTATTAGATTTTTTTGTATTTAAGCCTGTCATTATTACTGAAAAATTAACAAAATTGATATAACAGCAATACAGTACGCGAAAAAAGTATAAGGACAACATGTAATTGCATGAAAATATGCTTTATTTCCATTTCGCCTAAATGAACTTTTTATATTTCTTACTTCTGCTGCATAATTTTGTGATAACACTTATACCACATAAAAAACATAATTTAGCTTCAAAATATTGATTTTAAAAAATTTAACATTAAAGGAAATATGGAAAAAATTATAAGGACATGTTGTAAAATACTTAAAGAGTGGTTCAATAATCAAGAAAACTACCTTTTTTGTCAATCACTTGAATAAACCGAGAGGTCATAGATCCTGAAAGATCTTTTAAAATGTCCACAGATATTTTTTCCCAAGCGTCTTTGATAGCGACGACAAGATCTTGTGTACATTGATACTGTGTGCCGTTTTTATAAACTTCTCGGGCTAGAAGTCCCCATAAGTTTTCGATTGGATTAAAATGGGACTTCTCGTCGGCCAATCAAATAAATTTACAGAATTAGCTTCAAACCAGAGTTTTGCACTCGTAGAAACGTGTATCGAAGCATTATCCTGCCGAAAAATATAGTCCCCTGAAGTAATTAGTGGCGCTTCAGGTAACAAACTTCCTCCTAACATATCAACATACCTGTCCGAATTCATTTTACGGTTGATAAATACAATTGGAGTGGTTCCATTTGCCGCAAAAGCGCCCCATACCATAACCGAGCCACCACCATATTGACGCCTGGAAAACACTTCCTTGGTATTTCGCAGATCATACCAAAAATAAGGAAAACCATTAGGTCCATTAAGGTTGAACTTTTTTTCGTCCGAAAAAATTGCATCAGCCCACTTTTGACCAAAAGAAATGTATTTTTTTGGCAAAGTAAACTCTTCTTTTCTTATGATGATTTGTAAGAGGGGGGCGTGACACTAATTTCCCATAAGAAACTTGAGGATGTTTACTCAAAACATTTTGAACAGTCCGTGTTGAGCATGGTGAACTGAAATTTTGTCTAACTTCATTTGCGGTTTCTCTTTTCTCGCAAGCTCTCCTTACAATCATTCTTTTTTGTCGACGAGTGAGAATTTCTGGTCTCCCAGTTCACTTTTTCATACCATACATGCCAGGATTTTTTAGAAAATTATAAACCGCCGTTTTAGATCTCTTGATTCTTTTTGAAATTTCCCATCCACTTAATCCACATTCTCGAAAAGTAACAATTTTTCCTTTTTCAGTCAGAAAGTTGAGTTCCTTTGGGCATCGTTTAAAAATTCACACTGAAAGTCGCCGAATGGAAAATTCTTTTCGCAAATGAATCTTTTAACTCGGAATTATCATTTTATGCTTTCAAATATGCAAATTTTTAAATAATTATTGGAAAAAAAGCAATGTCCTTATACTTTTTTCCGTTTTTCATTTAGGTTTAAAAATCAAAATTTAAATTTTAGCAGATTTAAAATTGAAAATTTTAATTACTTTACGCATAAAATATTTTAGTTTTACTTCTATTTTTGCTGCAAAAATTTGCATACGATTCTGTAAACAAGGCTTCTAGATTTGACGATTTTTCGCGTGTCCTTATAATTTTTTCGGGCACTATATATCCCAGGATATAATGTACGGAATATATGAACAGGAATCCCACTACCGAAATGAGTAAACTACAGATATTCACCAAATAGAAAAGGCGAATAAAGAGCGATAAATTTGCCATAAAGTACAACTGTGTTTAAGGTTTACGATACCGCAAATCCCCATGTGACGTCACTACACACATTTTTCCGTGCGCGTTTGTCCACGAAAGTGTAGACGGTATTTGCCCGTGTGATAAGGCCTTTACTCATTTGGCGTTGGGGAAAATGAAAAGATTTTTTGGCGGGAAAGTTAGTTTTTAATTAATAATTAAAATTTCAAAAAAAGGGACCCCAGGTGCACATTCCCGACCTCCAAGGTATACACGTACCACATTTGGTAGCTGTAGGTCTAATGGTCTTTTCTGTAGAGCGCCAACACACGCACACGCACACGCACACAATGAGCTTTATATAAGTATATAGATAGATAGATAGATAAATGGCTTATTAACTATTATTTTAAAAGAATTAACTTACGCATCAAGTGTCTCGAATTAGGTTATAAGTATTGATGGAATTTAATTTCTATTTTATATTTACTCCATATTATATTTTATTAGTTTTGAAAAAAAATGAATATAACAATAAAAATGTTTTACATTAACTTTGATTTCTTATTAAAATTATTTAGATACAATGTTTTAAAAATATTTCAAATGCTTTTCTCATAAAAGAAGCCAACTGTTATTTAAGTTATACCTTACAATAATATAATTCAACAGTTAAACACATTACCCATGAAAATCATGGTTAGAAATGCAATAGAAAATAGAATTCCAATTGGCAGTCAAGCATTAGCTTATGGTAAAATTAACACATTGATCGCTCTAGAATTTTAAATGAATTGGTTGAAAAATGACAATTGATATTCATGCTTATTCAGTGAGAATTTATATACATAATTAGCATTTTACATAACTAGTATTTTGGTGCATATTTGTAACAAAACGTAATGTTTTTTTTTTCACGTGCTCTTAACAATTCCCATTACAGCGCCAATGAAATCATTCTACTACGACTGAGAATATATTATTTTTCATCCAAATAATAATTTCATGCCAAAAGCAGCATATATAAAAAAGGGGCTCTTCGATTATTTTATATAGTGTAATGCATAGAGTGTAATCGGCAGGTCTGGTTGGTGGTTCAAAGGCCCGTTTATTTTGCGGGTCACTTATAATGCTAATTACACATTATGATCATCAATTATTCAAATGAAACATAGTTTTAACGAAATCGGTGAGCGGTTTTTGCTCTGAATTTTATAATACGGATAGCAATATATTCTAATGGCTGCAGTTTCGTCAAATTTACTGCGATACTTGTAATTACTCTGTACATAAGTTGATTGGTTGGTTGTCTCGGATTTTCTAGCGCAAAAGCCATCTTTGACCATGCTGCGTCAAGTAAATGGTAAGAAAATATAGCAAACAATAAAAACTCACATATTAAGATAAAAAACAAACAGTATTAACATAAAAATGCAAAAATTGAAGTGCAAAAATGTTAATAAATTTATATGAAACACTGATACAATAAAAGTGTTACAATAAAGGGATGTAAAAGGTCAAACATGAACATAAGTCAAAAGGCACTAAATACAAGTATAAACGTTAATTGTTTTTAAAAATTAAAAAATATTTTGATTGTATGTTTTACCCACTAGGTCTTGTATTTAAGAGAAGACGTAGAAAAAATTACAACAGTGACCATTAAAATCGGGACATTCAATTAAAATATGTTTAACACTAAAAGCAATATTACAAGTGGTACACCTGGTACCCTTTCACCGATGATATGAGGATGGGTAAAGTGAGTGTGTCGTTTACGGAGGCACCTCAATTTGACATCAACGTACAACTGTACATAAGATATCCATACTATATTTTGTATAATTTTGTGTTCTTAAAAGATATGAAATAATTTGGTTTTCTACGGCACTGAATTTTTTTGTACTTTTTTTTTCACGATTTCCAGTAGAATTTAGGACTTTCAGAGCTTCTACTTCTCCCGGGATGCTTGGATAACAAAATTTATTAACACATCTTTTCGAATAACCCAATCTGGTTTTCCACGCATGCCATATAATATACCATAATATACCTGTTATTAACTTCAATAAATCCTCGTATTAAATTTTTATGCAATCTTATTTGGGCTCATCGTTTAAAAATAAAAAGACAAATGAATCTTTGATATTAAAATAAGTCGACGCAGAACAAATTTTCGAGAAGGCAGTATAAAACACTTGAAGTCAGATAAGTCTAATGTTTTTACTAAAATAATTTTTATTCTTTCAATAAATGCATTTGAATTTAAGCTATGGAGCTTGTGGAAATTAGCGTCTCGAATGAAGACAAATTTTATAAACAGGATTTATATGAAAAAAATAATTAATGAAGAACATTTAAAAAAAGAACCGCAAGAAATCATTGAACATTATTTAGCAGTCAAATGCACTTTTAACTCATTGAAACTTTCAATTTCAAGAACAGAGGATATGCCCATAACTTGGCATTTAAATATGCAAGTTGTATTCTAAAATATTTATCTACAATTTTAAAGATAGATGCAGAATTACCAGCAAGATAAATAAATAGTATGTTAAAATAAAGAAATTTTAAATTAAAACGGTAGTTCTTGGATTGCAGTATTATTGCTGGAATTCCAGTCCTAGACAAACAGATTAATAATTCAATGATCTAACAACTGAGCCACTTAACAATTCAACGTTCTATCAAATGAGTTGAAGGACTAGGGACTCAACTAGGATAGTAAGGTTTATCTGTGCAATCTCATTCTGAATGCATTAAGAGATTTGGTAATTGAAAATATTGTTTCTCACCACAGTCAACAAAGAAGTATAACATATAGAAGAGATATTGGCAAATATTTTAACGGATATTAAGTGAGTGCCGAATCAACCGAATCTCGACGAGATCGAGAAAATTGGAACAATTCTGACGACAAAAAATGGTGACTCGATGAAATACAAGAATTTTGTCGATGCGAAAGCCAGGATGCGAAAGCCTAGGATGCCTCTAGGATGCTAAAGCCAGAGATCCTTTTAAAAATTCTATATCTTATCATAGAAACTAGATAAGCATGAGGCACTCACACGAGGAGTGAATTTTCTCCTTGGAGTGGCACTGAGTGAAGTTTTTTTCTTGCATTCTGAGCGCTATCATTCTGTTCTGTCTGCTTGTGTTGCGTTTCTTTAGGTTTTTTTCATTCTAGGTGTACGCCATTACTTTGTTTTTCTACCTGTGCCTTGTATTTTCTTTTGGAATAATACGTCATTTTCTAATATCAAAAACACTGGACTTCTTTCACTATGCGTTAACGAACGATTACCGTATCAAAATTTGCATGTTTATTATTTAGTATGAATTTTTTAGTTCATATTAATTTTTTTTATTTATACTTGTTTAACTCTGGTAACTTCATTAGTTTTCCTTATTATGGTTTCACTAAAACATATAAATAATTAGCCGTTTTTTTGTATAGGGGACATTTTTCTGAGTATTACAAAAAACTTGATCATTAATTAAATATAAATTTAATAATTTATGATATTGTAAGAAAATCTTCTATCTGAAGATGTGTGAATAATGGACAGTTAAAAGATTAATGATATACTAGTATAACGCAAATTCTTGCTCTTGCATATACTTGACAACCATAAATTAACACTTACATAAAAAATTCCTTAAAAATAGCTTTAAAAGGTTGAGTAGTTTAGCACATTTGTTATAATAAAGACATAAATTCTAAAATTTTTTCTATGTATGTTATTGACAGAAAACTTTTCTTTTTTTTTGCAAAGATAGTGAATCTTACTAATATTGTCGAGGCGGCTAATAACTTTGATAATTGATACATTCTCCTCAATTAATTACTAAATAAATGAATATTATAAGAAATTAGTTAAAAAATAAAACTTATCTAAGCTTTAATTATAATATTAATTTTCTAAGATTTTCTAACAAGTATTTTAGAACACTAAAAATATACAAAACTATGAACACTATTAAGCCCTTAACAAATATAAAAATGCTGTTGTGATATTAAACAATGCAACATACATATAAAAATAATTATAAATATTTTCTGTTGTTGTTATATACAAAAATATACTTGTTTGTGTTTCCACTAATGTAAATAGTCTTTGTATGTTTCTTTTAAAAATAATATTTGATGGAACATTTTTAACATTTAATTTCCATAGCCTAATATTCTGAATAGTATGACACTTATTTTATATATATATCTGCAGATGACAATGATAATGAAATATTTTTTTCAATTCTTAGCACATATTTTTCAAATATGGTTAGAGGTATTTTTCAACAGAAGAAAAAAGGGCAGACGACATTGAAGAATTTTTGTTAATGTATGATTTGCCCATACATGTGTAGAATCAATTATAGAATTTAATTTTGAGTGGAAAGATCTTTCTGTTGTATCGTTTGTTCATTGACAATTACGTTTTCTAGATATAAAAATTCTATTCCTCAAATGCCCCATTAGATTTTAAGAAATCTTTTTTCTGAAATTAACTTTATATTTCTTTACAAATTATATTACACAGCAATTTCAAAATGAAAACAGAACAATATATCAAGATTTCAATGCCATATCTTAGCGAAGTCCATTGTTTATTTGTAAAGAAATTTTTCAAATTTTTGAGAATACATTAATAAATCTGATTAGATTATAAGATTTTTTATTCTTTCAAGCATTAAAAGTATATTTTGTATAAATTCATTAAGTATTGAATATAGTTAAAATTAGACAAATGAAATTGAATATTTTTATTTCTTCTTTATTTAACAAGAGATACTTGAATAGGATTCCATTGAAAATAAAATATATAGATTTAGGATTTTCCTTTATTTCTGAAATTATAATAATATCCATTTTTAAAAAATAATTTAACATTTCATTTATATATTATTTTAGCTATTAAAACGAAGTAAATGTTTTAATTTAGAATGTCAATTTAAAAAAATTGCTTTTCAAAAAGTTTAAATTATTTTTGTCAATTGTATATTCTTTAAAAGTATAAATTTAAGAATAATATTTGTATGGAAGATTTGCATTTTATGGCTGCTATAAAACAATGAGAATGCGATAGCAAATCCTTGATATATTTCGGTTAATTGTGTTTCTGCATGTATAGATTAACACTTTAAAATGATCATAAAATTTTATAACTTCCATTAAAATGTGCAACAAGAAAGGACTTAACCTTTAAGTTCTCATTAGTTGGCTCTTAAAATCACAGAGAAGGAGAAAAAATTTAAAAGCTTAAAAATGCGTCACGAATTTGCTTGCTACAGTTCGAAAACAAGTTGTAAACAATGCATTATTAATTTTACAGAGATCGATCTCATTGTAATTTCAAATTTCTTATTTGTATTTTCTCTATTTCTTTTGTTTCAACTCTATCACAAAACCTTTATTACATGATTCGATTGTTTACGCAATATATTAAATGTATATACAGTAAATATCAACATAATTTACCAACAGAAATGTTAGATACATCATTGTATTTCATTGTTACGAATTTGTAATATTGCTTTCCATCTAAGAGTGTCCTTTAATAAGAAAGATGATATTATTGACAATTCTAGATGTCGAATAAATGCCGAGTCAACGATGGTCTCTGGCATATGTGGCAAGTTGACAATGAAATTGTGGGATTGGGCGACATAATTAACGATTGCAAAAACTATAAGAACCTTAATAATGGCAATAGCATTATTATGATTCTAGTTATGTTGATACTAAACGAAATTTCTATCCACTCTTTCGGAAATTAGGAAAAGCTGAGATTCAGTCAGTATTGAGTCAATGAGAGTAGCAGACGAGTCGAGAGGCGTGAGTAGTTGTGAAAAATCTCTCACCTGTTAGTTGTATCTGAGTATTTTGTGTTACTACACTTATTTATTAGCGACTCGATGATTGTATGCTTTTGTTTACTGTAAGTGTTATTCTTGTATACGCTTTGGCTGTATTTTTTGTGCATGGATTTGTGATGTATAATATAGATGTTCGTTATTTGTTATTGGTCTTGCTGGATTTAATTCGAAACAAAATTTAACAAAATTAATTAATTAAATTTAAATGAAATCAATTCACAGGAAATCTGTTTGTCTGGCCGTTTAAATACAAGTGAACTCGATAACTATAAAACACAAGGAGTTGGAAAGATAAAATTTAGTACACAGGTTTAGCATCTAAAATACAGATATTAATTTCTGAACTAAATTCATCAGAAGGTTGACAGTCAGTGTATCTACACTTTCGCATGCTTATAAACGAAATGATTTAAATCAATGAAAGTTGATATACTATGGTGTGACTACAACTATACTTTTATTTTAAATTTTGGCATCAATCGGCAGGAAGGTGGATGGACAAACTATATATTTTCTAGATGGATTCAGTAAAAATGCTAGCTTCAATCCGAAGGTCTATATTTCGTAACTATCGTTCGTCAATGCCATGCATGTCATACCCAGGATCTACAATTTTACGCGGAAGATAAGGAATAAATCCTTTATTGCAATTTCTGGGTTAAAAGTTTAATTCCTATTTCTTGAAATAAATTCGTTCGACTATTAGTAAACATGTTATTTGATTAGACTGGGGCAGATACTAAGTCTATCAAAAATCTTGAAATCGAAGAGCGGTGGAGTATAATTTTCATTTCATTGCGAATTTCCATTGATATAATTGTATTTTGGGGTTTCTTTCACATGAAATGCAGATCTAACGATGTTGATGAAATAGATATTTACGCCTCATTTGTAATTCAAATAAAAACTAAAGAAACAAAAACT
Source organism: Argiope aurantia (assembly GCA_026543865.1). Classification (NCBI taxonomy): domain Eukaryota; kingdom Metazoa; phylum Arthropoda; class Arachnida; order Araneae; family Araneidae; genus Argiope; species Argiope aurantia. The sequence continues at coordinate 140,726 of JAPMOR010041435.1, read as the reverse complement.
AATATATTTGAATATATGATTTTCCAAATGATAGTATGAACGATTAACTAAAATCTCAGAATATAATTGAGGATTTAAAAAAACAAACAAATAATGGCGAAATTTAATTCAAAAGAGTAAATATTTATTTAGTAAAATACTTTTCTTTTTTAAAATTATGATACACATTCCTCGATACAGAAGTTTAAAAGAATGGATTCATAAAATTCAGCTCCTATGTTGATACAAGCATGAAACTAACTGTTCCAGTATGTAATGTATGTATACTAACATACTTGTGGAACTGGAGTTATAACAAAATTAATTAATTTGAATAAAATTTACCATTATAAATAAAAATTGAGCAATTAAGAAAAAGAGTTTAAAACGAAATTATTTATTTAATCTATATATTTATAAGTAAATAGCTCTGCGGTTACTTATATACCCAAAGAGAAGACAAAGAAAATTGTCATTTACAATAATGCATGTAAATGAATGGAAATTCCTTCTGAAACAGAAATTTGAAAAATCAGAACACCAGAAAAAAGAACTTTTTTGTTGTTGCTGGAAACTTAGTTTCGAGAGCTAATCCTATAGATCTACTTGCAATAGTAAACAATTGCCGGATACAATGAAATCCAAATTACTAGATTGTTTCTTTGGGTGCTTTATTAAATTAATAGTTAAAAGAGAATTGTAAGAATACGAAATAGTAGTGTGAGGATTTTTTTTATTTATTTCTTTGTTAACGAAAATAGGCTTTTCTCTTTTTAATAAAAAATATTGTTTTGATTTATGCAATATATAACTGGATGAAAATATTGCAGACGATTTTTTATTGTGATTCCTTGCATCTATTATGCTACTAATATTAAGTTTCGTAACAATATAAAATTCCGGAAAATATTTTTTTAATCAAAAGAAATAAAATACATATTACATGATTCTGCAATTTATTTATTTTTTCATAACCATCATTAACTAAAAAAAGGAGTTAATGGAATTTAAAATTCATTAAAGCTCTTGCGGGATCTTAAGACAAAATTATTTGCCATTTACAAATTTCAACACTTCGAAAATGCATGTTATCATTATTACATAATAATAACATGCATGCAGAAAAATTAAATTTTTAAAAGTCTCATTTTTATGTATCATGAAAGCAGAAGAACCATCAGTAGAATATTGCGCTGAAAAAAATCAGAATAATCAATCAGCAAATCCAGCTGCAAGTGGAATAATCAATAAGAAAATCCAGTTTTTAACAAGTTTCTTCTTTCTAGTAAATAGTACTTTTAATATAATTCTCGTTTATATTGTGAAATACTTTTATGAATCAGCAATTTTTATCATTCTTGGTACTGATTCATTGCCATGTGAAGGTCATCAGGAAGTGAATGTAATTGTAATTTTTATGAAGATGTAGTGTAAGTATTTTCTATTTGCACCTTTCAGGTGTATATTATTTTGATATGAATAATTGTTTTTAATTTTTCGGAATTTTTTTATTTGTATACTTATATTTTATTTTTTCATTCTTTTCAAATAAATTCCTTTGAATTATTTTGTATCATGTTATTTCTTTAATTCCATAGCCATTAAAGTGATCAAGAATCTGATTAATTTAATACGCAGATATATATACTCATCTTTTCTTTTGTTGAATAAAAGTTCCTTTTTTTGTTATACGCTAGTGTAAAATTATATTAAAATAATACATACGTAGGTTTTGTTTACAGAAGAACAAATAATAAATTCAATTTATTATTTCTTTTAGTAAACTGAAAATGTTGATAAAAATTGACTTAAAAACAAAATAAATTGAATACCATGGTAATATTTTCAAGACACAGTGCAAAAATGTATTCAAATTAAATAAATGTTCAATATATTTTAAATTAAAATATTTAATATGTACCACAGATAAAAAAATACTGAAGAAAGAATTCGATATTCTTGTGTTCGAATAATAAAAGGTAAAAAATTAAGTTAACAAATGACGCATTTCAAATAATATGATTTAAAGATGAAAAATGTTTTTCATAGATTACTTGAAAAAAAATACAACTTATATTTCTATAATCCCATTATTTACTATATTGTTTGAATAATTCACGCTTAAAATATTTTTTGAAACTGATTAAAATGTGAATAAATAATAAGAATTTTAGTCATATTTCTATGAAAGGACAAGCAATTTCTTTTTTAATATGAATACTTTTTCACTGGATAGTTTTCTTTCAATAACTACCGATTCACGTACAAATTTTTATCTAAATATTGTGTTTATATATGAAAAATGATATCGGTTTAGAATAATCAAAACTATTTGATGTTTGGGCGCTTATTGAAAACTACTTGTTTGAAAGGATATAAATATTGTTTATAATGATATTTTTTATGTTTTATACATGCGTACTATAATAACATATGTTGAGATTTCCATAATATTATTTTATATTTTATCAAATAATTAATACAGCTCATATTTAGGAATTCATTAAAATATTTACCAAACAATAATAAAGCATTTTAAAATTTTAGTGATTAAATACAAATTATTGAAATACATTGTTAAAATTTCGCTAAAATATATTATAATTTTTGCACAATGTACTTCAAAACGTTCAATACTGTTACGGATAATCCACTATGCCGAAATGTATATAAAAAAAGAAATAGTTATAAGATGTAACAATGGACAGAATTAGTAGATAGCAAATCCTGTTGAAGATGCTCAGCTTATAATAAATCCAGGGCTCACCCTCCTCTCAGGCTAAATCCTCTCATGGCGACCAACACTCTAATGAGAAAATTGACACGATTCTCTTCATTTGCTTTAGCGTCTCACTTTATGATGGCTTGAGAATTAAGATAGCCAAATCTTTAATCATCATTCATATAGTTTACCGAGATGTTGGGTTAATTCTTGAGTTTTCTCGAACCTTCGTTTTTATCGCCAAATGATGACAAAATTAGCCGCCAAACTAAGAGTTATTGGCTCCGCATTCTTCAGAATGCCTGTATTGCTCTTTTCCTTGCTTTGAGTCTAGCTATGTACGGTAGTAATATCTCAAACTCGTAACAACATTTTTCTTTCAAACCCCTCTCTATCTCATAAAATAATTTATAATTATTAATCCGTTAAAAATTTTGCTTTTTTTCTCTTAACCCAGTGCTGTCTTATTATTTTTTTAAAAACTATGGAATGTTCGAGATGAATCCTGATTACATATAATTTTCTAATCGAATTATAGCTCCTTTGAATTTAATTTTAGCTTATAATTTTGAAAAGCGATAATTAAATGTCCGAATGATGTTTAGGCATAATGCTTACGAGCTTAAATATAAATTACATTTTTTCAGTCACATCCTTTTTTTTTCATTTCATATATTTCTAAACATGAAAAGATCTATATTTTATCTAAGATCGATTTATGATTAATATTGTATTTTTCCACTCGAAAACTCTTTTTAGTTTTGAGCACGTCACTGCCTTTCGGATGCATTCAACTGTGAAAACAAGTAGAACCCGCATTTCATTTGACATACAAATCACTCGGCGTGACTTAGAACCACAGAATGTCGATAGATCTTCCTTCAAAAAACATCAAATGGTTTTTTGTTTTAATTTACCCACAAAAGATAAAGGGCTTTACTTCCTATTTGTTTTCTTGCTATTCTTAACTTTTATACGCTCAGTTTAGATTCTATTTCCCAGAAATTTCAGTTAATTTTGTTGTTTGTATTATTTCTTTTTTATGTTTTATTCGCTTAGGATGTTTTTAATATCATACGAAATAAAATAGAAGTATATTTTCATTACTGAAGACAGTGGAATTTTTTTTTCCTAATCGTAATGTTTTCAATTTCTTTCCTAATTTGCATCTAAATTTCTGTCAGTTGCATTGTTGCAGCAAATTTTATCATTCGAAGAAAAAAAAAGAATATAATATATATTAATATATTTTTTCATTACGTATTAATTAACTTTCACACTCCATATGTTCTTTGAAATTAAAAAGTTTGAATATTTTATTTCCTTAATAGAAACACGTTTCCCTTTAAGCTAAATGGCAGATAACATTTCTTTAAAAGTATAATATTTTTTTAAAATAAAGTTTAGCATGTGACAAATTTACACAAAAAGCAAAACACTTTTTTTCCTCTCTAAATTGTTTATTTATCCTAAGTAACAAATCCTTCAAATAAATGAAATATGATTCATTTTTATTTCTAATGTCTACATTAACGGATTACAAACATTATTTCTAAATTTTTAATTTCGTTTAATATTAAAAAGGAACATGTAAGCATTGTGTCATAGCATATAGAGCAGTTAAGAAATGTAATTTTCAAATAAATATACTCTAGTAAACCATTTATAATGATCCGTAAATGTTTCATATTTTTCTTTATTAGGCAGAAAGTTGTCATATTGATCTATTTTTGCTTCTGTACCCCAGAAATTATTTTATGCTGCTGTTTCGTACTATATCAACCGTCAACGTTGAATATTCTATTTATAGAATAGTTGTATCTCTCCTCCATTGCTAAACCGAACGAATGCATTTTTCTTGTTTTTCGTTATATCTATGAAGTTAATTTTTTCCTCCTAAATTATTTTCTACTGGAATATGTTCCCCATTTGCCAAATTTCGGAACCATTTGGTGCTTGCTTTATGTCTGAAGGAATGCAATGGAATTCGAAATTATCATCGTTTTATTTTATTACATCTTAAAGAAATTTTCAACCGATACATGTTTTCCATTAACTTAATTCTTAAATGAAATGACCATTGTTTTGAATTATTTTTGCTTTCATTTATTGTGGAAATAATGTAAAGGAATTCAAAACTTTCTTTATTTTTTGGTATTTAAGACATTTCAAAACATCCTTTTAACACTATTTATAAAAAGTTTTAAAAATATTTTACTAATTCTTCAATAGTACCTTTTTTCAAAAATTAAAACTTTTTTAATTTAAAATAATTTTTAAAAATTACTTACATCTATTCCTTAAATCGTTGGCGTTAACGACCTAAAACAATTGACATCTTCCAAAAATTATTTCTCTTCACGTCACTAACTTCATTATTAAAGATAATTAACCCTTTCGCTTCTGATCCGGCCCAAGCGGCAGTGTAAATCATTACTGATAGTCTGATTTCTTTTTCAAACGAGGGATGCAGAATGTAAAACGAGTTATGGCCACGTAGGTCTTCACTTCACGTCCTAAAACTCTCATTTGAAACAGAAACCGGCCCACAAGTAAAGAATTTGCACTGCTGGTTGTGCCGGGCCAGTAGTGAAATACAGGACAATAATTATAAATCACAAAAAAGTGAAATAAATGGTTTGCGAATTATAAAGTTGAACGAATTGATATTTATAAAAAATACAATAAAGCATAAGATATTTGTGTTTTGGTGTCTTGGTGTACATTTATTCATAGGATCTTGCCATTCCAAAATTTAATAAAAACTGGAACGAATGAAATTGGAAGTGAAATATTTTTTCACTAATATCTTTTCATCGGGAGGTAAGTAACAAGCAACCATGCAAATTAAATCGAAATATGCAAAGACGAAATTCCTTACAAATAAAGAACACACACACACACACACACACACAAAATGCGTGTGCATACTTTTCTGGAATTTATATAGTTACACGCATTTAAGGTGTATCGCGAAAATAAAATCCTTTCTGAAAGAATATTTTCTTTGAGGTATGTTAAGATAAAACGAGTTTTTTTATTTTTGAAAATTCGAATTATTTTAGAAATTAGTTATTTATAATAAAGAAAATATTTACTAGAAGGAAAAAAAATTCACAGAGAAAGTAAAAAGATTTCTAGTTATTATTTTTTTAAAAATTAGAATGGATTGTTAACTGCCTGAAAGTCGTTTATATTACCAGAAAGTTTTCGGGTTATATTTAGAGCAGAGAAAATAAGAATGATTAAGAAATATATTTGTATTTAAAAAAAGCGGTAAATATAATTATTGAGATGTCGAATTCTAATTTTTTTTCTACTCTAGGGTTTTAATTCTTGCATAATTTTTCCTGAATCTTTATAAATTTTTAAAGAATTACAAAGTTGCTATCTTTTAAAGATATTTAGAAATAATAAGTAAAAATTAAAAAGCACTACTTAATTTCCAATTTCTATTACTGATAAAGATGAATGTTTGTATGTATATGAGTATAGTATAGTATAAGACAAATTGTTTGAGCTACGAAATTTGGCATATATATACTTTGGAAGTTAGTATAGAATAGAATATTATATAGAATTTATTAATGCATTCGCACGCAATTTCTTTACTACATTACTAAAGACACAATTTTCAAGCGTCGGATTCGAAAAATAAATATCTATACACTTGTTGCGTTCATGACTTTTCCCAAGATCAACAATTTTATGTGGGACGATGATGGATAATATCTTTGTTAGAGAGTATGTGATAAAATTTTGGGGAGACCACGGGAGCAAGCTTGCAATAATGTCCATTTTATGATTCATATTCATGAATATCATTTTTGAAATATGAATGTTTTTAACTAATGATAAATACAGTAGAGATGAAGAGAGATTAAATAAAATGTTCAATTTACTATGTACATTAATTCTCCCACAACGCCAAACGATTGTCTTCAACTATAAATGCATATGGTATTAAAAAATTATTTTTACAACTACGTCTCTAACAAAAGAAAAAAAATGAAAATTTTCCGGAATTTCGATTATTCTCAAAATGAATGAAAATCTTAACTTTTTGTTGCTTTACATATGAAACAGGACAAAAAAAAATTTTCTGTTTAAAATTTGTTCCCCACTTTTTCTTTCCGTTCATTGTAAGCTGATATATAATTTAATTTAATTATCAATTCTCTTTTTCTTAAATTTTTTTAAGTATTTCATTATGTAGGTTAATGAAGAAAAATTTTTTAGTAGTTTTTAAATATCTGATAATAATTCTTTTTTATTTTTTTATTTTTATTAGTCACTTCATATTGTTGCTTAAAAACCAATACCAACCATATATTACAACAAAAAAAAATTGAATTTTCCACAGCCAAAGCCGAATAGCTCCAATTTTTTCACATTCGGTAAAAATATAAAACTGCATGGTCATGTATGATTAAAAAAAATCTCAGTACTATTTATTATTGATTTAAAAAAATTCTTATGAAATTTTGGAAATTGAGATTAAACTATTGTTTACTAAAAAAAACCTATTCTTTTTGAAATTTTCAGTGTTTAGCAAGGTTATATGGGCCTTAGCTAGGCGAGATCTTATGCAGACGTTTCTTCGTATGTAAGGAAGGTGGTTCAAATTCAGAAGTTTCGTCGGATAACTTGAAATGAAGTTGGATCCCATGTAGATGTATTTTTAAACAAGAGCAAGAAAGGAGGCTCACTTGTGGATATACCTTCGAATGACGTATTAGAAAGGATGTTCAAATGTGGATATCTCTTTTGATGAAGTGTAAGAAAGGAGGTTCACATGCGGATATCTCTTCGGATGACATACAAGAAAGGGGAATCACATGTGGACGTCTTTTAGAATATATAAGAAACATGGATCACATTCAGAAGGTCTTTTCAAATAATGTGCAAGGAAAGTGGATCACATATCAATATCTCTTTGAATAGATGTGAGAAAAATGGATCCCATGTAGATATCCATCACATGATGCATACATACCACGGGTGAACTCAGTCGGATGAAATGAACATAAAAAATAGTAAAGCATTTTGATATCTGTTAATAATCGCTTTACTTATTAGGTAAAAGAAAAATAATTGATTTTGCTAACATTTTGAAAGGATATTACTATTATTAATTCAATTATTAAATAGATCTTGTACTTCTATTGGACAAAGCAGAACAATAGTTAAACCAAATTGTACGGAAAAGGAAGAATCCACTAGAAATCTGTAGGAATCAAGAAGTGTCGTTGAATATATCAATTATCAATATATATATCAATTCGCTGTATTCTATTCCGATAAAAGTAAGAATCAATACCGGGTACACTTAGGATTGAAAACACTAATTTTTGAGCTCTATCAGCGTTCTAAAAGCGAAAACGAAAAGTTTTATTTTGCAATGTATTGTAAAATTCTTTTACAGGAATTTTATTATACATTGACTAGTAAAATAATTTTTTTAAAATTCTTTATGTTATATTTCAGCATATTCCAATGCAGACTTTTATTTGCCGTTTTTTCAGTAATAAATCCATATCCCTAACACTCTAAGCAACTCATGCGTGTCGACTCATAAACCTAGCATCTTATAAAGTCTGTGCCATTTTTTGCGGATTCCGCATTTCATATTTTCTTGCACAAAAATCGTCTTCCTTTGCAAAATATATTATATTTGATTTCTTTTGTAAATATGAATTTGCTTCTGAAGAATATTCTCTGGCAGACATTGAGCAAACACATTTATTTTGTGCTGATTCTACTACCTGCATGGAATTGTTTATTGAAGTCTAGATAAATCTATATCGTCAAGATAAAAATTGAGGGACTTGAAAAAAGAATTTGTATTTTGGGAATAAAAGGGAAAAAAAGAATTTGTATTTTGATGTATTCCAAGCTCACCATGTGTATAGGTTCAGAAGAGATAAATGTAGTAGTACCAGTAATTCTTTTAATCGAGAGCAATGGGTATAATTAAAATTTATTTTTTCAAACTAAAGAAATATAATTCGATTTTCAGTAGCAGTCCTTAAACACTTCGTCTTAAGTTCAGTGTTACATTTTATATAAAATATTTTAACTTAGATGATTAATCAGATTACCTTTGTTATACACTTTTACTTAAAAAAGCGGAACTAAAATGGATCATTATTTTATTAAAAACACATAAAACTTTGAATTGTCTCATTCCTTTTTCCCTACTTGAAATTGAAGAAAAAGACACTAGGTTAAAAGCATATACTACAAATCCTGGACAAATGTATGCTTGAATCCATGTCAACGCCATTGTCAAATTTGCGGCTGTAAAATTTTTAATTTTTTATAAATGCTTATTATTTTTCTGTTTTCAGTATTCTTTTTTCATGCTACTGAGCATTGAATCTTGTATTAGTTTTCATTATTCAGATAAATTAATGTCATTCACGATATGCTTAAAATTCTATGTTATTTGAATTCTGTTGTAAATTCTATTCTTCTTTCTATCTATTTATGAGATTATATCTCTTTCCCTCTAGCTGAAGCCTGCATATGTTAAATCAATAATGCACAAATTCATATAATTTTGATGTCTATCATGCATTGGCATGTAGCATGTTTCTTCATTTTTATAAATTCAATCAAAAACTCTTCTTCTTAGCCTATTCAGAAGCCCAATAACATTCGAAAAGCAATGATTTCAAAGAGTTATTTAAAATGCAACAACAAAATATTTGGCTAAAGCCTTCATGGCTATTCATCGTTTGAGAAAACTTATTAAACCTTCACAAAATATTTCCCAAATTCTATCAAATAAGAAATTGACTTTAGATACTCAAGCTTAGATTTCCTGTGTCATAATGAAAGCAAGATTTTTCGAAATGGAATAATAATATATCTTCGTTTATTTCCTATTTTTTTAATCAATCTTTCCTATTTTAGACTCTGCCATCGGCGGAGCAATATGTTATTTCACAACAAAGACAAAAGGACTTTTTGCTGATTATATCTTGTTGTATACCAATTTTGCATTCTTCTCAGTACCTCAAGTATTAATGATTTTTTAACAATAGCAATCTTTAAATGAGACTATACCATTGTCGGAGTTCTTCACAGTATGCATAAAGAAAGCAAGCACTGTTAAAAGTGGACTGTATCTTGTGAGTATAAGTAAAAAATTGCAAAATGAGCTCTTTTCTTTTTTCTACTAAAACTGAGACAATGTATATATTTTTTTCTTATTTTTTCATATATTTATATGTTTTTCCCTTTTCTTTACAATTCTTTTCTTTTTCTTTTTCTATTTATTTCTCAGTTTTCTAAATTGTCTATCTTTGGTAAATTTTATTATTTACTAATTATGTTGCAATGATACTGTTTCTGTGGAATATTATGTAGGTCTTGCGCTTGAGCCATTTAGATCTTTCCCACTTTTTCTTTTTATGCCTGATCCTTTACTTTTAGTTCCGGCTTTATTTTCTTTAGCTTGATTAGCATATAGTACACATGCGAATGAAATAATTTTGTTGAATGGCTAGCCCTTTGACAGCTATTTAAATTCTATTTTTGTATTTTTATTATAAATTCTTACCGGTGTAACGCCACTTTTGGCACACACCTAAACATCATCAGAATACAAACTTCCGGATTTCATTCCGAAAAACAGTTTATTATTAAGTTGAAGCTAAAAATAAATTGCATTAAACGTTGTGCATGAAATGAGCCTTATGTTCAAATTTTTTGGTGTTTTAAGAAATTCCAATTAAATCCAAAAATTTAAATGTGACGTCTTCTTATTTTTAAGAATAGTTTAAGTAGAAGTTCAGAATTTTTAATTTCAAAGAAATAGGTAAATTATGAGTATTTACCTATAAATATTTAATTCCTTGCAAAAATAATTACAATTTAATAAATTCAAATTATAGCTTTATAAATTCTTGCTTCAAGATTTATCATAAGGAGTTCTCAGATCATATTTAGTTTTCGTTTAATACAAATTTCAAAGTTTCAATGAGTGAATTAAAATATCTGTACTATTAGTGTGGAATTGGTGCAAGTAAGAATTAAAAATTATCGAAATTATTAATTAATGATTACAAAAAGGAAATTGTTGAAGAAGGTTATTTTTGGAAACACAAAACCTTATACATAAAAGGAATGAACATAATTATAATTTTAATTGGAAGATTTCAAACAAGATATTAATGATTTTAAATGTTAAGCAAAATTATATTTTTCATTGTTGAAACAAGAAACATATGAAGCAACCAATTAATCTAATGATTTAAAGATTACATTTGAAATAATATAAAAACGAGAAAAGAGTAAATAATTACTCAAATATATTTAAAATATTTTACCATCTTATATACACTTTATCAATTTGTTCCATTTTTAATTAAATAATATCAGCTTATTCATATCTTAGTTAAAAGACGTAAAGCAATGACAAGAACATAAAGAGAATAAAATAGCCGAGAGAAATACAAAGTAGAAAATCTTTCCTTTTTATTTAATATCTTCCGCAATAAATTCCTCTAGGTAACAAATTTATGCAAATACCCTAAATTCTTTGTTTTAATGAGCATTTTAGAAATTTGTTTTATTTTCTTTATAGGTCACGCATTTAGGTAACAAAAATTGTTTCATTATTAATTTTTACAGTTACAGTATAATTAAAAAATAATTAAAGTTATGCTACAATTAATAAATAAGTTATAGTCTAATTAATAAATCGTAAGTAAGCATTTAAGGAGCTTTAAATTGTAAATAATTAATTTGAACAATCAATTTCTTATTCTCAAGTATTTATTGCTTAAAAATACAGATTCGCGTTTCCTTTATTTTTTGTTTTTATTCGCTTTTGCAATATTTTTTTCCCTTCATTTATTCAATTATAAATTTTCCTTTATTTATAAAATTTAACATATTTCCTACATTTACTCACTTTATAAATTTAATTTCCTTTATTTATTGTATTTTCATTTGATTTTTGCAATTTAAGCTTGAGTTTAGAACATAGAAGCCGTATACCATTAAATAGTTATTCCCCATTATTTTCACTGATACTTTGAAAATGTTAGTGAAGCAATAGTGAAATATTGAAAAATATGTGAGAGCAAACTTGTCAGCAAATTTTTGTCCTCAAGCTACAAAGAAAGGAAACGCGATATTCTTGGGGGAATTTAGGAAACATGAAAATTCTTGGGGGAATTTAGAATGTTTGAAAGATATCTGGGGATAATTGCCATACAGGGATAATTTTTAAGACTTTGATTCTAAAATTATCATGATAATGAAAGATATTTCTAAGATCACAGTCCTAAAGTGAGTATATATAATTGATTATATATGCAAAAATGAGTAGATTCATAATTGATGTGAACAATGAAATTACTTACAGGACAAGGTGAAATAAAATCTAAACTTGTAGAAAAGTTACAAAATTATAATGGAAATTGCTATTTGTAACAAAGTGTTGAAAGTCTAGAAAATAATTAGTTTACAGTAATAGAAGCATTTTTCACTTTCTCGTATACGTAGTTTAAAGAAAGTGTAGTAGTCGTCAAAAAATTCGAACTCGAGTGGAATATCTGCATTTTACATTTCCCTAAACTCAAAAAACATATTTTTGGAAAATGTACATCAGTCTAATTGTGACAAAGATATCTCAAAATTGCTTTGAGCTAGATGGATGAAATTTGATGATCTGTTTTTATACCATTTTGGTAGATTTCTATCTAATTTTGAGCAAAATCTATTAAGAGGAAGTCTGTCAGTTCGGCTGTTAACATGATAACTACGAAACGAAGATGATTAAATAGATTAGATTCGGCACACAAATTTAACATCTACATTGTAGACATCCAATTTTGAACCAAATCCAAGAAGAGGTTGACTGTCTATCGATCTGTACTCTCAGAAACATGCAAGTGCGATAGCTCAAAAATGCAATGATTTAAATGTATCAATTTGGTATGAGATTTTATGATTACAAGTGTAGTTTTGAGTCATTTTCCCTCAATCGATCAGAAAAAACGTGTCTGAAACACAAATCAGATTTTCGGATACTATTAAAAATTTGTTTAGGATGCCATAACACATTAAATAAAAATGGTAAATTTATCTCAAGGATTGATATTTCGTAACTACTGAACGCCAATGCCATACAATGGATTTTTTCAGATATTTAGACCTTCACCTCTACATATTTGTTAAAGAGTAAGATCATTCCGCAGATTTTCTTCATTGCTGTTGCAATCAAACTCCATATCAAAATAGCTGCTTTTAATAGAACAAAATGATGAAATATAGTTTTGAAGGAATTTCATAAGGCTTATAAGGAATTTCATAAGGCTATTCAATAATAAAAGCAAATAAAACCAACTTATTCAGCATTTTGTGATAAAATTTTGCTCAGAAAACGATTACATATTAAAAAAATATAAACGGAGCTTTTAACAAACTTAGTAGATTATTTTAGAACAATGAAGCTTTAATTTAGAAAAAAAGGAACAAATATTGCAGAATTATTGTTAAATTAACGTTCTTTAGATCTATAAACCAGTCTCAAAATTTAGAAATACTAAATAATCGATGACAATCTATTAAATTATCTGAAATTTACGTTCAACATGAGAATTCACGAATTTTGATATCAATCAGTATCAAATGTATTATTTTTTAAAGTAATGTATGCAGCTAAAAGAAAATTTATTTAAAGCCAAGGAGAGCATGACAAATGTGGAGAGTTTTAGCACTCTAAAGTAATTTCACTTTTTACTTGTGCTTTAAAATCCTTAATTACGCTTTAAAATCTTTAAATGTATTTTTTGAAGAAACTGTACTTTTCGTTATTTTCATTACTGATAGAACTCCTTTCGGAAAATATTTTTAAGATAAGGAAGTAAAATTATTCTGAGCATTTTATTTGTTTATAGTTATGTTATAAAAAGGAATGTAAATTTTTTTCTCATATTTAATTATTCTCCAGTTATTAGTGAAAAAAAAATTCGCATTTGAGTTTTCTTACAAATTTTGAAACATTTATAAGATTTCTAAAATGATTGAAAATCTTCTAGTTGATAACGTACCTATATAAGTAATATACAGCGTAGAAAATAAAATATTTTTATTAAAATTTGCAATATAATTTTAGTATAACTGCTAAAATTAAATTAATTAAAATTTAATTATATTAGTTTATAGTTTCCAATTTAATGAAATTTTCATTGAAATTTCTCTGAAATCTTAGCATTATTTCCATTTTAATTAAAAATAGATTTGTTCCATTAAAATTTTATAAATTTCAAAATAATTTCTGAGTGTTGTTAAGAAATGCTTATGATAAATGTTTGCAAAGCAATTTAATGGAGTGGAACAGAAGTTTTATGATTATGTTTGTTAAATAAGACAAATTTTTAAAACATTTAATATTTTTTAATGTTTTAATTCGTTTTCGCATAAATATTAATATTTATAGCAAGATTTGTGCACGTTAAAGTATTCGCATTTCTTTTAGTTTATAATAGATATCGCTAATAGTAAAAGCAATTTGTCGTTCTTCGCTTTTTTTATATGAGCTGAAAGCTCATATAATATGTTTGATGCTCTAAATGTGAAAATAAATATAAATTAAAAAAAAAGGCAAAATTTAAGACTATACACTTAAATTTTCTTAAACAGATGTATTTGCAACGAATGAATAAATAAAATTTGGTAGTCACAAAAGTACTTACTTAATGTCTTGCATACTTTTGGGGAGAAAAAAATTAGCTGGAATTTTACATAACGAAGAGTTGCTTTTTCCAAAATATTTTCAGCTTGAAATCACTTTCCATTTTGATCAGATGTCACCTCTCTTCAGACGCATTTGGATTTAGGAACAAATGCATTCAACTGCATTTCATTTGATATGCAAATCAGATGGTCTGTTTAACTTTGGATATCGGAACTTCATTTGGTGTCCATTCAAAAAATATAAAACTGAAGAATAAAACTGGTCTTTGTTATATTTAATTCTTGATGTAGAGCATTCTCAGTTTCTTTTTCCTTTCTTTATTTTATGCAGTTTACGATTTTCCATATTTTTCGCTTTATATAATTTATTTTGTTTTTCGCATTCGAGATTTTCTACTTTCATCGTTTTCATTCTTTTTCTTTTATTGAATAAGAAAGTTTTTGAAATCAAAATGTGGGAATCTAGAATATACTACTCATCAAAATGGCATTTTCTTAAATTTTTCTTTGTAATTTTTTTCTTTGTGAATAAATCTGCGTATTACTTTTTTAAGCCAGTGATTCCAAAGAATTCTATTTTTCTAGCAGGAATATAAAATATTTCGATACGCCCTTTTTATCATTCTTACCAGATTTATTACGTTTGGAAATGAAAAGGGAAGAACTTTCTTAAATTTTTTATACCCTCAGAAAAAATAATAATTTTATTTCAATGTTCAGTCATGATTTAAAAATATATAAATTAGTTGACTACCATTAAAATCAATGTGTATAATAAACCAGAACTGCTTAGAAATTTCTTGATTTTAATGTAGAAATTTTAAAAGATGCTTCTTGGTTTTATATCTACATATCAAAATTAAACAATTAAAATTGTACCATTAACTTAATTACTTTTAAATTAAATAATAAAATAATAAGACTCAATTTCCAAAGATATAATTTGAATTTCTTTAAAAATAGAAACTCACTATTAAATAATTTTTCGTTTGAGTTTCAGAATATTAAAACATGGAGAAACTAATGGCATAGAGTTTTCAAATTTACATATATTTGAAATACTGTATGCATTTTAGATTTAACTTTATTAAGTCAGTTTTAACTTTTTTATTAGTTAACTACTTTAATATTTGTTTAAAAAAATAAAATATATTCTGTGTACATGAAGCATAAAATTTCTTGAGAATAAACCTGGAAATAAACTAATCAAACTACATTAAGATAAATTCAATTGATAACAACTCACAATTAAGAAAAAATGTAACACATTATTTCTTTAACAATTTTAAGTTCAGATTTTTAAAAGTTTGAAGAAAATTTTTAATTAAAATATATTTAAAAGTATTTAATGCATCATAATTCCAATATATATTTATATAACATTTTGGAACTCTATAATTCTTGAAAATTTTTATCGAGTTCCCCCTCCTCTTAATGTGTTAATGATTGATTATATTTCTTTCTGATCTAGAATAGCAGCCAAATTCATGAATCAAAGACCCATAAATGTTTGCCGCTGAAGCTGTTTCAGAGTAACCTAAGTATTATTTGAGATAATCGAGATCTGATTTAATTTCTTTCTGAAGGTGGCATTTTGTATTACTGGTGATGAAGGAATTTATTTTTAGAAGGGTGAAATCACCCCCACCCCCGAAAAAAAGTTCAGGTACCAGCTTGACTGCATAGATCGATTCACAAGTTAAGTACACATCACTTTATCAGGCTTTAAGTAATTATAGTTTAACTGAGAGAAATAATATTTTGCAGCTCATTTTTCAAGAAACAAACTATAATGAATGAAAATTGTTAAGTTTATTTCAATATATTGTTAATAAAAACATATACATTTAAATAAATGATTAACAAAATGAGGAACAATTCGATAAATGTTGAACAAAATTAAAACATTTGTAACAAAATAAATATAAAAGCAAATAAATAATTGCTGATATGGATTACTAAATTATTAAAATTTCATATTCTTTTACAATTTTTCTCCTTTCAAAATATAGGATTGTTGATCTGACTTAATAATTCGAAGCATTTAAATTATAATTTATAGTGAACAACAAATTCTAATAACTTTCCACTTCATAGTTGTAAATTTGTCTGCGATTTAGTTATCACAAATTTTAATTAACATTTTGATAGAATTTCACAAAAAAATATTAGTCCACCTTTCTTACTTTTTTTATTATATAAAATTTATTTCTTTTTGTTTATTAAACATAGAATTTTACACGCTTGCATAAGATGAATATATTGCTATTTAATAATGGGCAGAATTTTGAAATAATAAATTACAAGAACTGTTTTACATTAAGTATCATAAGAATGGTTTCAACTGATTTTGAAAATCATAAAAATATTCATATCTCATGCTGTTATATTTCTCATGAGGCGGATATAAATTATTATTTTCCAAATTTAAAACATTTAAATGGGAAATCGAAAAGTAAGAATATTACATGCCTTAAAAAAATATTCTATTATATATAAAAGAATTATCTTCTCTGTCATTCTTTAAATTATAATTTAAAACTGAAAATTGTGCTTCAATTTTTTCTTTTCTCCTAAATGCTTTTAAAAAACTTTTTTTTCCCTTTAAAGATTAAAAGTACAGCCCCATAGCAGTAAAAAATAAAACGAAAGAAAAGGATTACCATTTTGTTATTCGAATAACTCCGCGCAAAACGCTTTGATGTAATTTTTTTCAGACACTTTTTTTCCAAGATTCTGGGAGAATGCTTTTAAATTCCCTAGTATTTTAAGAAACTATTATCCAGATAATTATCTACCTTACCTTCCTAAAACACCTTTTTTGAGATAAATATTTAAAGCCAGAAAAATTTCCATTTATTTTTTTAGATTGCAGTTTCTTAATCGTGAATATTTGAATTTTAAATAGAGTTATTACTTAAAAAGTAAAGCTGTTTTTTTTTAATCGGATTTGTGTTGAAATTACTTGTTTAACCATATTAAAATTTCTAACATCACTTTCTGATGTATAAGGTTAGGGGAAAAAGACTTACGTTTATATATAAAAAAAGCGTTAGTACATATTTTTTTTATATATCTATGAAGATATGCCACGTTTTAGTAGTAGCACTTTTTAAATATTCATGATGAAACAATAGGATTATAGTCTTAGTTTTGAGCTTCTTTCAATAAATGACTGATGAAGTAGCATCACAGGCTCCTTACTGACTTTATCAGGGAATAATTATACTTCAATTCTAAACTAAGTAGGAGAGAAAGTATCTAACAATAATCAAACAATAATCAAACTTTAATCAAACAATACTAATAGGTTTCAAAATTTGTGCATTCACATTCTAATCATGAGAAAAAAAAAATCTAAAAAATCAAGCGTTGAATTCATTTGTTCGAGCAAAGTCGAATGTTTCAACAACAACAAAGCATCTGGTTTTATTTCAAAACTACACTGCCTAATAGAACAACGCCTAATCACTACATTTTAATTGTCTGTTGACAAAAAAATTATATTTAACAAGCAATCTCTATACTTTAAATACACGTGAAAGCCCAATTTTTTTGCAATTTAAGGAAAAATTTAGGATTGGTCATTCAGCCTTTTATAATGAGACGTATAGTCGTATTTTAAATTAAAAAACACTGCAGAGGTATAATCTGGTAATGTGAGCGATTTTCTTAATTTTGTTTTGATACAGATATATGTAATGATATCTCTTTATCCAATTTAAATCCTAATTAATCTCCTGCTTTTTTATCTAAATTAAGTCCATATTAATTTCATTCTAAGATGTTCTCTTATTTCCCGATTCAATTCCTTGTTTTTTATTTAATTAAATATACAGGCACTCTATAAAATTGTTGATCTCAGCCTTTTCTCAAGCTCCGAGTGAAGGAATAAAAATCCTTAATGCTTTCATTTTTTAAAGATGCCTAAGATTCTCTTTCTTAAATTGACACGTGTCAAAGAAATTCCTATCAAAATCTCGTAGTAAAATCACTGAAGGGAAAAATTTCTTGCTCACTTGTACTTGTATCACGATGTAATCGGACGTCAGTTTTATCATCGCTTCTTGAACATAAAATGCCTCCCTCAGTGAAGTAAATTGAAGTTAAAATTTTCTAAAGTTTCTTCTATTCGACCATGCAACTGTTAAAATATGTTTACATATATTACTTTGGTTCATTCATTGATTATTCAATTTGTTATGAAGCCACCCAGAATTGATCACTCCTCCATTCATGGAGTTCAGGTCATCTATTATTCGAATTTCCAACCAATTCGGGTGAAAATAATTAAATTGATTTAGTTAAGAATGTTATTTTATTTTGCGATAATTTTTTTAACCAAAATATGACGTTGTTCTCTTTAGAGTAAAGATGGAGAATTTTTAGAATTCTATTTTTATTGAATCTTGGACACAACTTTGCTCTCAAGATCCACAATGCAAAAATTGAAAGAAATTAAGAATTTTAAAAAAAATCATTGCTAAGTATTAAGGATAAAATATCTATCAATACTCACCTGAAAATATAATTACAATCTAAATTTAGGGACATCAGTATGTTGATGTTTTTATACCAAAAAGTAACGGGAAATTAAAAAACACAACAAAACAAATTTATGATAAAATTCCAAACTGAAACCAACAGAATTTTTGTCAGTATATTAAGAAGAAAAAAAAATATTTATAACAAATTCGAATGTCAATCGAAAAATTAAGAAAAAAAACTATTGGGCAACATTGTTGAGTATGAGGATGAATTTATATTAAATCTATTTCATTAAAAATACTGTTAAAAAGACATAAGAATAATTTAGACATAAAGAACACAAAGAAATATTTTTTCTGGGAAAATCTTAAATCTTCATAGTTTAAATTTGGAATACAAATGCTAGAACTCGATGTCCTTTCTAAAACATTCATTCCAGAATATTGAAAGAGCAATGGTATGGATTCTTATCATTCTTGAATCTGATTACGATGAAATGATAGGATGCTTTTCTGGGTATTTTTGTATTAAATGCAAGCCAGTAGCGGCATAGTTATTGGCATAACCTCATACCTTTGGCGAATTTTAATTTTAATCATTCATTAAGCCATTGGTAAACATTGCCATACGAAACTTTTGGCGCTTAATAGCTTGCGCAAGTACTTCACAAGTACTTCTTTCTTGCTATTCTTTAATTCAATAAATTTTTAGAATTTTTAGTGGGCTGATATAATTACCATTTTTAACTCTTATAACTATTAAAAATGGTATTAATAATTTTTTGGGCTGTTTAGTTAACTCGGTGAATTGTCAGACATCCAATTATCCATTACCAATTCATATTTTTAAATGTTATTACGATAAAATTACAGGATAACATTAGACATGCATTTATCTTGTTTCCCATTATTAAATATGATTAAAATAAAACTATAAGATACATATTTTTAGGCTAATCCTGTATTTCAATCAAATTCCAAGTATCCAATTACCCTACAAATCGTTTTAAAGGAACTGTTGTCCACAGAAAAGGAAACAAATATATTGTTAGTGGATATATTTCCGGCAAAGTATGAAATCCGGCACTCTACAGAATGCTTAGGCATAGTATATAATTCCTAAGATTAGCCGGCAATGTATGAAACGGTTCATATTTCACACATTTCCTAGACACATTTTATAGAATGCCAAATAGGAAACCTGCAAATTACGAAAGACATCACTTGCATTCACTATGTGTCATAAAAAAATCCATACCTTCTGTGGTCATGCTTATAAAGATGAGGAAATGGATAGTTTGTGCATCCTTTGTTTCAAAATTGAAAATGCTACTGAAGGTAAAATAAATTCTAAAATCAATCTGGAAATTCAAGTAAAAAAAGTAAAAGGAATTTGAAATTTTTTTCAGACTTCTTCAATGGGGACTACTGTGCAAATTCTTATTCATGACGTTGACAGGGTGCTAGGTGATTTGCGCAATGTATTGGCAGTTGTAATTAGTGTGACAAAAGATGATTTCTACCGACTTGGAATTTCCGAAGCAATTTTAAAACAAGAAGATGCGAGATCACAATTCACTTTATGCTTTAAGAGAATTGAAAATATTCCTAACCACAAAATTCCCCTCAGGTAAGTTGAAATTTGTCAGTCCAGTAGAAGTGGCTAAGGATTCGTTAAATATATATGTAAAACAAAGTGCCAAAATATGAAATATCTTTGCCTGAAAAATGTGATGAAATGTAATTCAAGCCTACCCTGTTGCAAAAAGTAGGTTAATTTTATTTTCTTATATGAAAATTTTGTTTTCCTTAATAAGAAAGGCATAAATTTCGTTTTATACAAATTTGATTTTTCTGTACATATTTTGAATAATTTTTTTAATGGCAAGACATTATTTCTTTCAGAATAATATTTGTATTTTTGACGAATGCACGTTATTTATATAATAGCCTTATCAGGACCTTTTTTCATGCTTTGCCTAAATAGCATTTGTCATTCTATAGAATGCTGAGGTATTATATACAATGCCTAGAGAAAGTATCTAATAATACTCATATTTCCAACTTCGCCTAAAAACGTTCGGTATTATATACAATGCTTACAGAATGCCGGCGTTTCATACTTTGCAGGTAGCATATACTAAAGATCTATAAAAGGTAAATTTGATTAGTAAAACGTTTAGAGATGTAAAAAAATTAATCGTTATTTTGAAAGATATTTAAAATTAACTATTGGATTTAAAATCCATTATTTGAAAAACATATTAAAAACCACGGAAATATTACACATAGAGGTTAATTGAAAATCCCCCAGATTAACAATTGATATATTGTTATTGTTGCCTTTATAATTTGGTTACGAAGTCATTTACTAGATTGCGTACATCCAATAAATTTGAAATCTACCGTAAGTAGTTAGCATCATCAGAGGAGCCATTTAATAACATATAAAATTACTATATTTATTTTACTGCCTCTTAAGACGTTGAGAAAAATATCAATAATATTCAAAATGAATCCCCAAAACTTGAATCAGATAATGAGGACCAAACCTGGGTTGATGCGTCTCTGTCCAGTATGCATCATCACATTAATTAGAGGTTGTTAACCATTTGAACATGCGAAAGGCCAAAATACAACCCATTTCTTTGATTTGCAATTCCGAAACAAGAATCTCCTTGTGCCGAAAATGAAGTTTTACAAATCAATTATTTTCTCAATCTGAACGTATAAAATATTTATTTTTACAATGCTATATGCTTGAGTTTTGAGAATGAAACTGATAACTTTTAAGAATAATTTACATATATATTTCTAAACATAATACGCATTAAAAACCATTTACAGATAAACTGATAAACACATTTTTAAATATGAATTATATGCAGGAATTGTAATACATACAGTTTCATTACTAAAAAGTAAAATAATTTTTTTAGTTACTCATGATTTAAATTTCTTGAATTTCTATGATCTATCATTTTTGCTAAAAAAAGAAAGACAGAAATAATAATGCACACTACTTGTTGTCTTTAAAACTCTTAAGGCAGGAAAAATATATCAACAGTACAGAGCTTTGCAACAAATAACGATTCATGGCATTAGTATATTATTTTTCCATTTCTTTCTTTATTGTTAGAAAAAATTTAAATTTTGGATACTAGTCAATTTTTTTTTATTTACCTTGGCGCACTTCCATCAATATGATACTTTGTAATTAAATGTTATAGTAGCATCTTTATCTCTTCATTTCTAGAAGTATTGATTGAAAACAATTTATCCATGATTTTGATATTAAAGCGATGCTTCAAGATAAAATAATTTGTTTTTAAAAATAGAAAGGAAAACTTATACTTGTGTGTAATTAACCATATGCCATTGGGAAACGCAATTTATGAAGGGTCCGATAGCATGTGATCTTTGGCGATATTTGTTTGGTGTTACTACGGCTAATTCACATGCAACCAGAAAATCAAGTGCATCACTTGAACGACTCTTCCCCTTCAAATTAAAATCAAAATTTGACATAGAGCTACAGTTATAGTCACAAAATCATATAATAAATTTAATATATTTAAAGCAGTGCTTTTTTAAATTATCTGTTTTATCTGTATAAGAAAGTGCAAACAGATAGATGGTACATCCATTGACAGATTTGATTCCAAATTTTATATAGATCTACATTTCAGATGCTAAATCTTTGTATTCATTTAAACATATTTGATTTTCAGTTTTGTAGTTATCGTGTTATATATGTTATGTTAATATATTCGAGAATATATGTTAATATATTCTTTGTAGTAATTTCATTCATAATTTATTTGAAATCTACTAATATGGTATAAAGACCATATACAAATTTTCGTGCATTAAGTTAATAGCGTGTAGGCTGATTGATTTGTCTTAGCTCATCATGCCCATAAGACAGACATTTTAATTTCAAAAATGGGCTTTTCGGAATCGGGGAAATCTAAAGCGGCGAGATTTAAAAAAATTTTGAGTTTATTTATTTATTTGACGATTGCAATACTTTCTTCTTGTGTACTTTGTATGCAAGCAAGTAAAAACATATGAAATAGGAAAAATTCTGATGTCATTTCCAGTTTAATGAATCAATTTATTTTCATACGGTTTTAACCCTTATCTAGGGAGGTGCGGTCTAAGAGACCACATTCT
This sequence comes from Argiope aurantia, assembly GCA_026543865.1. Taxonomy (NCBI): domain Eukaryota; kingdom Metazoa; phylum Arthropoda; class Arachnida; order Araneae; family Araneidae; genus Argiope; species Argiope aurantia. The sequence goes on along the minus strand of JAPMOR010041435.1, from coordinate 117,647 downwards.
TTACTCTCAAATTAAATTTTCGAATAAAATTATTAGTATGAAAATCTGTCAGTATATTCTGCAGATATTTTTTCCTGATATATAAACATGTTTTAGAAATTTTTCAAAATATATTATGGTTGAAAAAAACTAATTGCGTTTGAACATACATTTTCTTCTCAAATTACATTTTATAACAAATAATAATTTTGAAAAAATATTACTTATTATTTCTTAAAAATCATATTTATGTTTCTAGTACACAGAGGTATATAGAAAACAATATAAGGGAAAATTCAACAATTAAATGAAAAAAAATGGACAATAGGTAAAATTGACCCTTTTTTTTATTGGCATCATCGGTTTTCGATGACATTTTAAACATACAGATTAAATATAAGTATAAAAATCAGCCTATTAATTCTGTAGATATTTCTCTTGGTATATTAATATAATTTAGAAATTCTTCAAAATAAAACAATTTTTTTCCTTTTAAAATTTAAATATTTACAAAATTTAACAATTCTTTAAGTATATTTTCTATAATAACTGAGTTTAGTTTAGTTATATTAACGTCCCGTTTAAAGCAACACTAGGGCTATTTTGGGATGGGCCTCCTAATTTTGAACCGCGGGCAGATGACGAGGAGGACACCTGAACTGGCACCCCCTCTCCACACCACACCAGCGGGAGGACGTTTGCTTATGACGTATTTAACGTGCAACAGACCCCCTTACACGACGGTTCTTCGGTGGAATCGGGTCACGAACCTGAAATCCTCCGGTTCCGAAGCCGAGACCTTACCACCAGGCCACCGCGGCCCTCTATAATAACTGAATACAATGTTTAGTATTCAACAATTGATTTCAATCTTTGGCGCTCTACTGATAAGACCGTATGTATCCCGTTGGTGTGGTGTGGAGAGGGGGTGCCAGCTCAGGTGTCGTCCTCGTCATCTGACCGCGGTTCAAAATTACGAGGTCCGTCCCAAAATAGCCCTAGTGTTGCTTTAAATGGGACGTTAATATAACTAAACTAAACAGACAAGACCGTATGACTTACAGCCACTAAATCCAGAATCTCTTTCTATATTATATATAATTGTTTATTGTATTGTGGTTATTGTAAAAATACAATTTCAGCATTGCAATAAATGTATCTGAAAAAGAATCTTTAAGATTTAATGGCTAAATAATGGCCTTTATTAAAAGTAAATTAATGAATCTAATATGTCAATAAAATAATAAGAAATAAAAATATGGCAGCAAAAATGTAAAAATTAAAGCAAGTAAAACAATATAAAGTAGGAAGAAATTCGAAAGATAGATGAATTCCATTATTGAAGTAATTTATTACTTTTCTATTCAATATAAATCACTTCCTTTGATAAAAATCGAATCATTCTATGATATTCAAATCCTTTCAAAGTACACACTGTTTTAAGAAGCATTAAAATAAACCTAAAAATCCCAAGAATTCATTTCTTCTTGATACTATTGTAAATATTTATTGATGTGATGAGTGTCAGAGGCACATGGTTTGTTCTCATCCGGGCAATTTCCATTGCATTAGTTACTAAGTGAAGCGAACATATATTCTCCGATTTATTTTTATAATCGAGATTTAGATGAAAGATCCTCGTCTGAAATGTAATGCTATTTCTTTAAAGTTATTCGATGCTGTTTCTTTTAAATGATTTTCAAATCCTTTTGAGGAGAAAAGAGGATACTGAGAAGAGTGGAAATCCGGAGTTATTATGCAAATGAATGAATTTTGATATTTAAAATTTGTTATGATTTCGCAGCCATAATAGGATATTCTTTATGATATATTGTATCTCATTTTAAGCATTCTTTTTTTTTCTAATCAGAATATTTTTAAAACTTTTGTAATTCTTTCCAATTTCTAACACATTTTTTTTTGAAAATTTGTTTCCAGAAAACACATGTGCTTTATATAACGGTATACTTATACATGATATTTTCTAACAATCTGTTTTAATTTTTTGTAATTGTAATTTTTAAGATTATGTTTACATGTATTGAGACATAGCTAATAAGGCTTAACTTTTAATGTATTTTTATCATGCAAAAATAAGATTCTTATAATGCTTCGTTGGTTGCTTTTGCTAGTTGAAATTCCTTAAATGAAATTGCACATCAGAAATCAAAATTAGAATTAAATTCAGATCTTAAGGTCTTCATGAGGTCTTCCAATACTGATTGAATAAAAGAATTTATGTGTTTTACATCTAAAATATACACATATAACTCAATGTCCTAATAGCAGCCTTTTTGGGATTTCTAAAGGGTGCTTATGAATAAAATATTGAGTACCATTAAATAAACAACATTTTCTAAGAAAATGCTTGTACATGTGTTTTTACATGTACAAACATTTACACGTACATTTTAATGTTTCACACGCACATTTACAGAATTTTAAACAATACTTTTGGTAAACAATTTAAGAGTAGTTTTACGCCTATTTCTTTTTGTTAGTTCATCAACCTGACATTTGCGTCCATATACTTCTAGAAATAAATGTTTCTTGTAATATACTCTGCCATATTTAAAGACTGTCTCATGAAGTTTAAGGCAACCTGTAAATTTCTTTATTTTAAAGGAATATTTTTTTAGAAGAGGAAGTAATTGCCTTAATTCGGCAATATACATAAAAAGTGGGAATTTTGAATATTATGAGATTTAAAAAAATGCATTAAAAACCTCTGCGAAACTCATTTTAGAGAAAATCATTATTATTAGTATTTGATAAAAAAATAAGATTTTTAATAATAATTTTTGTTGTTATAATAATTAGTATTATTATGATTATTTGATGAAAAAGTATAATTGAAATCCTTAATACCTCTACAATAATAAAATTGATTTGGTATTTAATTACAAAACTGACATAATGTTATAAAATAATATAAATCACAATCTATACTAATAATAAAGCTCAATGTATGTGTGTGTGTGTGTTGGCGCTCTATAGGCCAGACTGTTTGACCCACAGCTACAAAATTTGGCACATGTATACTTTGTAGGTCGGGAACGTGTACCTCGGAGAGACTTTTTCGAATTTTTAATCAGAATTTTAATTAATTAAAAATTAAGCGAATTCTTGGCATTTTCTGCAATGACTTCCAAAAATATTACAGTACAAAATTAATTTTTATTTCATATGGAAGATCAAAAAAAAAAATTCTTTTTAATGATTCTAATGTTTTAAAAACAAATTATATTTCTATTTTTAACGATTTTAAAAAATAACAACCATAATTTTCAGCAATTTATTTCGCACAAAATAAAAATAAAATATAACTGCACAAGCACGTCTCATGCGAATAGAAAAAATAAATTAGCTTTTATCAATACGTTACCAACATACTGAGTAAAGCTCAAATTCAAAAATAAATCAACTATTATTGGGAATTAAATATATGAAAATATAATTTTTAGCACGTGTCTCTGTGAACTGAAATAAATATGAAATGTGATACTTTCTAAAGAGTGAGAGCGAGGAAAAGTTTAATACAATATTTTATAATATCTATATTATTAATTCAATAAAATAGTTTTATTTAAGGCAAATATGGTTTAATATATACAAGATTTGCACACAAAAGATCTAAATGAAATAAATAATTAGATTTTATGTAATTTGGGAATCACATTTAATAAAATATTCTTGAGACTCTAATATTTTAAATAAAAAGAGATGCACTCCAATCAACAAAATAAATCATTAAAGCTGACCGATTTGTGAAAATCTCAATATCACTATTCTAAAGAAACAGGGGATTTTAGATTACTTCATCGGCTATTTCAAAGAAGGCAATCATCTCCCAGTATTTCTCAAGTGATTGGCCTACATGATGAATATGTCGACTGTTCTAAAACAAAGACATTCAAAACTTAATGAATCGGTCAGATTTGATCGCTGAAGATAGAAATGTTTATTTATTTAAAAGTTTTAGTGTCAAGAATATTTCGCAGAATAGGATTCCTTAGAACCAAAGGACTATATAAAATTTATTCATGATTTTTTAAGTATCTTTATAAATCGAAAAAATAAAATATTATTGACATCATTTGAATACATTTGAAAATAAAAATAAAACCTGGATTTTACGATGAATCCGTGAAATTTTTGTTGAATAATTCTTTGAGATATTCTAAATTATGAAAATTATTTTGTAGTGCGCATAAGACTTCAATGCTGAACGATTCTGATCTAAATTCTCATATATTTTTTTAATGCGCTTGGTTTCAGTAAAATATGTCTTGATATTAATTAAAGTTTCAACATTTCCACTTTAATTTAAAATTGAACTTGACGAGCAATGATTGAAAATTAGAGAGGGATACGTAGTACAAGGGAAAGAACGGATTAAGACCTACATATTAATATAAGTGAATTATATGACTATCAAAATTTGAAGCTAGAAATTATTTTGCTTAAACACCTATTATGAGACCAAGTTACATAAAATATTAATTGAATATTTTAGCGAGCATTAATATTGGCGAACCGGCTGGTAGCCATAGGCGGCTAGTAAATAATAAATTATTTCATAATAAGGCCAATTCATAAATAACTGTTTATCAAAAATCTATGTGATGATGTTTGAGTAAGTATTACATGAAAGCGGAAAATACAAAATATTAGGTAAATTACAGGATCAATATTAATATTACCCATATTTTCATTTGATCTTTCACAATGCTTTTTTACATATAATCTAAAAGTAAAGCTATCAAGAAAAATAAACAAACGCTATTTTTCTTTCTTTGCAAGAAATGACATATGGATTACTACGATATGATATCTATCAGCCTCATACTATCAACATCAGATACACAAGACCATTACATATCTAATAAATAATTCGAAGAGTACTAGCAGCATTTCAGGGAGCCCATCTCTAATACCAGAAAATGAATAAAATATACAACTTGCAATCCAGAGAATCCATTCCTTTTCATAAGAAGAGAAAGTAAAAAGATTGAATGTCCACACGATCAGAAAAATTCTGCATTGTTACTTAGAAACGCTTGAATACACATCGAATTGCCAATTAACCCATACAGTATAGTAGTAAAATATTTATCTCGTCCATAAATACAAATGATAGCTATATCTATTAATAAAAAGAAGAGGACAAAAATGATTTTTTTAGTTGTCACACACACGAGAAACTGTTCTATAAATATTTCGAAAGAAAAGTCACTTTAACACTGAAGATAAAAATATGACATTTCTAAATTTGAAACTGTCCGTATATACGCTAGAAAGAAAGTAATAAGCAACTGGGAAAATTTAGGGAACTATTTAGAGATTATGGAAAAATCTAATTTCAAACAGCATACGCTGATTAGAATAGAGGTTACATTTCATATTTGTAGGCATGCGAACTCATAGAATTCTAACATCGGGAGAAAAAACTACCAAGTATACAATATGAATGACAACGAGATAATTTCAATATGAATTTTTTGTGTGTGAATACAGAAACCATGAGTCAAATGGCCATTTATGATCATTTATGATTTACAGCAATCACTGGAGAGATTTGCATCAGCGCATTTCACTTACTTTTAAAGTATGATTATTATATCCAGGGGGATAGACTGTAAGGCAATAGGACACCATCTCACTTTTGATTTTTTTGTTTTAAATTATCACAACCTTAATTTATCTTAAACTCTCTCAATTATTATCTATTTTCCGGGAGCGTTAAATTGGCCGTAAATCTGAGAGATTTTGAATTTCCTACTTACCAGATTTGGCATAATAATCTTTTTTTTTTATTATTATTTGTCAGGAATTTTGTGAAGACGCATCGTTTTGAACCTTAAAAAAATCTTAATAGAGTTTTAATGTTTTAAATTACGCCAAGCTTGATGGAGAACTCATTTCGGATTATTATGAAATGGTGGAAAACATTCCAGATTATGTAAAGTAGACATTTTGAAATGTGCTGAATTTATGACATATGAGTGTACATTATATAATATGTTACATTATTAAACAAAATATGCTTACATAATAAATATAAGTGGAATTACAATTACTTTATATTCAAAATCTTGATATCATCGTCCATTCCAGCAATCGCATAAAAATGAATCGGTAGTTCACATTTTTTATCAAATTAAAAAGATAGGAGGATATTTGAGAATTAAAGATACAATAAAAATAGGTACGATGTTAAAGTTTTCATTCGTCACTTGACTTCAATCTTGATCATTTCGTTCCCCTCTAGCATTTGTTTGACATTACTTAGCTAAATTTGTTTCGAGTAAAGGATATTTAGAATTGCTGAGTCGATTCGGAATCCCATCAAAAGTGAAGTTTTTTCCAACATTCGTCCATTGAAAGAAAAAAAAAAGGTTAGCTTTTAAAGGATATCCTTAAATACATTGTTTCAGTTCGCAAGAACATTACAAATCGATAACTTGTGACGAAATAGTATCGTGAATTCGACAAAAGCTGGGCGATCGTTCTTGTCAAATAAAGGACTGACGTACTATTGCGGTGTTCTATTCTAAGCTTTTTCAAAGAAATCGAAAATCGATTCAAGAGAATCTGGATTACATTACGAGATAAATGCATGAAAAATACTAGAAATCCCAACATCTCTGTATGAAACTTAGCTTAATTGCAGTTATTACAATCAGTTGCAGAATGCTGTGAATCTGGGATACAGAGAGTTATAATACAACTTTCCAGTGTTTGAACAATAGTGGTAACTATGTAATTAAATAATTTATATTCCACTATATAATGTGTTATATGCTTTTTTTGAAATAAATATATTTTGAGTGAAATCGGTTTTCGCATCTTCACTCCAAGCATTTCTTGTATCATTTCAATCTCTGCAAAATTTTCTTTTTTCAGAACGATTTAATATATTATTTTAATAGTAATTCATAAATAATTATAATAGAATAATTTATAAGTAATTGTCCGTATAATTTTGGTTTTATATGTCATTAATTATATAGATAATATCACATGATCCCAAAGGTATCTTTAAATTTCTCTTAATTTATTCAGATTTCACATCAAGGTCACATCATTTACTAAATGCGAATTCATTAGATAAAAAATACGCTTACATTTTCTAAACATATTCATGTTGATTTGGGTACAACCAAAACTTTGATGAGATTTTTCTTTTGAAACGCACTTGTAAAATAATTACTTGGAAATAATTAATAAAGTTTTCTCCAATTTCTTTGTTATTTTTTTAGATTAACCCCTATTAACCATTCTGAAACTCATTAATGAAGATAATCCTGATACGTAAGACTCGAAGGCGTTTTATACAATGTACAAAAAAGGAGCAAAATGCATTTATTTTTAAAATCTGCTTCAAACTTTTCAATCAAAATAAAAATAACAAATTTTATCTATCTTCCATCTATTAAGAAGTCCAGAAAAATATTTTGAATTAAAATAACGTAGATTCAACAGAAAAAATGTGAGAAATTTTTTTCAATTCATTAAAATAAAACATCATGTTTGCATGGCCATGAGTTTTTTTTGTGTGTGCTTTCATTAAAAAGAACTAGTTAGTATTAAAAAAGTAAACCCTTCTTTTTTACAGCTCATTAAGAAATTCTTAAACTTATTCAAAAAGCATAAATGTTTGATTTTTTTATTATATATGTTTTCATTAAATAACGATTCATTAAATCAAATAAATCTAAATAATTAACTGTTGTGCAAATTTAATTTCTATTTATGTTAAAAGAGATAGCACATTTGTGTATTAACGCTCTACAAATATCATTTGACTTTTCTTTAAATTTTAATTAATTAAAGCAAAATTTTAATGAATTTTTAGAATAACTTCCGAAAAAAGTATTGCACGAAATCAAACGGCCTAGATTAAAAAACAATCACAAATCCTCAACCTTTCTAAAATTAAAAAAAAAAAATATTCTTCAAAATCTGACGAATTTAACTATGGGCAATTTTCCGTTGAATTTTGACATTTTTTAATAACTTCCAACAATGGATTTCAATATTGTGCTGGAATTCAAATCTTTTCCTTATTTCAACAAAAATTACAAAAAAAATCCATTATAATTTCTGAAAAATATAATTGTACGAAATTGGTTTATACGCCATTACAAAGTAAGGAGAAGGATATTATTTTCTGTTTAGTTTATGTCAATTATAAAAAGTAATCAGAATAATGCGATAGTTAAAAGATGGAAAACCAGCCTTTTAATAGAACTATGATGATTTGTGACTTGAATTCATTGGGTTAGTTTACATAAAAATTAACTGAGCAAGTGTAAGTCTACTAAAATTACAAGATTTTAATGTCTGTCTCAATTTGAGGTTTGGATTTTTTTTTTGAGAAATCATACGAATAGTCTTATGCACAATATATTTATTTGAAAGTAAATATAATCAATATTATCGACGTACTAGATGACGGCATATGACGGAGATATAATGTAGAGACTTTATTGGTCATGCTTTGAATATAATTATAAGCTTAACATATAAACTGTTGCAACGGGTTAATTTTTAGTCACTGATAATTTCTCCTTAATATATCCTCCCATTTAACGTATTATAAATTTTAAAATAACGTCGACTCAGTTTTAAAATCTGATTAACTATAATTGAGTTAAATTAATATAAAGCTTATTTGATAGCGAGGATTTCAACTTCACAAGTGAAATCGCTATCAAAGAAGCTTTTTCCATGTACCTTGCGCAGACAACACAGATTCCGTCAGATGAGATAGGGGTCTTCTCAGATTGCAAATCCGCCTTAGAGACTATTCAGGATGGAAAGACAGGGTTTTCCCAAAATATTTATGCTCTTCTGTTCTCTATCGTGGCAATGAAGAAGTCATGCACCTTGCAATGGATCCCAGCCCACGTGGGCAATGAGGGAAACGAGCAGGTCAAATTCGGCACTCTTGCCAAGGAGGCCAGAGCAGTGGATTCCACTCTATCTACTACTGCTCTGGATGCTAATGCCGTTGTAAGACAGATACTCTGTACCAATCGCAAGAAATTTTCTAGGACAAATCTAAATTATAAAAGAGACATCACAACCACAATTGCAAGACTCAGAACAGGACATCTGAGGGGCATGAAGATCATGCTCGATGGCTTCAGAGTCTATGGAGAATGCAGACACCGTCCAGACGTGCAGATGGATCCAAAGCATATTTTTAGCTGCCGTTTTATTATTTCATCTCTCTTATTATTACATTGACTGCACCAGGAATATTCTTTATTCCGATAAAGCTGAAGATGTGGCTTGGGCTTTTATGCATGCTTTCGGTACTAAACTAATTTCCCCCTCTCTCCCCCCTTATTTTTTTATTGCACTTGTCACACGACAACAACAACGACTATAATTCAGTTAACTATAAAATTTCAGTTAACTATAACTTTAAAAAAATGGGATGCTATCTATTTATAAGAACCAATTCAAAATTCATGAATAAACATGGAATGCTATAAAATTAAAGTAATATGGAGTGTCATTGGTACTTTTTCAGTTTCTTTGAAAAGTTTTAAATTTTATGTCAATAGCACTTTAATTTCTATCTATTATTTCATTTCGACATAGATAAAGAATTTGTTGAAAAAAGAATGAGATGGTGAGATTAAGCTCCGATTGATTAATATGCATTTATATAAAGAACCGATTCATTAAATAATATACATACATTCAAAATGTTAAGAATCTTTTTGCTTAGTATATAATACACATTTTTAATTTTAAATGCGTAAAATAACCTAAATAATTTGACGCTTAAAACATTGAAGCAGATAATTTGATTATTAGCAAATAAAATAAATGTATTCTTTTCACTAAGATGTGTTCGTCAAATACCCCGACTAAAACATGGTGTAGAGGTTTTATTCTAAACATTTAAAAAACTAATTAAAATAATGTTTAAAATGTTTGAGAAGGTAAGTCTTGAGATAGGTTCGGTTTTGCGTCTTTTATAGAGGTATTCGTTTGAAAATATATGGAATATGATATTACGCTAGTGTAATTTATAAACCTAGTTGCTTGGATTTTATATTCCATATAAACTGCTTAAGACTATCTTAAAACGATACTTTTAAATTTTGGATTATCATTAACGTCTTCTCTGAAAACAAAATATATCTTTATCTTTCAAATTCATACCATATTTTCTAAATTGAAAGCGAAGTGAGCTATTTTTTTAAATAATAAATTAAACGCACTTGCGTTCAATAGCAATCATTTCTAATTAAAATTTATCTGTATAATTCAACGTCGAAGTAATGCATTATCTAGATAATTTTATTTGAAAAATTATTTAAATTGCCCTAAGTATTCAGCCTAATGCTTTTTTATGGATGGATGTTAAGCAAATATTTAAATATTTAAAAAATATCAATTTTAATATTTTCGTTTTAATTGAAGTTAGATACACTCGTATACGACATCCAAAAGCTAATTAACCCAAACTTCACAAAATCTTCATAAATTCCGACGATAAATAGCGACTATGCAATATTTTATTTAAACCATTTTACGAATATAGTATGTTAATCTGATTCTTTTATTATATCATTTAAAATTCCTTTATTATATCATTAAAAACTGTATGTGTCAAAATAATTTACAAATTTAACTTCATTAATATATAAATTTTCGGATATATCACTCGATATTTTTTTGTGTATCAATTATCATAGATTAAGGTGTATTCTGTCAAAGTCAACGAAAATATATTCTTCCCGTTGATGCTAAAATTAAAACGCATTTTTTTCTGACATAGATTTAAGAAAGTTATTCAAAATCATGGAAAGAAAATTATTTCTGGTTTTTTAGTTCTAATGAATTAACAAATAAAAATTAACTTTAAAAGTAGTAAAACCTCTATTCTTTCAAATAATTTGATTAGTTTCGTCCGTTTTAGTCCATTTGTCGCAAAATGGAAATACTCCTACTTTCCCAATTACCTGATTCTTATATTTTAATTTAAAAATTTGATTTTCAAAACGAACTTAATTAATAGCTTCAACGCAATAAGGATGTTTTAAATCGTCTTTATTTAAGTACAATTTATTCGTGGAAAATATATTCGCTGATTATATTCCATGCAGTAAAACCAAATTTCACTTAACAAAAAAAAAAAAAAAAGTTTGTTTTCCTTGTAAACATTAAAATGCAAATTTTCCTTTCTGTATACTTAATATCAAATTTTGTTCAAATCATATATTTTTTTGAAATATTAATGAATATATTTTTAATATTACTTATACAGTATATATTTGACAATAATCGATTATACCCAGGATATTAGGCAGTCTTAAGGTATAATATTACATGAAATGTTATTTGATATAGTTTTAAGATTTTAAATGATTTAAATTATGGAATGTTAATACTTTTAATTAAATGGTTTGATTAAAGTCATACTATTAAATAAAAAATAATTATTTTGAGTTTTTCATAACAAAATTTAATCGTTATTTTGCATCAATCCGAAAGGAGTGATTTCAAATTGTATAGTCTTTTCCAGTTTCTTAAAATCAAGTAACCACACAAAAAGAAATTTAACATCTAATTATGTTGTATCCAACAATTTTTATCAACTGCAAAAAAAATCCTAATTGGTTCTTCATCAGAGGCAATAAAATAATTAGGAATAAAAAGCGGAAAATGTAATTTTTATTTTATATAAATTTATAAAAAAGAATTTAAAAAGCGCTTTAATTAGAGTAATTCATTTAAAAAATAACATCCATCATAGAGAATCGAAATGAAATTTATATAAATAAGCGAATTTTTTAATGATTTAAATTCTGTTAATATTAAAATAGTTTATTATTATAGGGAAAATGTACACATTTTTACATATTAGGAAACGAGTTAAAAAACACATCACAATATTTTTTTAATATAAAAAATAATGAAAAGAATGTAAATTTTTGCATACATATTTGTACATACATAATATTTATAAATAGGTTAAAGTATATATTAAAACATGATATTATATTAAATTTGTTTGATCAAATTTATTCTGCTATTTCCTTCTTTTCTTTATGATAAGAAATTTCCTCTGTGAATGAAAGAAATGATAAAATTCCAATATCCTTACTGAGAGAAAAAAATTCAGTATAAGACTCCAGCAAATATTTACTTCAAAAACTACGAACCCCATGAAAGAACACTTCAGTAGAACGACAAAACCTCCCATTTCATGCAATAATATATACTACATCGAGGATAAAAACATGCATTCTCGCAATGGATATCGATCACTTTTATATTGTTTATTTTGTAACAAGCTTATTATTATTTTTTTATTATTGTTAAAAAGTTTCAATAAAATTCGCAAAGATAACTTGTTTTCGTAGGTTTTAGTAACTTTAATTTTTTGAAAATTCGATTGTGGAGAGAAACAAAAATCTATAATTTTACTAAAAAATTCAAGAGAGATTTTGAAGTTGCTATTACATAAAATAGACAGATTATTTGCCAAACATAATTTGAAAATCATATAAGATTTGCTTATAAATCATTAATCTACAAAATCAAATAACGTATATCAGAAAATTAATGAAATCCAGTAGTGGTTTCAATAAAATCGCAAAATTTAAATTTACAGCGAGAAGTTGATGAATTGAATATAGTTCAAGTTTCAGAGTAATTAAATTAGAAATGCTTAATGATTCGACTAATGAAAGCGTGAATTTTGAAGGCACAAACCATCACATGTAATTTCATATTATAATAGAAGATGGAAGTGAAATATTTCTTTCCAGAGTTCATTAGAAGAAAAAAAAATTGAATGATAATAATAAATTCAAATTATATGAAAGAAAAAAAGTTTTAAACAGAAATTTCTGACCAAATGATCTCTTAATTCTATTATATGTTATTTAGAATGAATAGTTATTGTAATCATTAAATATTAGCTTAAATTTGTGGTTGATATTATTATAAAATCTTGACATAACTATGAAACTAATATTGTTCAAACATTTTCAAACCCATTTTCTATGGTTAAGCGTTAAATATAAAATACATTTTATAAGATAAGTATTTATTTCAATTCAAGTTATTCACAATAAGTTATAAGTTTTCTAGTTGGTTTTCCGCTTTACCAAAAATTGTTAAAACTGGATGTTTATATATATATATATTTAAAATAGATTTATAACTATATTTAAAATGGATTTATAACTATATTTAAAACTGATTCATAACTATATTTGAAATGGATTTATAACTATATGTATAATGCAATTAGAAGAAATGGAAATTCAATTTTCCAGATCAATAGTTAAAGTGAAATTCATGTGAGCTTGGAAAAGAAACAACATTTTTCAGTTAAAATTAAATATTTAACTTTGCGTTTTACTGAAAAAATTACCTCTCTTTCCCAGAAAAATAATACGATTTACTCTTTTTTCTTTCTAAATTTATGGTATTCATTGCTTTTTCTACTCGAAAAATAATAATTGTTTGTAGTGATATTATTTTATAATTCTCTTTTTGATACAATACATAATATTTGTTACATATTCCATAACAAGATTATTTGTCGAGATTAATACTACTTAAATGAGATTGATATTTACTGGTATAAAAACGTATTCAATGAATTTCCCTTTGGATTTTGAATATTAAGATAAGAAGGTTTGGAATCGATGTAGTTTCGGCAAAAGTCTACTTATATTTAAAATGAATAAATGATAAATTTGAAATAAGCTCATAAAATCAACCCTAAAAATATTTAACAGGAATTTATTTTGAACATGTACATTTATTTCGAAGTGAAAATAATTTCTTTTTCAATTCGTGTTTACTTTAGGCAGTCCAGCGTTTAACAATGCTTTTGAAGAAGGGAATTTAAAAAATGTTACAGAAATGATGTTTCTAAAATTGTTTGGAAATGTTGCATCATTTTCATCATTTCTCCCCCATCTCTCTGATATCAATATGCAAGTTTGTTACATTTTTATACACTTATATCTCACTTTATTTTTTTATGGGATTTTAGATGACAATTTATTATCTGTGTTTCATTCACTTTCTCATGTTTCAGAATTTTGAAATTTTTTACATTTCAGTTTATACACAATATTTTAATGTGTTCAAAACTAAAATAACAGTCAATAAGATTTTTTTTAAATTTAGCTTTGATTTCATATAAGTGGCCTGTCTATTAATAAATTGATAAAAAATTATTTGAGTTTCTCATAATATTTATAATATTGGAAAAGAAATAAAAGTTCCAATTGAAAAAATAAATAAAATAACATTCTCTGCATCTTAGTAGCGTTTTTTATAAAATATTTTTATTGAATTTATTAAACGACATAGAAATATTAAATAATTTTTTCCTTAAATAAAGCTTTTTTTCAATATTCGATAGCTACATTGCATATTTAAAATAGGAATTTAATATATTAAGATATTAATTTCAATTTTTTTTAACTATGAGTCTTATGTTGATAATCCGAAAAATAAAGCATTCCTTTTCAGTTCTAAAGTGTCTATTCAAAATCAAAATTCTACTTTGTAGATAGAAATAGATATTGTTGATTCATTTCTAATCTATTATTTGCATTTTATTAATAAACAAAATCGGACAAAGGAGAAGATATTTATTTATTTCTACAATTAATTGTTATCAACGAAGCAATTGTAACTTTTAGATTTAATGTCTTGATTGAAAATATATTTTCAATTACTTTTAACTAAATAAAATGCAAGTATAAATATGCTTCCGAATTTTCGTAAAAGTTTGTCAGAGAAATATTTTTTTTTCGTATAGTGTAATTGTTATCATGAGGTTAACAGAAATGAACAGTTTTACATATCATTGTTCAGTGATTTTCCATTAGTCTCAAATCTATGTAATATTACTCATTACTCCATGCTACTGAACATTAATCTATACTATAAACTTCAAGGTTATTTAAGGTCATGAATGTGAATTCGAAGATAAATCACATATGAGGAAAATTACATGATCTTATTTGGTTCTTGTCAGTCTCCCATTGCTAAAATACAAATGTTTAACTTAAGAAATTTAAAAAAAAATTATACGCAGTGAGAATAGGACTAGATGCTATAGACTGGACTGCTTTTGCTTGTTAAGTAACGAAATTGCTTGATTTAACAGAAGCATGTTTATATTATTTGATAAAATAGACTTTGAAAATACAAACTTGTCTTTGATCTCTCTGAAACCTTGCCGTATACTCTCCAATAGAGGTCTTATCCTCTTTGCTCCGTATAAAATTGTGTGTCTTGGGTAAGGTTGTGGCATTGGTGAACGATAGTTTTGAAATATAAATCTTTGGAGTAAATCTTGCATTTTTATTGAATGTACTATGAGAATATGCATTTTGATTGTTCTCTTTTTTGTTCCTTGACTGCCACCAACATTTGAGACCCAACTGCAGTTGCATTGATTCAAGTAATTGCGTTTATGATTTAATTGATTCGAATAATTACATTTATATTACATGTATGCGGAAGTTTCATGGATTTCGTTCAAAATCTGATAGGTATCTATATTCAACGTTATGTTTCGTTGTTCTCGAATTCACTTGTATTCGAACAGCCAATCAGGAAGAAGTCCTCTGAATAGTACAAAATTTGATGGAAATCTACAAATACGGTCGTTATTCCATATACCTAATTTCAACTGTCTAGCTCAAAGCATTTTTCAGTTATCATGCATATTGGGAGGCATAATGCCACAAATGTGTTTCTTTTTAACTCAGAAAGATCTGAAATGTGCAGATTTCTCGAAATCTCGAATTTATTTAAGAATTAAAACACTTGTATTATATTTTGTATAAAATATACAGAATAAACGCAGTTAAAAGCCAAATTTGGAGAAAAGTGTAAATATTATTTAAAAAGTAAAATACTAGGAAAAGCGAAAAAGGAGATAACAATCAAAATTCAGACTAAAATATTTATAAAAAATGTGTAATTAAACCTTCAAAACTTTAGAGCTTGGGACATTGAATCATTTCCAAGTTCTATATCTAAGTAAACTGTAATTTGATTGACTTGATTTAACTTGAATGATTTGTGGTTAATTTTCTGTCAAGTTGAATGAAAAGGAGGTGAACAGTCTGCTAAGAAAAGTTTTGAGAAATACTTATGATAATAATGGAAAAGTAATGACTAAAATAAAACGAAGACAAAAGTAGTCACAATAATAAAAAAATATTAGTAACAGAAATGAAAATAATTAAAAGTTGAATAAAATAATGCGCAAGAATACAATTAATGAAAGAAATATTTAAGTATAGGGAGATAGAAACTTTTGAACACATATATACATAAAAATAAAATAATTAAAATACAGTTATGAAGCTACAATATTTTGAAAGCAAAACACTATGTGTGGAAAAAGCCATGAGGAATGAACATGAGGAAAATCCAGGAGTTCAAAATCGAATGAGAAAGACATGTTTCAAAATACCGATTTTCTATAGTGGGAAAAGATTCGATTTCGAGAAGAAGAATCGTAGTTCATCTTGAAATATAATCCTCTAAGAAAAGCGAGAGAACTCCTAACCTATGCAACTTAAAAAGAATAATCGTTTGATGAATGGGCGGTGACCCAAAGTAAGCTCTTGATGCTAGATTAATTTTAATTTCCCTTATTTCTCATAAAAGAGAAAGGATAATGATAACGAATTTACAGGCGGATCGCCATAATAGACCAAAACAGCCATAGAATTACTGTTTAATATATGACACAGTAAAGGAAAATGTGTTGAAAGCAAGTCTTTATGAATAAATAAACAATGACAACCAATCAATAATAAATATTCACATTGCGCCTATCAAATTCATTCTGATCAAGAATCCTAAGAGCTTTAAAACTTTTGCCAACCAAGTTGACAGTACCAATTCTATATGCATACTGAGAGGCCAAATGCTCAAAGGTTAAAATTGAGCGGAAAAGAATTTAAATGTTTGATAAATTATCTCTAATATATATTAAAGTGAGATTGTGTTTCTTATTTTTTATGTATCATAGAACAATAGATAAACAGCTACGAAATTTAGTAAGACTAAACTTCTTATAATTGAAATATGCATCTTACTGTTATTTTTTTCGAATATATATTTTTTTAAATTCGAAAATAAATCGAAATTATTTTTAAATTTGAAATATTTTTATTTAATAAAAAGTTAAATAAAAATTTTTTTTTAATTTTTTTTTCTGTTATTTATTAATTTTTCATTTCTCATTCAAAATAATTGATTTGAAGCACTCAACGAAACATTTAATAGAATTCGGTTCATTTAAAACATTTTGTCTCGTTTATTACTGCCATTTTCATTATTAAAAGATTGTTCGACCAGGTACTCGATTTTAATTAAATCTCTTCAATATAACTTGACTTCCGTTATTTTCTCATCAAAATATTTTAAGTTAGAATAAATAAATAAAAGAAAGCTATGTAATTCTTATATCTGTTCTATTCTTTTTATTCATATTCCTTCCGATATATCTTCGAATCAATCCAGAAATATAATGCATAGTTCCAATAATTAATTTTCAATTAACAGACTGCCTTGCAGGGTACTGTAATTACGCTTTCTGATTCCATATCCAAACTGCATTGAAAATAAACAGAAAAAAACCTTTAGCTTTCATCACAAAAGACAATCATGTAATTAAAAAGTTTGAGGTAAACGATTCCAATTTTATTATCATAATAAATGTAGGTTAAAAATTCTGCAAAAAATATTTTTTTAAATTTGCCAGAATTATGAAAAGTGCTAACAAAATTTTTTCCATGAAAGAATATTTTCGATTTTAAAATGATGGAATAATTATTTTAATGCTATATTTCCATGCCTATCGATGAATTTTTTTCATGAGAATTTATTTAATTAAAATATTGATTTTTCCTTTCCCCCTAATTTTTTCGATTACTATGTTTGTGTCGAATTTCATAGTCTATGTCAAACAGTCTGGCCTGCACACTGCCAACAGATATAAAGACACATTGTCTGTTATTTTTAGCAGATAGGTCACTGAATATCTCTTCATTCCATGAAAGCCATTAAAAAATCGATATAATTTGATTGACTTACAGTTTTTTCTACAATAGTTAGATATTAAGTAAAACATATTTTAATAAACCTAAAAGTTTAAATTAATATTTACATATTTTTATTTGCCAAAAAAAAAACTGTTTTCTTGAAAAACTTATTTCAGTATTTCGTTTACTCTGATATAATATGTACTACAACTATTTTCTATCAAACTGTCAATGTTAAAGTTCTTATTTTCAATGACTTTCGATTATTTTTATATTCTCGTTTGAAATAAGTTACATGCTTTCAAGTTTCTGTTTGGAATTATTTTTTAGTCTGCTAATCCCAGTAACATATTGCTTAAAATGTTAGACACATAATCTTGGCAGCTATAAAAAATTTAAAAATGTGTTTTTATTTTAACAAGGTTTTCCACAAGAAAATGTAAATTAAGTTTAACAGTTTGAGTTGAGGAAGTGAAGTTTTCGTTGCTTTTCTTACACACAAATAGAAAGATCTGTCAAACCAAATAACTATTTATTTTAGCTGTCGGTCTGAAAATTGGGTGTAAACTTCAAAATTCAAATTATTTGAAGGCATATTCTGAGTCAAACCCGTTTTTGTTTCATATGTTGCTATGGTAATGTATAAATAGTATAGGTAAAAATAAATAAAATCATTTTCTTTACAGTAAAAATTAATCTTTTTTAAGACTAAAATATTTGAATTTCAAATGTGACTTGTGTGGGGCAACAAAATAGAAGCGAAGCGCAAGAAAGATTTCTGTGTTTTCCAAATTCAATTTTTGAGAAATGCGCGTAACAACTTTTATTTTGCCAGAAAAGCAGGAATTTTTTTCATACAGAAAATATTTTATGCGGTATTTTAGAATTTCAATTTATCGATGTAATGTTGCACCAACACAATATCAACTACAGAGTTAAAAGTATTCTAACAGAATTCAGAAATGAGATTTTAAAGGATTTTTTTATTATTTTATATCTTTTACAATAAATCTTAGTTATTTTCTTCTTTCTAGTTTCATGTTTCTTTATAAAAAATATTTCTTTCCTCCTAAGAAACCCACAATTACACCCCGTGTTTTTAAGGTATAATTTCCCTCTTAGGTGATTGCTATTAATAAATATAGGTCCGGACATCCTATAAGTGTTCTCAAGAAACTGCTTTGTTTTCCAAACTCATTCCGACGAGTATCTCTAACGGACAAAACAGGTCCCTCTTGTATTCATTCTATCATATTTAATGAAAAGGAATTCGAAATTGGTATCTAAATGCTTTGGCCGTCAATTTTTGCTTTGTTCTAAGAGCGTTTAGGGCCTTTCAGTACCGATAAATGTAATGCAGTAACAGATAAAAGTGTAAATAGAAAGAGAGTTTCCATAACAGAAAAATAGATAAAAGAATCATATCTTACTTTTAATGTGCAACTACTAACCAATTTATAATTTAAATAATAACCGAAAATTAGGATAATGAATAATAATAATAATGAATTACTGGAAAAATCATAATAATGGATAAGACAATTTTCTATTAAGTAAGTTTGAAATAGGGACGCATTAATTTAAATGTTAAATTGAAAAACTTTAAAAAATGATAATTGTTCGCTTTCATGAAAATATTACTATTTCTGGGAAAATAATGATTTTTCTCAGACGTTGATTTCAAAAAATCTACTTACGAATCAAACCAATTAACATAACTGAAGTATTGCTTCATCAATATGCAGTAAAAAATTTATACAGTGATAAAAGTCAGAATGGCTATTATTTTATTCAAAATTTAGTATTTAATTGTTTGAATGCCTTTCATAGAATGTTTGGAAATCAAAAAAATATTTCTTTTACTTATTAGTACGTAAATTAAATTCAATCATTATAAATTTTCTTTATTAATAGCAAATGAGATTATATTTTTTAAGAGAATTAAAAAATGGAATTATAGGGAAAATATCAAATATATCTTTATTCAATATTCTTGAATTTTGAACAATTTTCTTTGTAAAATCGTTTAATTCCTTTATTTTCAGTTTCTTTAATGTGGGAGGTCCAATTTCATTTTTATGCTATTCAAATTTAATATTTATTGTTATTTTATATCTGGAAATACAATTTTATAAATTCTAAATTTAATAAAATATTATAAAGAAAATCTCATAAACTAAAAAGAATTCAGAATTTTTAATGCTTTATAATATGAAAAAAATAATTAAAAATTCTTATAATTCGTCAGCTAAAATAGTCCACTATTTAAAGACTAGATAGAAATATGGTTTTTTTCTTAGTTTAGGAAAGAAGCGATATGATTAAGTTATGAGCAAAATTAAGGGCAAATAATTCAATACAGTTCTTAATTGGACAATTTTTTTTTGTATTTCTTTTTTTTTGTGCAAAAAATCTATGTTTCTCCAGTTTTTAAAACATTTGATGACTAATAGCTTACATGTATGTCTTTCCTATTCTATTTTAGGCAAAAATTCAAAAATTTCAGAATTTTAAAAAAATTTCAAAAAAGTACATGCCGATAGAATTCTCATTCTCTAATTTTGTAATAATATTTTTTTAATAATTTAATCGTGTAATTTGGACAATATTGCAGTTATTCACTTTACTTTTTAAATGAAAATTACTCTATAACAGGAAGACTAGTACCATTTTTTCTAGATTTAATTTTACAAATTGGCTAATTCTGTAATATTTTTTTTTTCAAAATTCAATATAAATATATTTTCAAATTTCAAAATTCAATATATAAAACTTACGTTTAGAAATAAAATAAAGTATTTTGTTAAATATTTCAATTTAAAATGCTCAAAGCGAGTCAATTCAAAAACTATAAATAAGAGAGGCTTCTTCTTGCGTACAGCCGACCACTCCGCCACCACTGAACGTAGTAGTATCGACAGGATTTGTTGTAAATAAGAGAAGCTGCTCGACATTTGAAATTAAACAAAAATATTGGAAGCAATATAATGCTTTTTCAAAGATTAAGAAAAATTCCAGTTTATATAATGATTGTTTCGAAAGCATATTTAATATATTGGAATATTAAATTAGTTTCAATACGCTTTCTGCATATAAAAACGGCCCAACAAATTCAGAAATGCTCTGCTTGTTTGAGATGGATATAGGGGAATTTTTATGTTTTGCTCAATAACTTTTCATTATTGATTTTTTTTGTATTTTCTCTCCTTTTCCAGCGTAAACATCTCATTATGAAAACAATCTCGACTTTATTTTTTTTGTTTAATAAATTTTCCTCAAGGAAGCGTAATTGGACCGGACATTTTATGATGTTCTGGAATCTTTTTTTTTCAATGATGTAATGCTATTTAACTAAAATTTTAAAATGTATAAACTATATGACATTTCTGATTAGATGTAAGGATTTGTGAAAGTATCCGTACTCTTTATATTATGGAAGTTTGCCTTATTTGTTCCTTTAGATATTGTAGATACAAAAACTTGCATTAAGGCTAGACGGAAAAAAACCCTTTTTTCATATTGCTGTTGCAAAATAGTGAGAAATGTGATGATAAGCAAAGGAGGATAATAAATTGATTGCTATATTCTAATATTCTATATAAATATTTCAAATGACTTGGTCTCTTTATAACTTCAACAAAATATACAATATGACCACTAAAGCCCCTTGACGCCATCTTAATATCCGAATAGTTGCTGCTACATTCATAAAAATGGTGTCTAGTAAAGTAGCCACGCACTGCTGAAACAAACCACCTACGGTGCCACATGGTGAAAAAGTGCGGAGATGAAATTCCTATCTCGAAAATAGAACGACATAGGGAAAAAAAAGTGTTTTACAAAGATGCTTATAAAAGGCTGCTTCCGGACATTAATGCTTAAAACTCGCATTGGTTTTTTAGTGCTTTCTTGGTGAAGTGTCAAAAAGATCCGAGAAAGATAAAAACTAGTTATAATAATGTACCTTTATTTGAGATGCTAAAATTATCGTGCATTCGCCATGGTAAAATATCGGGCCTTGTTATTGTAAATTGCACATCACGCTTCAGTAGCAAACAACATTTAATGTCGAAAGTCGATATAATCTTTAGGATTTTTCATCGCCAAGTAGTGAGTTCTTTCCCTATGATACATACCATTCCGTGAAAAGCATGCCTCGACTGTCCACACAATATCTGTAAAAAATGTTGGCTGACCCCGTATCTGATCCATGGCGTAGTTGCACTATACATAACGTCACTCGACATGCCCTTCCAGTAAAATCTTTTAAGGCGTCAGTTGGATGGATGAGTGCCTAATTCGCTTAGGATATTCCTAACCTGACATTTTGAGTGGCCACGGTGTTCACTGATCTCTCTTGTACTGCATTTCGGCTATGCTCACACATCATCCAGTACACTTGCCTTTCTATCTTAGCTGGTCTGCCAGATCGAGTTGAAGAAATCACATAGCCTGTCTCCCTTCCACGTTTTATAGTGTTGCTATAAGTTCGATGAGAAGGATGCGGGCCAACAAGGTACAACTTTGCTGCGAATCATGCCTTGTGTCCACATTCACCGTACAGCAAAACCATCTCGCAATACTCAGTTTTGGAAAGTCTCTCCATGATCATGAATATAAACATGCTACAATTCCAAGAAGACGTCTATTTTAAAGCTGTCTCAGGTGAACAGGCGTGACGCTTCTTACCTATTTACATACTGTAAACTTTTCGAATTCCAAGCGCATATTGAGTTGAGTTGATGCGACACTATTTTACACGATCTACATATTGTCATGTTAGTTTATAAAGGCAATCAGTACAAGGATGCAACCTTCAGTGCTACAACCGCCGTCCTTTTGACCGGGAATCATAAGCGATACAACTGTACCACATTGCGGTGACCTGCTTTGCCCGAAAGATAATAATTTCTCTTACTCTGCAAGTTTCGTAACATCACAGTGTCGTAAATCATAAAAAAACAAATGAGCATTTTCAACGTTCCATTCTTCGCATTAATGTTCACAAAATGTCTTTTCGTACTAAATCGATGATGCTCTACATGTTTGTTATTTTAACTTCTCTAAAAATAATTAAAGAAAAATTTCAGATTCATCATAAAATTAAATCATAATATTTTTCATTCATTAAATGTAATTTTGAAAAAATTGTGTAGTCTAATTTTATAAGATATCCTTTGATCCTAAAATATCATTCAATTAAATATTTTTGAAACCCCAAATTTTAAATTAAAATATACTTTATATCTTCTACTATTAAAAATAACTTATGATGTTTTGAATATCATTATTTAAGGATAATCAAGAATTTCGTAATTTTAAAAACTCCGACACTGAGAGGCATATCTTTTTTTTGAGACAGTTTATGGAGTGTTCTCATATTACGTATCTTTATAAGGTAGTAACCTTCATAGAAATTTTCATAACTCACAGTTTTAGTCTCACACAGTTTAGTTAAATTTTTAAAATGATGAAAATTTATTTTTGTATTGTTATATTTTCGCGTATCATTACAGAAACCGCTAAAATTTTGTTCCTTTTAGTTATTTCCAATTTTAATTATCATTTCAAGCAAATCGTTCCGAAACGCACATTCACACTCTTCAAAGTATATATGTGCTAAATGTGGTATCTCTACAATATCAAGCCTGAATCAATAATCAAGCCCTAAATAAATAATCAAATCTGAAGAACGCTAACACATGCAAATGCATTCCCACACTCAAATTTATTATAAATAGAGATACAAATAAAATTTAACCTAAAATAGACTATATTCCATATGTAAAGGTCATGGAGATAATATTTTGCCGTTTGGTTTTCCACAGGTTAATCACATTAATCTGTTATTTATTAAACTAGTAGCCTTTTGCGACTAAATGGCTCCATGGAAATAGATTAATAGCTCTTAATTTCAATTAACCTTTTTATGCATATGTTATTGTTCAGATTTCTGCAACAAATCATTTGGAAGTATTCAGTTCGATGTATATGGAACATTCTTAGCGGAGCTGAACCCCAAGACATAATAGCGTAAATAAAAACTAAATGTCTATGTAAATTTTATCAAAATACATGTTGCTTTTTAATGCAAATAATTTCCTTTGCCAGTCCCTTATCAAAAAATGCGCTTAAAATAAAGGGAACATTTATATTTTAGTTTTCAATAATTTCAATTTTTAATAGCATTAGGAAATCACTATTAAATATTTGATGAATCAAAGAAATGGTTTTCATTCTAACAATGAGATCTCTTAGAGCAAGCTGTTTCTATTTATCAAAACCCAAACATAAATTAAATAGTAATTAAATTAATATAAATCAAAAATATAGTTTTTAAATTTCAAAATGGTTTAAAAATTAGCTTTTTGCAAAAATGTTTTTGGGAGCTGCACTGGAAAAAACGCCATAATTTTACTTAATTATTAATTAAAATTTTAATAGTCTCTACGAAATGCACATCTCCCCTTCCAAGATATAAATGTACCAAATTTGACAGCACTCGTTTAAGCTCCGAGTTCTGTAGAAAACCAATACACACACAGACACACTCACTTTCTCTTTAATTATCATTAGAAACGATTAATTTTTATACTTAAAATAATCTTAATGAAAACAAAATAAACGAAATATTTGTTTTCTAAGGAAAAAAAATATGACCGCAAAGAATATTTGCTTTCAAGACAAATGCTAGTAATATAATTTAATTATCTCATCTAATGTATTAATACATTACTAAAAGCATTTTGTACCGATTGTGGTAATTTTCCTGAATAAAAACGTAGTCCCCTTTGTTAATTCATTTTCTTTTATTGGACGAGTGTAGTTTGTTGGTTGATGTTTTGAGTTATTCTCGTTCAGCAGACGATATTTATTCTGGTAATAATGAAAGGGTACGCCAAGGATTAAAATACCCCTGGGAAGTTGTAAATAAAAATGTTTCTGTAAATAAAGTACATGCTTTAATTTCTTTTTTTATTCAAAAAGAGACAATGCATTTTCCCTTCGATTTGTTAAATAAACATCAGATCACCGAATTACATGAGGGTAATTAGAGATTTTAGGCCCTCTTGAGAAATTTTATTTAACAGTAGATAAATTTTCCTCAAACAGTAGAGGCTCTGGGATGTTTCTCTTCATACAAAATTAATAGCAGCAATTATCGGAGCATGATTTAACTTAAAATGTAAATATTAAAATTTTATTTAAATTTCTGATAGAGTTTATTTAATTTATACACTATAGTAAAAGAACTTTCATTTAAATTTTTTATTTTATATAGCCTTTTAAGTAGATGTTTTTTGTTGCTTGTTCAATTATTCTCTATAGTTTATGAAGTATTAATAAATAAACTCAAAAAACTAAATTTTCTTTTTTCTTTTTTTTTAATTATTACTTTTTTTTTCTTTTATATAGTTGTTACTTTTTCTTCTGAAACTTATCTATACAATAAAAATGTAAAATTAAGAGGAGGAAAATTTCAAATAAATACCAAAAATAAACATAATAATCAATACCTTTGATGACCATTATAAGCAACATATATATTTGAAATGATTTTTTTTCCGCCGTTTGACATATACTGTTATTAAAAAATGGCTGAAATGTTTAATTTTTAATCTTCTATTTATTCTATTTGCTTGTATCTATATAATTTCTGATTTTCTTTCTAAAAATTATCTAATATAGTAAAATTTAATCAGCTAGTTTTAATAAAATGATAGAAATTTAATATTTTTAAAGACATTGAAATCAGGTTTCTTTTAAAGTAAAATTTCAATTCTCTAAAAATGACGAGACTTAGTAGAAAGGAGAAAAGTTAATATTAAAAATTTGCAATTACATAATGAATTACAATCAATAAACTATAATTTTCAACTACTATTATCATCAAAGATCATAATAGTAGACAGTAAGTACAATAAGACAATATAATTTGGCGATTTTTTTACAATAAAATTGGGGAATATATCAAAATGTAGTAAAATAATTGTAAATGCAAAATTCGTGGCTCTGTAAGTTTCGATTAGATATTTTAGAAAATGCTAAATCCTAAGGAACAGAAAGTTGATAATCATAAGAAATTAGTACCAATTCTACATAAAACAATGAATCGCTTTCAGATTAACTTCTTTGTTATGCTATTGCCAACCATGAAGGGTAATGAAGTTTATATCTGATGATACATAAATAAAGAATTATAAGAAACTGTTGGCAGTATTGATACGAAAATAAAAGCTTTTAATTTCAAATGACTATCAAAATGAATAGGAATAAAGAAATTGTATTTATTTGTTCCAAAGATAAAACAACCCCCTTAGAGTGTTGGGACACTATAGTAATCGATGCCATTTTCAAAGTAAAATTGTCTATTGCTATTTTTGTCGGTAAATGAAAAATCATCTTATTGAATTTATCGAGAATAAAGTGATTATGTCAAGTATATGGCAGCACGGACCAATTTGATAATATTTTCTTCTTTAGAGAAATTCAAAACCCATTGCAACGAAACTAATTTTCTTCAAAGTGTGCTCTTAAGCCTATTGTTGTTACTTTGTCAATATTTTGACACTCCACAAAGTTACCTCAAACTTTAGATAATCTTTAGTAAAAGGATATCTTTAAAATTCCTATAGAAACTGAATCCCTGTTTAAAAAGAGAAGGGAAAAAAACAGTTTTCAAATTTTTAGCGTCTATTTTTTTTTTTTTTTTTTTTTGTTAGGCACATTTTTTTATTGGAAGATGCAACATTTTTATTCGAACATATTTATTAAAAATGTCATTTTTACCAAAATCATTCACTGTTTCTTGAACTTGAAATAGAGTACTGTGTATATTTTCTGTTGGTTATTTAGTTTTAGACATTAATAATATTCGTAACGATTATTCAATAATTATAGAAATAATTTAATATTCGATATATCTGAACATGAATTTTAAATCGATTACAATGCAAGTATTCATAGATTTGATTCTCTCAAAATTGCGAAATGCCATTTCGTAAATTAATTGAAACATCCAGATTATAATAGTTATTTGTTGAAATATAATAATGGAAATCAGTAATATAGCAATGAATTACTCAAAAGCTTACAACAAAATTATTAAATAAAAAATGCATCTAATTTACGGAAAACACTAGTATTTTAAGAATAACTTGGAATTTTGAAAAAAAAAAATGGTGAGGAAAGGGGGGTAACGGAAATGGGAGCAGAAACAGAAATCGAAATTTTCATCAGCACTCTGCGATATCAGTTTAATAAAGAACCCATATTAGCATAATTCTAGGAATGAATTTTAAAATTTGGTAATATTCAGAAGAAATTTTATTCATTTTTTATTATTTTTTCTAATTGATTTCATTAAAAATAAAAATTGCCTAATGTCTGTTTTCAATCCCTTTAGAATTTAAAGAAATTCTTTCTTCTGATTGCTCAGAATTGACTTTCATTGCAGCGCAAATAACACTTGCTCAGGAAAAAACAGCAATTTTAATCATTGTTTTATGAAAGCACATTATTAGATTAATAATATCTCATTGATATCCGATGCTACATTTTAATATTAGAATTTGATAGTTTAAATATCCTGTTTGAAAGTTTTTCTGAATTAGTTCTCAACACAATGGTGTCAAATCACTCAAATGATTAATTTCAAACACAGAGAGCAAATTTAATGTTTAATTCTATACTGTATACTATATATTTAAAAAAAACACGAGTTCATAGCATTACATAATATAAAATGAAGTTATATGACATTCACTGTTACGTTTGTCACGTGATTATGACTTTGGAAGAACTCGCATGTTGATTTAAGTTCCATGAACGAATATTGCTGAAAATCTGAGAGATTGTTTCCTTAGGCAATTAGTCTCATGGTAAGGAAGATTTTTTTTTTTGATATTTTATTCGACGTTGAACGGTTGTCAGGTCACTGACCTACAAACTTTAGTGACCATTTAGCGACAAAAATGAAAGTTCTAGAAAACAAAAATTATGCCGATATTTCCATTAGGAGCCGAACTTTTGAGGATCCTTCTACGTTTTTCTATGTATTTTGGGAAACACACACACACACGCACAGTTATCAAAATAATGGAGACACCTTAGATTTATATAAAAAAATCCTTTATTAGTATGGTGTAGGACCGCCTTTAGCATGTAATACAGCTTGGATTCGCATACGAATCGATTCAAACAAGTGTTCAGTGTTTAGAGGAATATTGTACCATTCTTCCTGGAGATAGGAAAGTTCTGGGAGAGATGCTCGCGAAGGATATCGATTCCGTATTGAACGCTCTAAAATAGACCATAACGGTGAGATTGAGTTCGGGTGATTGGGCGAGTCAAGGCATATGTTTAACTTCATCCTTGTGTTTATAAAATCCTGATTGGACAAGTCTCGTTGCATGGATAGGTGCATTATCATCCTGGAAAATTCCATCTCTTGCAGGAAACAAAGTTTCCGTCTTAGGATGAACATGGTCAGCTGAAATTTCTGTATATATCTCCCCAGTGATCCTTCCTTACAGAATTACGATTGGGCCAGAAGAAAACCATGACGTGGCTGCCCATGTTTTGACAGATCTACCTCCAGGCTTGATAGTTTCAAGGAGACAATCACGATCATACACTTGTGCAGATGTCCTCCACGTGTTGTAAGGAGAAGTGTGAAGCACGAATCATCAGACCATATTACTTTCTTCCACTATCAATCGACCAGGTTTTGTGAGTGTGACACCTCTGTAGAACGACGCTCACCATTAATATCTGTGAGAAGTGGTGTGCGAATTGCTGCTCTGCAATAAATGTTCTGTTTCTAAAGGTGCCTCCTGGCACTAGACAATCCAGATAGTTATTGTGCTCTGCGGTCATTTTGCTGCCGTTGTTCGATTTTTAGACATTGCAATCCGCTTTAATACCTGTCGGTCTCTATCACTGAGCTTGTCTTTTCGCCCACTATTTTGCTTTGGCGTGCTTGTATGCCGCGCTGAATGTATGCTGTTATGGCTTTAGACACCGTAACTCTAGAAGCGCCTACAAGTTGGGATGTTTCGTTCACACATGTTCCAGCTAGACGGGCTCCTATAATTTGGCCTCTGAAAATATGAGAGGTCCGACATTTTACGCTCTTGAAAAAAATCCAAGAATTACACTGCAATAAAGCTTCAATAAAGCTAACACTTGCTATCAGAATATATAGATTGCTATTTATAAAAAAACTGGAAACTATTAGTCTATAAATTATTGAGAGTGAAAACAATTTTTAAAATGGCAGCCGCTGCAAATGAAAAACCGATTCTGTGATGCATAAACGTGGTATAAAGTGAAGATTTGTAATGAAATATCTTACGACATGTAAATATTTTCAATTTTAGAAGTACAGTATATTCCTTGAACCAGTATCATCAATTATTTAACTAAATGTCGTAATTAGAGAAAGAAATTTTGTAGACAACTTAAATAAATTAATATACTATAGAAATTTATATCAAGAAAATTGCATTCTAATTACACTCTGAAAATTTATGTGTAGGATTTCAAAGTCAAAGGTATTCTAAGCATACTCTAAAATGCTAATGCGAGATGACACAAGCTAAAACGCTTGGTGCATAACTCTTATTAAGTAAGTATGTTAATTACAGCTACTTTCTAATTCCTTAAGAATATTTTCATTATACGAATAGAAATCATTTGCAGGCATTTATGCAAAATCGAAATAATATTTAGAAAATGTTAATATTTTCCAAATGATGTA
Source organism: Argiope aurantia (assembly GCA_026543865.1). Classification (NCBI taxonomy): domain Eukaryota; kingdom Metazoa; phylum Arthropoda; class Arachnida; order Araneae; family Araneidae; genus Argiope; species Argiope aurantia. The sequence continues at coordinate 87,839 of JAPMOR010041435.1, read as the reverse complement.
ACATTCCATCTACTGTTTTCTTAATATACTGTCAATATCATAACATAACAAAACTCCATCCTGTGCCCACGGTGCCTATAACACTAAGTTATCTAACCAGTTGGGTGAACACAATATGAAAGGAGAAAAAAAGAGGATAGGAGAAAAAAAAAGAGACGACAATTAATCCAGTGATCTCCATAGAGAATCCCATTTATGTCAAATCCTGTATGACTGTATTTAATGTTTTGGTGAAGTAATAACTAAATAGAGGGAACAGGAATACCTAAAAATAAATTGTGACAATGGATTAAACTTACAGAGAAATGAGATTACTAATTGAAATAGAAAAAAATGACAAATTACATTGAACATCTAAGTATATAACCAAAATTGTAGAGTCAGAAATCTGTAGCATCCTTTTAGGTCCTATAATTTTGATTTCCTTTGTGAGAACAGGGAATAGGTAGATAGCGAAGTTCCTTAAGGTATTTCACTTTTGAGGGAATAATTTCTGCTGATTTTGACAAGTGGAATTTTGGTCATATCTATTATGTGGTCTTGAAGAGGTCTTGGTATTTATGAATTTGATTTGCTATGGAGTGGATCTTCCCACGTGAAAGGATATTCGATGCAACTTTCCTGTACCATTCTTCACCGAGATTTGTTTCTGCCTTTCTGTTGGGCTAGGAGAGAGTAAGAAATCGGTGGCATAGTGAATTTGGGATCCTATCTCCCCACAGCTACAGCAAGAAGTTGGTCAAATGAAATCTGTGTAGGTATGTCGGGAATGGATCGTGTCCTGAGGAGAAAAAGACATACGTTCTGTTCCAGTTGGCAGCTCGGAGAGAAACCTTTGCTATTATGTTAGATGTGGACCGGCCTGTTTCGCTTTCTTCCTATTCCTTTTGCCATCTTGTCATCATCTCGATTTGGAGGATGTTTTTTTCAGAAGACATTTTAGAAGCTTCATTACATTCTGATCTTGATTAGTACAGCTGCTATTTTGGCTAATTTGTTAGCCGCTTCATTCCCGTCATAGACTACACGTGCCTTGATTCATGAGATTTTAATGTGATGATTTACAAGGAGAATGGAGAATGTATATCTTGCTAATTGGCTATTTAATTTCGGAGAACTTGAGGCTTGTATACTTGATTTATTGTCGACATAAATAGTGACTGGATTTGATAAAGGCAGAGAGGTTGCGTACTTGACTACTCTATTGAGTGCTTGTAGTTCAGCTTGGAAGACCGTGTTTTTTTTTTCAATAGGCTGGTTGACCATTGGTGTATAGTGACTGCAACCTGAATGACACAAAATGCAGCCCCACCTCCTACTGAAGATTTTGATCCATCTGTATGGATCCCAAGTCCTAAATTCTGAGACCCACCATCTTCCAACGAAATGTGATGTGCTTCGAGATGTTGGGAGGGATGTGACGTTCAGCCCGTATATCCATGTTCATACTCTTATGGGTTGATATGTGGCATATCATGTAAGATTTAATGGAGTCTATACAGTTCAGTCATTCTTGCCATCATCTGGAGCTGCAGGTGAAGTGGAGGCAAGCCAAAGATAGCCTGAAGTGCTGCTGTAGGCTTGGTCTTCTACGCTCCCGTAATTGCTAACAGAAAGCCTCGTTGATGTCAATATCATAAAATGATTCTCTTTCTTTAACATCTCAAGATCAATTATTTCTTTCATTAGGAATTAAAATCACAGAATAAATATTTTGAGTACCATTTTAGTACAAAAATAAACAGGTAAATCTTGGAATTATGTTTATCTTCATTTTCATTATAAAATCCACCAAGTAACAACAGCATTATAAAAATTTTAAAAACACCCACGAAATTATTTATAATTTATTTATAATTACCATAGATTTCCATTATTCGAGGCATCCATAATTTTATTCCACTAGCAGATTCTACATGAATATTGTTTTTGTTTAATTCCAATTAAATCTCTTATATTGTCACGTAAATACTCTAGTATAGAACTCAATGACACACACAGAAGAAGTAGAGCTAAATCAATTTATTAACTGAACTCAGAACTGAGAATACAGTAACCGACAAATCTTCTGCTTTTATACAAACATAGAAAGTTCCAGAATACTCTTCTGGAGACAGTAAGAAAAGTCCAGAATACTTGTCTGGTAAACTAAAGAAATGTCCAGTATCTTTCTGGAACATGAAATAAAGGAAAACATAAAATCAAGGAATTAAGTATTTACATATACTATTAATCGCATTGTCTCTGGCGGGATTCGAACCCAGATTTCTTGATCCTGAGACCAATGTCATGACCATTCAGCTATGGAGATTCGACTTTCTTTCTTCAATGCGGCATTGCTCCCTCCTTAAAGAACAGCGTCTCGATGTTATGACATTTCATTGTATGGCTCTAGTTCTGGATCGAGTCACAGGGCTAGTATAAGTTGTGGTGTCTTCAAGGGGAGTAGTCTCTTGAGAAATGTCTCTCTCCGGAACCTCCATAATTTTATAAGAATTTTGGTCGCCATGGTATGGATTCATGCGTAAAACGTGGACAACTTCCTTCGGTTTCCGCCTTCTAGAATTAGGATCGAAATCGGCTACTTCATAGGTGATCTCGGACAATCGCCTCAAAACTTGATAAGGGCCGAAGTATCTCTTGAGTAGCTTCTCAGAAAGCCCCTTTTTACGAACTGGAATTAAATTCCTCAACAAATCGCTTGGTGCGTATGCCACCATCCGATGATTGGAGTCATAATGCCGGCGATCTTTCTGCTGAGCCTCGAGAGTTCGTGCACGAGCTAATTGCCTCGATTCTTCTGCATTGTTGATCAGATGACTAACGTAATCGTCTTTTTGTCTGAACTCGTTGGGTCAGAGAGGAAACATCGTATCCAACGGCGTTTCAGCTTCTCGCCCATGTAGGAGGTAGAAGGGCGTAAAACCTGTCGTTTCCTGCTTGGCAGTGTTGTAGACGAATATGACGAATGGCAATATCTGGTCCCATTTCTTCTGTTCGACATCAACATACATAGAAAGCATATCTGCTATCGTTTTGTTGAATCGCTCTGTGAGACCATTTGTTTGCGGATGATAGGATGTAGTCATTCGATGAGTGATATTGCACAGTCTATTAGTATCGGACACCAGCTTGGACTGGAATACTTGACCACGGTCTGTAATGATAACTCGTGGAGCTTCATGTTTCAGAATTATGTCCTCTAGTAGGAATTTGGCTATTTGTGTAGCTTCCGCCGTTGGTAAAGATCTGGTGACTGCGTACCGCTTCAAATATTCGGTGCATACTACAATCCATTTGTTGCCGTCGTCAGATTTTGGAAATCGTCCTAGAAGGTCGATTCCGACGCGATGGAAAGGAACAGCAGCTGGTGGAATAGGCACGAGACAACCTGGTGGCTTCTGAGGAATAGAATTTCTCCTTTGACATTCTCGGCAGTGCATCACATATCTTCGAACATTTCTGTAAAACCTGGCCAATGAAATCGCTTTCTTATTCTGTCATACGTCCTGGTGAATCTTAGATGTCCAGCGGTAGGGTCGCCATGGAGAGATTCTAGAATACTGAGCCGTAAATGCTTCGGGATCACTGGTAGGAATTTCCTTCTGGACGGATCAAAATTCTTCTTATAGAGGACTCCGACTAATTCAAAGTTTCCCAGCCTACTTGGTTTGGTACTTTGTTGGTCTCTTATTATGTTTGCCAATACCGGATCTTTCATCTGTTCTTCTGCGAGATTAGTGAATAAAGTGGCACCTATGGAATCCCCATACCATGAAGCATCGACTTTTAATGGGTTTCTCGACAGACTATCAGCATCTTTGTGTTTCCTTCCTTTTTTGTACACCACTGATACGCCGTATTCTTGGAGTCGCAGCGCCCATATAGCGAGTCTTCCAGAGGGATTCTTCAGTCCTGTAAGCCAACACAGGGAATAATGGTCAGTGACGATCTTGAAAGCCTTTCCAAAGAGATATGGCCGAAACTTAGTTATAGCCCATATGGCCGCAATGCATTCTCTTTCAGTTGTGGAATAGTTTCTCTTAGCCTTCGTCAGAGTCCGCAAGGCATACGCTATTACTTTTTCCTTCCCATCTTGGATTTGGACTAATACTGCGCCGATTCCGTATCCACTCGCGTCGGTGTGAAGTTCCGTTGGTGCAGTTTCGTCATAAAGGCCTAAGACAGGATCGGAGGTAAGATCTTTCACTTGTTCAGGTACCCAACAGAAGTTTGTGTCCCCCTTCAGTAACAACTGTAGAGGTTCGGCTTTATGGCAAAAGTCCTTGATAAATCGGCGATAGTAAGTCTCAGAAAGCTTCTGATGTCATGGATATTTCTAGGCACGGGAAAGTCACTCACTGTCTTTATTTTTTCTGGGTTCGGTCGTACGCCATCACTGGATACTAGGTGTCCCAAGATCTTTATTTCCTGTGCTCCAATTTTTTTGGATTAAGGATAAGGCCGACGTTCTGTATACACTGAAGGACGGTATTGAACCTCTGAAGATGTTCATCGAATGTTTCTGAGAACACCACAATGTCATCTAAATAGCAAAGGCACATTGTCCATTTTAAATTTCGCAGAAGATTATCCATCATCCTTTCAAAAGTTACAGGAGCATTGCATAAGCCAAATGGCATCCCTTTAAACTCGTATAGTCCCTCAGGGGTAATAAAAGCCGTTTTCTCACGATCGGCTTCATCGACTTCTATTTGCCAGTAACCGGAGTAGAGATCCACAGACGAAACATATTTTGCCCCTTTCAGGCAATCCAAGGTGTCGTCAATACGTGGCAATGGGTGCAAGTCTTTCTTGGTAATTTTGATGAGTTGGCGATAATCAACACAAAAACGCCAGCTTCCATCTTTTTTCCTGACCAAGACGACTGGAGATGACCATGAATTTTCTGATGGTTGAATGATGTTTTTCTTTAACATTTTGGTTACCTCCTCACTGATAATGCGGCGTTCGGATGGGGACACCCTGTAAGCTCTCTGACTAATAGGTAAGTGGCCGCCTGTGTTTATTCGGTGTTTAACATTGATTTGGTTTCCGTTCTTGAACGTCCTTTCTTGATCAAAAATTTCTGAAAATCTCTGGAGTAGATGAAACATCTTTTCTGTTTGGTTGATCCTCAAATTCGGAGCTATCATCGTGGTATAATCGATGACACCCAACTTTGCCTTTGAAGTGGTCGTGGAATAAGGCGCTCCTTCATCTATGGTATTTACGCAGTCTTCGTGTAAAGATTCGGCATACCCGATGCGCATGCCTTTAGGCATGATCTGAGGTTCTCCTTGTCCGTTGGCAACCCATATCTCGGCTTTTCCATTAAGGAGCATAATTATAGTAGACGGAATAGCAACTTCCTTGTTCAAGAGGAGCATCCTATTTCCCTCCACTATTACGTCGATAGCTCGAAGGTTCTGACGACCTAAGACAGTAATCTTTCTGATAGAACGAGCAAGTACTGTATAATCTGCTATCGTGAATATACGGCTGGAGTCTGGAGTTTGGGATTCTCGAAGGACGTCTTGAAACAAGAGCTCCGAACGGCCACAATCTATAACAGCTTGAGAAGCGCCCAAAAAGTCCCAACCAAGGATGATATCGTGACTGCATTGCGGCAAAACAATAAATTCAAAAGCCTGAGGTCTGCCATTGATTTCGAGACGAAGCGTACATTTTCCCATTGGTCTCACTTAGTTTCCATCGGCGACTTTTAAAAGAACATTGTTAGTTGTTGGAAACATAACTTTCTTCAGTAGGTGACGATACTTCTATGAGATTACAGAAAATGAGGCTCCAGAGTCCACAAGGGCAGGTACTGGCTTATTGTCGACGATTACTTCGATATTGTTTCCGGTCATCTTTGCGACACAATGTTGCGGCATCGGAGGATTTTTGTCACTAGCGGCTTCACCCCCAAGGAAGGTCGCACCTCTTAGCTTTCCTCATTTCTCCGGATAGGAGATGGACTGGATCTTCTATATGATGACTGAAATCTATATCTGGGAGTCGGCGATCGTCCTTGTGATGGACTGGGCGACAAATTTCGGACTGCTGGTCGGCTGTATTCGTCGGCATAGCGTTCCTCATTCGACGGCGGACGGCTGAAATCTCTTCTATTATCCCGATATGCCTCGAAAATAGCTTTGCAATCTCAGCAGTATCGAACTACATGACCAGGGTGGCCACAATGGAAACAGACGGGTCTTCGATCAGGGGTGCGCCAGACATCTGTCTTCCTCTGTGGTTGCTGTGCTACTGCTACGGGCGTAGGTCGTCTGACAACGTCAGCATAGGAAGGTTGGCGTCTTGGTTTGACCTTTGTCCACTCTGGTGTTGTCTGTGAAAAAGGAGCCAAAGCATTTTCCACTTCCTCTCGAACTATGTCTTCAATGCCTTTGTCTTGGAGTCTGGGATCGACTACTGGTGATATGAGGCGCTGGACCTCCTCACGCACTATTTGACGTACTAGTGTTACCAGATCCAGTTGTTGGTCAATTGCAGCCATTGGTACCACATTTGGGAGCCTTTAAAATTTCCTACCCCGGATCCTCTTTTGCTGCATCTCTTCGATCTTTCTACACCATTTAATAAAGTCCTCTGTGGTGGTTATTTCTTTGGTCAGTAGTGCCTGGTAAACATCTTCGGAGACTCCTTTCATCAAGTGAGACACTATCTCTTCTTCTGACATAAGTGGTTTTACTCGATGGCATAATCCCAACACGCTTTGAATGTATGACTGCGTGCTTTCACAAGATTTTTAAGATCGATACTTTAGCTCATCTTCTGCCTTCTTTACATAGTGCTGTGTTTCCCCAAATGCATCTATTAACATTGATTTAAAAACATACCAGAAAGTTAATTTATCTTCATTATTTTCGATCCATTGTCTCGCTGTGCCGTCCAGGAAGAAGAACACATTTGAGAGACAAGTCATGTCATCCCATCGGTTGAATTTTGAAACTCTGTCGTATTCTTTAAGCCATTTATTTGGGTCCTGTCCCACGTCTAATTTAAATGCAGATGGATTTCTGCATTGTGGCCTTGCTGGTGTCAGGATGACCGGTTTAGCCTCCTGTTCTACAGGCATTTTCTTTGTCTTTCTGGGTGGTGGGTTATAAGATCCAAATTCTGGGTCAAGGCCTTTAAGGCGATTGCTTCTGCTTAAATAGGTTTCCATTATGAATGAAATCGTACCCGACGCCTCCACCAAAGAATGTCACGTAGATACTCTAGTATAGAACGAAATGACACACACAGAAGAAGTAGAGCCAAATTAATTTATTAACTGAACTCAGAACTGAGAATACAGTAACTGACAAATCTTCTGCTTTTATACAAGCAGAGAAAGTTCCAGAATACTCTTCTGGAGACAGTAAGAAAAGTCCAGAACACCTGTTTGGTAAACTTAAGAAATGTCCAGTATCTTTTGGAACATGAAATAAAGGAAAACATAAAATCAAGGAATTAATTATTTACATATACTATTAATCGCATTGTCTCTAGCGGGATTCGAACCCAGATTTCTTGATCATGAGACCAGTGTCATGACCATTCAGCCATGGAGATTCGACTGTCTTTCTTCAATGCGGCATTATCAATATTTGTTTTATAAGTCTTTTAGTTTTGATTTTATTGACATACCATTTAAAAACGATTTCTATAATATTTTGGGTTAGACTTCGTAATTTTGAACTTTTTTATAATGAGGAGGAGCGCCTCTTATCTGGCATCTCTTCTACAAACTCTAACAAGATGATTTTTGATCCACGGCATAATTACTTTAAATTCTATTTTAAAAAGTGAAGCATAATCACACTGACTACTCCGCCCGCTCAATTAAGATTTTCGAATTAAATCTGATTGACCGGAACGTGGCGACAGTAATTCTGGCGGGAACTAAAATTGACTACGGTACAACTCTTCCCGTGGGAAGCTCATGACGTCATTGATAGAAAGTACCAGACACCCCACCATATCTGTACCCACCAGGCCGGCATGTACCAAGCTACATACCAGAAGCTCCTCATGTTCATTCTGACAAATACGTAATGCTTGTAAAGAATGAAATATAATATTTAATAAAATTGTAGTGAAAAAGAATGTTCTATGTTCTATGAAAATTGAAAATAATAAAAGAATATGTTTTGAGAAAATTAGAAAAAATTGTATCTCTCTACTTTACACATTTCTATTAACTGTATTTTTAATAGTTGATTTATGAGCTTTTAGTTTTTTTCAATCCGGAAATGCCATATTGAAATACCCGGAAATATTTTAGGTTAATAAATTGAAAAATCGTCTTTTTCATGGTTCAAATGTTCTTAGTTCCTTCAATAACACTTACAATACTGGCTAAACATATAAAATTAACAGCAAACACAAATCTATAATCAAAATGATATGCAGAAGAGAATTATTGAAAAGTAAAAATACTAAGCTTCAATAAATGAGTCTACTAAGTCGCTAAAATATAAACGGATATACATATAATAAATTCTTTTCTTTATTATTGAATAAATATATATGAGACGAGAAGAAATCAAATTACTTTCATTTGTAATTGCTAGAAACGATATCACTAGAATAAACAAAAGTATTAAATATATTCATGGAAATGATCGATTTCAGATCCCTTCCTTTTGCAGTTGCTAACAAAATGTATTGATTACAGACATTATTAATAATCTTGTATTAGAATCCAATCTTTATAATCATTTTATTATTTTATATCATGATATAAAAATAAACGTTGCAATGAAATGCAGCAATTTTTGCAGAGAAAATGAGTTACATATTGATATTTCTAATATATAATAAAGGATTTTATTAGGAATAAAAATAATATTCCTTTTACCAATAATGCATTTATGAATTAATCACAATTTATGATCATATGTTTGTTTATATTAATAAGCAGCTGCATTATTCTCCCTATGTTTTATTAAACTTAAAAGGGAAATTTAATAAATAATGTAATAAATATTTTTTTGTTGAATGAACTAAAATGCCATATCAGGTCAGTTAGTATAATTGGGGACGAATTTTGTTGATGCCGTCATTTTCTCAATTTAAAATTACGGCATGAGATAAAGAATATTTTATATTTTTTGTGAATGCCTAATCGTCAGTTCTGCAAGGCTCTTTGTATAATGTTTTATTTTCAAATTAATTTGTAAAGTAAACAGCCTATGTTTAAAACTACAACAGAGATTTTTAGAACGTGGAAACACATGCTTCCGGTTTAGACCACTAATTTATTTCAAGGGCATTATTGAGGAGAGTATTTTATTTCGAATCCAACATCAAAAAGCTTCACATTATTATTAAAAACTATTTTCATGCATGAAAAGTAACGAATAAAAAATAAAAATTTAATTGCATAATTTTTTAAAATATCAGTTGTTAATTTGATTTAAAAATAATATACATGGCAGTTCGGAATACGTAGTTTTATAAGATATGAAGTTACTTCATATCGTGCAACAAACTATCCCCAAATATATAAAAATACCTTTTAAAAAATCAAATTTTCCTGCTACTAGAATACTAAAACATTTAGTTAGAGAAAATTGAAACACTAAGAGTGAAATCATCTTATAAACGTCATATCCACCCTTTCAAAGAAATATTGACTAATAATTTGTTATATAAAACGTTTTATATAACAAGAATAGAGAATAAATAATGGAGCTATCTAAAGTATGCTTTCATTTTTTCCGAACATAGCTGTAAAATGAGTATACATTATCAGATAATGCTAAAAAAAAAGCTAGAAGTATTTTTTTATTTTGAAATTTAATGTTGATGAATCAAATTATATGATTTTCAGTTCTCTGTTTCAGCAGTGCGCACAGTAATCACTATTGCTTACTGAAGAGTTTAATCCTTTAAAAAGATAGACACAAAATAAACATTTCCATAAATATAATTTTATGTTTATAAAAAGCTAGTAGATCAGGAAATAACAAGTAAACATAACGTTTAAATAGCAGCATAATCATACTTTAAAAATAATGTTTAATTGTATGTAACTTAAATACTTATTAAATTACTTTCGATTTTAATGTTATATGTAATATGTTGCAAGACTTTGTATGTGATATATCTATTTTTAGATTATCATATGGTCATAAACAGTTTGGTAGTTCGGCATTAGAACAAATAAGATTTCCAGCGTCAACCTGGCGATAATAACATCACTTAAAACTTTTATACGATGTCACCAAGTGGATAATCGGTCACAAAACTCATTTTAAGAGTCCAGCATATCCTCAAACATGATGTGTTAAATAATTTTTCGAACACGTATTTCTAAGATCAAAAGGCCCCTCCCACCAACAGCATCTATTTTACACATGAGTTAAAATTCACGACAATTTCAAGTTTTTTAAACAACCTGAAAGAATAAGGAATCTTTTGATTACAAAAATATTAATAACTGATTTTTGGTATTTTATATATAGTTCAATTAGAGTATTCAAAATTAGAGAATATTAAAGTGTTTTACTTCTAAATGTGATATTTCGTGTCAAAAATAATCATTTGCATGATTCTGCAAATAATGATATTTAGATATAGTAAATCAAAAAAAAAATAAGATTTCAAATTTAAAATATATTTTGTTAGAAACAAGGGAAAATTTTAGAAGAATAGTAGCATTTACGATGATAATAATATAAACAAGCAGAATACTTCAAAGGAATACAAATATTGAAACAGTTTGTAAGATATTTTTAGAAAGGCCTTTTTTTTAAACAGACAGAATTAAAATATACTGAAAAACGTTTGATAAGAAAATTACATGTCAAATCCATTTTCATTGTTCGAAACATCTTTTAATAGTTTGAAGTATTTTTTTTTTTAAATTCCAATCTCATTAGAACATAATTCGTAGTTACATTAAATGAAAGTTCAAATCTCCATCCTTAGCATTATTCGAAAATAATAATTCCAAATAAATACTTTCTTTCATTTGTTAGGAGAATGAGCCTTAAAAATAATATATTCATAAAAAAGATATAATGAAAATGCCAACTGCCAATTACATATTTTGGCCACAAGTAGCACTTAGGCTGTTTCTATATATTTTCATTATCCTGCTTCGAAAAGAGGTTAAAGAATTTTACGCACCACCACTAGAAATATCTCGCAACCAGAGTTGAGAGAAAAAAAGACCTTGAAAATATTTCGTTCTGTTATGACTAGAGATTAGAGGAAAACTGAAGCTTGTGCTCAACTATATTGTAATATATAATGAGTAATTGCTTTTTTTTTCTCTGGACGATAGTTTCTGTTTACTTTGATTGGGGAAGTGTTTTGAGACCATTGAGAAATATACATATATTTTTTTTTTCATTTACGCTTGGGAAGGATTGGCAAATTTGTTTTATTCAATCAAATTATTTCTATTTAATTTTTAAGATTCATTGCTTATTAATTTCACAAGTTAATTTTACACTTACTAGAAAACTAAGTAGTCCATAAAATATTCAATATTTTCTTATACTCATTGAAAGATTGTATAATTTGCTTATCTGAACTTACTTATGATGCATTTTTCAAAAATAATCAGACAGTGACTAAGTAATAGATTATTTTCTTAGTAATACCTAAATGTATAATGATATAAATGAAAATTTACTCAAAGTTTCCCTATTTCACACTCTTATCGTTAGAATCGACAGCAAATTGCTACATTCCAGATATTTAAATAATTAAATACAGCAAATAAACTGTAACTTTGAAATAGCAGCAATTACAAAGCCGATCTTAAATTTCTGTCGCATGTGATTAATTATGTAAATATTGGATTCCAGCTGAGCGAAAAGGTATTTGTTTTAAGTTTGTCGAAATTTCTATATAACGATTTAAATATTTGTATATAATTTCGATAATGGAAAGTAAATAGGTAATGTAAAATTGAATGGTTGTAAAATGAAAATTTTTAGCAAAAAAGTATTCAGACAGAGATTTGAGCAAAATTAAAATTCCTTCCCTTTGGAAAAAAAATGTGGTTGGAAGTAACCTTAGCGTCCCATCAATATCAATAAGGATGTAAATAATCCCAATTAGTCCGATGCATTTTGAGGCACACAAAAAAGTCTGATTGACCGGACAGCCGCAACAACATTGGCCAGAAATGAGATTTAGTCCTAAGGTCCATCACTGGTCTAGGTACAACCTACCGTTTGAGGTACATCCCATCATCAGTAAGGGGCAGTCGAACCCATGCCATTTTTATACCTATCCAAGTGGCGAGAAACATCCATTACCCCAGAAGCTTCTCTTAATATTTGGGGTTCAACCCCCCCCCCCCCTCCAGGTGGATGTCAATAATGCAAAATTATCTAAGTATCAGATGCATTAATCAACAGGACAAAAGAATTTAAAACTTACCAAGAAAGTTGTCTGAAAAACTACTCCAACTGTTTATTTGGGTAACTTTATTGGCGATAAACTCGAGGATCGTATTAGAAAAAACGATCCTCGACCAAAATTTTTATTTCCGCTAAAGTTTTATTCATTAAGAAATATCCATCGAAAGATTGATGTAATGATCAAAAACGAAATGACAGTAATTCTTTTATTTCTTTCTGATAAATTTTATTAAATTTATGCTTAATTATCTTTGTACTATTCATAAGTGCATATGATTTTCTGCGTTTTTTTCCTTCTTCAAAAAAAATATTTCTGACTATAAAAACCCTAATGACATAATTAAAATATTACATATAGAATATAGCACAATTAAATCGAAGAATTTTGATTAATCATACTTACTGATATAAATATAATCATAGAAATTACTTTACTTATATGATTAACCCTTAACTGGGGAGGTGCGGTCTACGAGACCGCATTTCCTTTACACTCAAATTAAATTTTCTAATGAATGCATTAGTATGAAAAGCTGCCAATATATTTTGCAGATATTTTTCTTGATGTACAGATATATTTTAGAAATTTTTCAAAATATATTATCATTGAAAAATGTAAATGCGTTGGAACATACATTTTCTTCTCAAATTACATGTTACAGTAAATAATATTCTTGAAAAAGCATATTACTTTTTACTTTTTAAATCATATTTATTTTTACAGTATATGAAGGTACATAGAAGACAATATAATGTAAAATTCAACAATTATATGAAAAAAAAAATGACAATACGTAAAATTGGCCCTTTTTTTATCTGCTTGTGTGACTTTCATAGTACGGTTTTCTAGGGCATTTTAAACATATAAGTAAAGGACTAGTATAAAAATCAACCTATAAATTCTGTATACCTCTTGATATATTAATATATTTTATAAATTTTTCAAAATACATTTTCACTAGAAAAGTTAATTATGTTTGAACATACATATCAAAATAAGTTTTATCGAAAAGCTCTTCTGTACAATTATTCTTATCACTAAAATCACTTTCTGCTTCATTTAAAAGTGTTTGGATCACTACTTCATAATAGGATCAGAAAACTAGATGATATTTCGGGATTCAAGTTTTAACGCCATCTGCTAAGTCTTGTTTATTACTGGGACACTAACAGGGAGATGCGGTCTTAGAGACCGCGCTCGAAGAAATAACTGAATTATTTTAAAAAGCATCTGCTGAAATCGGTTGAAAAAGTGAACGTGTATTGAAGATTACAAAACAGGAAGCTACAGGGTCAATCCATTCAGTTGAGATAAAAATAGAATAGGGGTGACAGAAAATTCATCGCTAGCGGTCTCACAGACCGCACGCCCCCCGATAAGGGTTAAAATATTCCTGTATGACAATTCATGTCTGTCATAATTCTGGAAAAAGGGCAATCTTTTATTTTATATTTAAAAGAATTTAAAACATTCGGTTCATCGGTTTTCACAACTAAAGAGTATCGTGAAATTTTGAATTCAACCTGGATATTGTTTTTTCTTCCATCGTTCAATTGAAAAACAAGAATTAAAAGATTTCCTTACACAAATGCATTTATCAGAAATTTCACAATAGAAACAAAAAAATTGAGAAATTTTATTTGATTTATTTGAATTAATTTTAGGAAATTGAGAAAGTTTATACTTTTATAAAAATCAGTTTTTCAATTTTAGTTTCATAAAGTTTTCATTGATTTCAAAATATATAATTTGCAGAGGTTTAAAAATCTGAATATTAATCAACTAATTTTTAAAAATGTACTAACAAAGACATTTATAAAGACATAAATGAACTTTATAAACATTCATAATTTCGTCCGCATATGTAAAATTTATTTTAAACAATCCTATGAAATGTTATTCGAATTACTTAGAAAAATGGTATACCTGTTAAATCTGCTTTTATTTAATGCTGCCCATGAAAATATTTTTAAAAAGTTTTTTTTATAATGAAATATAGGCATTTTTTTTTAGATTCCCATATTGCAATAAATTAAAAAAATGTTTTAAGTATATTAAATTTAATATGTATCAATGAATTGCTCGACTTTATTGGATTTTGATTCAATATAAGACAGAAACCATTTGATGCCTTTCTTATAAAAAAAGTTTTAAAAAAGGTATTTCAAAGTCTCATAAAATTTATAATAATGCCTATTAATATGAATCAACAAAAGAAAACCGTAACCTATAAAAATATTTATGAAAGATATTTCTCGTAGAAATGGTAAATATATAAATAAAATTTTTAAAAAACATTTTTTTATTATAAAAACTGCCACATTTTGCTTTGCTCATCAAATAGATAAGAATAGAGAATAATCCTAAATTTTGATTCAAAACTTAAATTAAGAATGTAATATAGACTTGAAACTTTCTTATATTGCTTTTATCCGCATCCTTCACTAGTTTTATTTTGTCTTCCAAATATTTAGTAAAATTATTATTTGCTACTTTCACAGCAGTGATAAAAAAGTTGACTTTATTAATTATTGTTAATTAAATGTGGCTTTTCTTTCACTTTTTTGGAGTATCCATTAGTGTTGAATGAATTGATTTTTACTTTGCATTTGATAATAGCTAAAAATTTCCAGGTTAGTATATTTGCTTTTTATAATCATGGCACATTAGATTTGCGGATTAATAAAAAAAAATGAATTTTTTAATCTCTATCCGTATTCCACAATATAATAAAGGCCTGTTGTAATATTTTAAGTATAATGTATTTTTTATAATTATATACTATAGATTTTAGATGTGCTATTTTTATACTTGAGCCTATTATTTAATTTCTTAGATAAGGTATTTATTCAAAATTTTATACAATGAAAAGTTTTCCAAGACTCTAAAAACTTCAAAAGATTTGGGAAATATCAAAATATATTTAAATGATATTTCTTGCACAATAATATTTCATTTCATGCAGATTTACACTTATAATGCAAATTCGGTTGCCTTTTATGAAAGATATTCTATTTTAAAAAAAGGCATTACTAAGAATTCTGAGCTGTAAATATGACATTGACAGAAAGTAAATTTCATTTTCTTTCTAACATTTCTACGTCAATGATTCTTGTTAACCTGGATATTCTTCCATCATCTAATGCTCCAATCGATTTTGAAAGTTTTTCTGTAACATCGTAATACTGATTGTAGTCTTGTCAGAAAAATATTTTCGAAAATGTTTTGTGCTATGATACTTATTGCTCTTTTATACGACTCTTGCACTAAAAGGTATATCAGAAATTCACACTGAAAAAAAAGCAGAGATTCATTCGACTTTTTCTGTTTCACTCCTCAGAAATTGTTCAAGAGAATAGTTGTTTTGTTACTGCTTGTCAATAAACTACTGTTATGTATCTTGACACGCAGACGTAAAAATTTAACCTTGCGTGAAATCAGTAAAAATGAAAACAGACTTGTCCTTTTTTTCCTTGAAAGTAAACAAATAAAAATAGCGGAAATATTTCCTTTCACACATAGGCAACCTAAAACAAATTTTGAAAGATAACCTTTTTCTATATCGTTACCAAATCGGGAAAGTAAATACATTTAATTGAATTGAACAAACAGTAAGAAATATATTAGAAAAATTCTTTGCTAAGAATTTCAGAGAACATGGAAGATACAATAAGTATTTTTGTTCATTCACGTAATTAAATTCCTGTTTACAATTCTCTCTCTCTCTCATATATTATATAATTTGAAAAATTGAATGTTTTCAAATTGATATTTTTATTGTGTATCAACTTTATTTTTTGGCATAAACATTGAATGAAGTTATGATAATATTCGAATCTTAATGAATAAAAGAACTTTAGTACTATTCATTAGAAAACTGATTCTAAGATGAATATGTTTCGAATAAAAATAAAGTGAAAGTTGAACATGCATACAATAATGATGCATTGTTTTTATTATACATAACGCTTTAGACAATTGGATATTTATTGATTCATAGAATTTAAAATATCGCCTTTACGTAAAGTTCCAATAGTTATACTTAATATAATTATTCTTCCTCTGAAGAATAATTATATTAAAACTTTTCTTCCTCTGAAGTTGGTTTTTACTTCGTTAGTTACTTTAGTTAGTATTATTATATTCGAATTTAGTTACTTTAATATTTTAAGCATACTTTTATTCCGCATTTACAACTTTCATTTATGTGTCATATCTCCTTTTCAGTGGCGTTTGTTAACATGGCCTAGATATTTTCTTTTTGAAATGCAATGAAAGAGCTTCTATTAATACTAGCAAGATACAATGCAAAAACATCAAAGAAAGCAAGTGTATGCAATATTTCAGCATATATTGCCGATATTATTCACTGTATCAAATTTAATATTATTTATTAAGTAAAATATTTACTTGCAGTGTGAAAATTGATAGAGACTATACTTGATTCGAATATGTACAAGTGCATCATATTGAAAAAATTTGAAATTCGTGTTTATATAGAAATTTAGTTTAAAGAAAATATACAACTAAAATACATAACCTATTGCTATTACCATATATCATAATATATACTATTCATTTGAAGCTTTATGATATCATTGAATTTCAGAATTGATAGTAAAACTGTACAGTAAAGAATTCAAACAGTTCAACAGTAAAAAATAAAATATGTAAATCAAACTCTTATTCATGCTAAAAATTCCGATTTTTTATATTTTTAATTAATAATGTGATTTGTTTCATATTTGGAGAAATAAAGATTTCTGACAGTGATTTACTGACGCTCTGAAAATATGGTATTTAAATTAAAGCAAACGTATGAATATTTATATTATTTAATTAAGAAGCATATTAAATGTTAATAAAATACAAAGTGTAAACATTATTTTAAAAAACGCTTTTCGTTGTAGGTTCAAAGTAGAACTTTTTTTTTATTTGAAAGTTTAAGGTATATTGTAATATCGTGATGCGATAAAGACAATTCTTTTCATATATCTTGTCTTCCATTGTGTATATATGTGATTTTATTTCATTCATTAATTAATTTTAGCTGTAAGTGCATTTAAGTACAGAAAATCAATTTAGGGCCTCCCTTTTCGAAACATTTCAAACAATGATGTCATACATTGAAAAGAGAAAGCAAGAAAAATTTTAATATAAATCAAATTTGAAATAAAATAATCTATTCAAGTTTCGAATTATAAAAAAACTACGCAACTACTAACTAATTCACTAGAAATTCTCTAATAAATAAAATAATTTTTATATAAGAGTTTTAATTATTGAAATGTAACGTGAAAAAATGTGGCAATAGGCCTATATTTTCAAGATGGTTAATACAATGCAAGACAGAGCGAATAAAATTTATTTTTATATAGTGCAAAGAGAAAGGAAAAAATCATACGTATGTTGAAAAAAATCTATTCAATAATGCGAAGGAAACACTAAAAATGTAAGTATATCGATTTATGCTCAATTTAAAATTATGAAATAATTTAATCATTTTATACCAACTAAGGCAAACCGTTTGTATTGATGTCAATATTAGGCGATTGAGTTCTTCTATACAACGGAAACCTTCGACTTCGAGACTCTGTTCCATTAAGATAGACAGTGCATCAAAGATTGACACATCTCCTGATCAAAAATCCTCTCTATGGGTTAGAATGAAAATTTAGTGAAGGGTTAGAGCTCAATCATCATCGCTGATATTTGACCACTGCCTACATGTTGTCATAATGTGGTTTCAAAACAGGTTGTCTTTATAATTGAAACCAATGAAGAACTTCAATTCCAAATGTAAGATTCTGAAATAGAATCTTCTATTTAGATCCTTTATTATTATCTTCAAAGATTATTATCAATATGATCTTTAAGGAATTTTCTTATTCCAAATTTTTACGAAATAGACCAATAATATTATATTACCAAAAACCTAAATTTCCTTGCTGTCCCAAAATTTTTCAAATAATTATGAAATAACTTTTCAGAAAGATTTGAATAAGTTGTTTAGAGTATTTATCGAATCAAAAACACTTATTGATGGAAATTGATCACTTATTGAAAAAACACTTATTGATCTATAATTACATGATATTTACTTTTCCAAAATTCTTCTAATTTTTCGGTATTTGTAGATATAATATTAAACCAGCTTATCGACTTCGTTGTTATACATTTAGAACCTTGTAATCATGGTCAGAAGCGCAATCTCGTCGATTATGGCACCACAAGCATTTGCTCGAACCCGTCAAAGTCGCTATCTGGCTTTCTTCAATGTAGAAATAAAGGTCATATTCAAACAACCGTTCAACATAGACAAATATCAGCTAATCCAGCATGTTAAATCCCAGTGCCACTTCAATATTCTACGAAACATCGCTGGCTAAGTGGGTCCCTATTTTACATTTTATTTTACTCGTTATGTATTACGAGATGTCTCATTAAGCGAATTTGACAGTAGACTTAAATATACTATATAACATTTCTTTCGAATGTTCAAAAATTAAATGCGGAATTCCCTGATATGGCATTCTCTCTTTTTAACCTACAAATGGTAGATTAAATTCGTTTGTGTTTTAGGGAAAAATGTCATTGCATAACGATGGTAAAAAAAATCATATTTCGGATTGATTCCTCTTTCTTTACATTCATTATCCGCATGTCAAATTCTTCTATTGAATTTGTATTTTTTTCTCTCTTTTAAACTTTGATTTACGTTTAATTTTTTTTCCTATTTAGAGCCATTTCTAACAAGAAGAATGCAATGATTCAACTTGAACATTCTTTAAAATTAAAGCAGTCAAACAGAAAATTTACAATATCCAGCTAATGAAACAAAACAAAAAAGAATATTCAAGCTTTTGAATAATATGTCATCAAGATAATTAAGAGCAAAATGACTGTTAAACAAAAGACACATTGTTTGCTCACTTTGTAATATTTCGAAAAATAGTTTGCTTTAAAAGTTAAATAAATATTTAATTGGTAAATATTCTTGAAATTCTTTTCCAAGACTCTTCCAATTCTTTATTCCAATAGATAAATACCAGAATATTAAAGCGACATAGGAACTTTTAGTAGAAAAGCATGGGTAAAAGGAATCCTTTTCATAAATATATAATGGAAAATATTCTATTCAAGAAAATGTAGGAGTTACCTCAGATATATGTTTTATATTTTTGATCTTTTAGTCACTTTATAAGAAAATGATGCAACTTTCTGGTTCAATGAATTGCGCGAAAAAGAATGAGTATATTTTAATAGCTGATCGTCTATTCTGATATTTAATAAATTGATCCTATGGCTGATTTGAATGCCTTCGATAATAAATAGAATTTAAGTTTTAAACAGTTTCCCATTGGGAATATTTTGCATAAAAAGGGAATGATAAAAAGCAATCACACAGAATAAAATGCCTTTACAAGAAGTATTAAGTGGCATATTAGAACTAAAGTGATTTTATGATTTTAATATGACTTTATTCAAAAGATTCTGCCATTTATCAGAAGTTTCTTTAATTTAAAAATTCAGTTTATCCATATACAAGATAACGTTACATTCGTTTATCTGAATTCAATATGATTTCTTTTGTTATAAAAAATTAAATACATCACAACATATAAAAATTTGCTATAAAAATTAAATACATCACAATATTTAAGAAATAAATAAAAATTTCAAGGTTCAAAGTCCTTTCAAAGAAATATTTTTTCGTGAATTTTTGTACGTTTGTTTTACAATAATTGAAAATTCCCATCACGTTCGTTACTTATTTTAGCAAACTACTTGCTCAAAATAAGACTTTATTCAGAACAAGAGTCATGCTATGTTGGTATAGATGTCAGAATTAATCACTCCCATATTGAAGCTAATCAAAAAAATTAACTAAAATATATTTTTGCAGTGTTTTCTTTTCTTTTTAAAAATATATGAAATTAAGTATTTTTTTCTTTTGAACCGATTTTATAAGGCATTTTTTAATGTTTTTGTCGAATTTTGAAAAATTCCGAACATTGTAAATCTCATCATCGCTTTTTTGTTTCAATGCCCCAAAACAAATTGTATATTTCTTAACATTTGTAAATCCCATGATAAATGAATTGATGTAAGTATTTATTTATTGTATGCACATTAGCAAACGATGAGTGGCATTATTCATTTAAACAAAGAAACTTTGACAATAAAATGAGAAAAAAATACTTCCAACATTTGAATCAAATTTTAAAACAGCGTAATAACTTCTTGAAATGTTACATCAGTTTCTCATTAAATACACTAAAATACAGTTCATAAAATACATGACGCTATAAGGCAACAATTTAATTCCCTTATACTCAAAATTTCTATTCCAAATGTTGGTAATACAATGATGGAACACATTAAATCGGTATTAAAAATGTTCTTGAATTTTTGAAATGCAAGATGATAAATTTGCCCAAAAATGTCATCAAATTTTGGTAAATTTTGAAATCGGAACAAATTTAAATTTCCTTCTAAGACAATATTTCAGGTCCATTGTAAACTTTCAATACATAGATAAATCAAACATAAAATTTTGATTTGCCCTAAAGCTATTTACAATGATTTCCATTATTTCGAATTACATTGTCTTACAATCGACAAAGTTATGCATTGATAACGAACTCCAAAGTACAAATTTTGTGGTTTTTACAGAAAAAAGCCTTACATTGCGGCATTTTTCTGATATTAATTTTTTTTCTAGAAATTATCTGCTTAGAAATGCATTAGTATTCATTAGTATTCAAATTTTTCTCACAGCTAATAAATTACCATTTTCATTATTCTAAATTTATTAGAAGCGTTTGATTATTGATAGAATATCTGCATCCATTTATGAGGAATTTAAAAAGCAAGCTCATTCATGCAGTTTGAGATAATAAATTCGTAACATGCTACAGAAAGTTAACATTTTTCAAAAATATTTTAACTTTAAATTATATTAAAATGAGAACATAATCTTATTCATTCCTTAAATGCTAGAAATTTTCCTTTTGATATCCGTTTCTCCTAAAAAATTAGAAAAAAAAATAGTAACAATAATCTACTGATTTTATTCTATTTTAAAGCATGTAGAGAGAAATTAAAAGAAAAACATAACTGTTTCCCAACTACTAAGTAGACGATTTTAAATGAGCATGCATCTTATAAGCTTTGTTACATGAGGCATCTCATTTATGAAGAAGGAAATGGGCAAAACAGTTAAATATGACATATCAATTAATGGTTCTGATTAAAATAACGTTCACTTTCATTTATATTAATCATTAGTTTTTATGACAAAAATTTAGCAAAAATTATATGAAAGTGTTAAAACATTTTTGGAATCTGTTATTTCTTCAATCTTAATTAGGTATTAGAAAGCCCTTTTAGAAAATTTATTTTGTTAAATATTACAAAGTTCCTCCAAACAAATTTTTGTATAATGTTAAGAAAGAAAAATTATTTCTAGCATTGAATATACGTTTAAAAATCTTTTCATCCTCAATGGACATTTGGAACAATTTTATTTAAAGAAAATGAATAAATAAATATTTGAAAATTATTACATTAATTGTATATGAATATAATAAAAAATAACGTTTCTTTTTTTTAGAGAATACTATTGCTATTCCATATTTCATTTTTTTTGGTAAATTTTTCTTCATCACAAATCCGTAATTTACAAAAAAAGTTTACAAGATGCATGTAAGCTCATTAAAAAGCATTAAATTATTCTTCTTTAAACAATGCGATGATTCACTCATGTTATTAAGATCTTTTATACAGTTACTTGATTCTCAAAAATATACCAAAATGGACTTACTTCTTGAATTCTTCATAGCGTTTTTCTGCATTTTATCTTACGTCGAGCTAATCTTAATTTCAAAAGCCTTGCATAGATCCCTACAATTTTGACTCATATATAAGTCAATAATTCTTCTCTGGCTGTAAGCTTTCCGAAAACAGGAATTTTGTAATTGAGAGCTTCACTTACTGAGTCCTCCAACAATGTATTTTCACAACTTGAAAATCAATAGCATCTACCTCTGATAATCGTAATAACTAATAGATGTGTACAAACTAAGGTATGATTTCCATATCATATTTTTTTCAAATGATAACTCGCCAAATACTGCATCTACAAAATTTCATTTCCAACTTTACAAAACAATTGAATATTTCTGAAGCAAAACACCGTTTACATGTCTTAATCCAAGATGGTGCCATTTTGGCGAACATTTTAACTATTGGCGAAAATTTCCCGAACTTGGCGACAAAATTGCTAATAAACCTAAGACTTGCTTATGTTCAAGAGTTAAACGGTCATCTCGCCCTTAACACCATCATATACAATGACGTGTTAACACGTGCATCGAATTACTTAATTTTTAGTTTTAATTTTGCAATTGACCGACAGAATTAAGTATTTAAAAATGCAAAAATGACTTAGAAACGCTTCAATATCTCACATGTTCCTTACATTATTGTAAAATCTAAATAACAATAAATGTCCAAAATATGATTTGTTATCTAATTAAGAAGTTACATCAATTAGCTTGTCAAGAAGCCAAGCAAATTATAGTGGAATTCAGCATCCAGTTTCCTAGAATTTCTTTGAAATAAAATAATTATAAAATATGTGGACTGTGTATCAATGTAAACAAATGAAATTCGACAAACCTTGTGTTTTAAACGATCATTGTGAGATAATTATGAATACTACTGTAATTGATACTAATTAGTCAACAAATTAATTTGGAAAAAAATAATTGCTTAATGAGCCTTTCAGAACATGTTCGTTATTCATTAAGATGGATTTTCCTTCTTGTGAGAATATTTTAAATCGAAGAAAATCTACAAAATTCGTTTCTAATTACACTAACTGCATCATCTAACTACAAAATATGGAGCGATTCCTTTAAATTGACTTAGAGTATACAAAATATGTCATAATTGCTTCTCCTTCTATCCTTAACATTACACCTCACATCCAGAGTTTATTGGGCACCCACGTAGATGACCTTTATTAAAAAAATATATTGCATTTCAATCAATTATATAAAGGCATATAAATGACAAAGAATATGATTATAAAATAAATTTAAAACAAATGGTAAGGTTTATATAGAATTTTTATATTCAAAAAGACAAAGTTCTTGAATTCAAAAATAGTAAATTAATGGACATGGTACCTGATGAAAACCTGGAACACTGTATAACCTCTTTTACAAAGTAAAAATGAGAAATGTTGTGTTATTGTGTCGAATTCAAAGATTATGAAGAAAATAATTATATAAATTGAAATACTCAAGAAAGGAACAACGTTTCACTATTTAATAAAATGCGGTGAATATTTTATTGCACAAAAATAAATAGAATAGTTATTCCGTAAAAGAGTTTTCATTATCTTTTAGGAATTTAATCATGTTTACGTTTTCTTTTCTTGAAACTAAGAAGTCTGTTATATCAAAGGCACTTTAGTTGAGGATTTTATTAGGTGGCAGAATAGAGTGAAATTACAAGATATCGCATAGTGAATATGGTAGCCAACTTCTTCACAAGTTCTAAAGGTGATTCTGTCTGATAAGTGAAAGAAAGAAGGAAACGGACTACGTCCCATAACAAACAGGCCTTTTTTAAGAGCTCAGGAGTTTGGCTTTAATTTAATTGCTTTGAAGACTTTTTGTGCAGACAGAACAGTGTTTATACATCCCCAAATATTTTGTCATTTTTTTAAAAAAAATTGTTGTAAATTCAGTTTCAATTTTCATTGAATTTGAAAAGGCTCACAAGGGACTTTTTAGCTAATCATTTTCAGTTATTCTACACGACGTCGATGGAATGGCGGCACTCGCAGCCGTTGCATTTTTTGGTCATTTTCTTTCATACACTTATCCATTTATGCTTCATGGTCACTCCTTCTAAACTCAAATTCTAGACTACCTAGAAACTAGAATTAACACCTAGTTAGAATTGATCGCATCCATATAACCTAAATTTATGCCACCTCACTAGCATTCACTTAAAATGGTTCAATAAAAATGGTCTGAGAGGATGTTAATAGATCAGAGTTACAAATGTTCCAATCCATTTTATGCAAATTCTTACCGGTTATTTTGAATTTTTTTGAAGTGTCGCCACTCTATTGGAATGATATGAAATGATCACAAATGCCCAACTTGAAAGTTAACATAAATTTAGAGTACTGAATGAAATTTCTTAAAATTTATACTAATAAATGTGTGTGGCATACCAAAAATGAATGCGCAATCGATTAATTCTTACATCCTCTGAAGACGGGAAGAATTTTTGAAATACAAATGTTCCAATCCATTCTATGCAAACTCTTGTCTGCCATTTTATATGTTTTTGCAGTGTCACCACTCGATTAGCGTGATATAAAATAACGCAAATGCCCAACTTTAAAGTGTACATAACAAATATATAGTATTGAATTAATTTTTTTTTAAATGTACTCTAGTTAATGCTTGCAATAAAGCAAAAGTTGATACATAGTCAAGTAATTTTTGCAACCTATAAAAAAAGGGAAGAGTTAACAGTTTACGACTATTTATGCGTTAGATGCGTGTTAATAATTTATAACCAGGTAAAATAAATCACATAAACAGTGAAATAAACCATGCTAATTTTATAATTTTAAGTGAATACATTTTAAATCATTCTTTTTTTCTCATCAACATGTTAATAAATTTCTTGAATACATTCTTATATATTGGTTGATTATTTGGGGGTTTAAGGCAGCAAAGAGGCAGGTTGGTTAAATAATACCAAGGAAAGGGGAAAACTGAAAACAAATTTTCTGACCTATAAAATAAAGATCAATTTACACAATGACATAACTGTTATAAAATAAAGATCAATTTACACAATGACATAACTGTTATAAAATAAAGATCAATTTACACAATGATATAACTGATGATCGAAAACTAAATAATTCTTCTCAAGTTGAAACAGGAACGAGGTAAAAAAATCACTAAAAAGTTTTTCAAAGATCAAAAAGCAATTTTAATTAAATTATCAAAAAAAAGGCAGAAGAAAAATTTTATTCATTTAGCTTAGGGTTTCTCTTTGTACCTTTCATGGACAAGGGTTAAAGTCATGGGATAAAAAGGCTTCAAATGATCTCTTTTTTTTTAAATCGCTGTTTTTAGGTTCTTGGTTCTAATATTCTAGGGAAGTAAATGAAATACTAAATCCTAAATATATTGAAACTGTTAAAGCATAAAAACCGTGGGTGAAAATTTGGTTTGTTTTTATAATGCATCCATATCATGTTAGATATTCGAAAATCTTAGAATGGTTAGCAGTTTTTTCAAAGACTAGAA
This sequence comes from Argiope aurantia, assembly GCA_026543865.1. Taxonomy (NCBI): domain Eukaryota; kingdom Metazoa; phylum Arthropoda; class Arachnida; order Araneae; family Araneidae; genus Argiope; species Argiope aurantia. Next base: position 62,094 of record JAPMOR010041435.1, on the reverse strand, counting down.
ATGAATACACGTATTGCAACTCACATCTAATGTACAGCCGACCATCTAAATGCTTGAAGATTTTGGGGTCGATTGAACCAACGAATTATTCAGAAACGCTCAGTAAAAGACATTCGAAAATTGTTGAATTAGATGCAAAACTAAAGACGAAAAAAGTGAATTAAAAACTATTAAAGGATAAAAATGGAATTTTTTTAAAATTTTATTCACGGTTTTCATAATATTGCTCTTCATTCTTAGAAAACATTTAATTAAAAAAAGTTAAAAAATAGCTGAAGAATTTCAAATTTCTAGTTTGAAACATTTTAACATGATAATGTTTTAATATTGTTTCATTTGTTTTGATTTTATCAACTTTTACATTTTACGTAAAATGAACTTTTTGAACAAACTGTACGAAAAAAGGACTTTATATGCATGAAAATTGAGGTATCTCCATTTCAAATCCGCTGCACTACTTGAATAGCATCTAAGAATTTCAGTTAAGGAAAATAGAGTATTAGTCCCCCTCCCCCATGATAATTCCTCATTATATTAATTTCTTTTTTTTTCAATGAACTGTCTTTGAAAAAAAAATTATTATAAGAAGGATACCAAGCTAAAAAATTATCACATTCAAAATCCTAAAAACACAATTATTTGCTATATAGTGTGAAAGAGAATAATATATTGAATTAAAAAATTTAAAATGTTATCTTGAACTAAGATTTTGCGATCACATGCAAATTACAAGGTAATTTTAAATATTAACCATACAAAATATCAAAATTAGTAAGATTTAGATATATTTATAATTGCAAATTTTCGAAAATATGGGATTTATATATCGGGTGCTGCATAAATTCGTGCAAACTCCAAAAAATCATAATAAAAAAAGTAATGCTCGAAAAAAATTGCAAATTGCGAGAATATGTTCAGAAAGCCTTTGGATTTTGTTATTTCCATTAAAAATGTATTTAAAAATGACCAATAGATGGCTCTCACACGGTCATACCGAGATGGTTTATGCAAATCAGGAAAACAGAGCACAGTTATATCACAATACATTTTATTTTAAAGCAAAAGATGCTCAACATGACCGCCACCACACGGTATTAAGCAAGTGAGGCGCGTAACTACGCCTATTACAGTTTCGTGTAACATGTAGGCATCGATGCCCTTAACGGCCAATTGAATGGCATCTTTCGGTTCCATCAAAGTGGCAGGAGAGCCCCGGTAGACACGAGACTTCAGATATCCCCATAACCAAAAGTCCGCTGGAGGAAGATCTGGAGATCGTGAGGGCCACTTATTCTTACATCCTCTGCTTATCACTCTGTCGTCAGTGAATGTGTCTAGGAGGAACGTCTTAACGAATCTAGCAACGTGCATGAAGGTGATGGAAGATAATACACGTCTTTGCTGCAAAGCAGGCATAACGTGGTCTCGCAAAAGCCTAAGTAGCGTTCTGTAGTGACGAAACAGGCTTTCCAACCGGTACAGAACGATACAGAACAACGCACTTCAAAAAAGAAAGGGCCTAGAATGAAGGACGCAGTGAAACCGCACCAAACAATCACATGTGGAGAATGTAGTAGTTTGGTCGTGTACTCACGAGGGCATGATGCTGCCCAGATACGACTGTTTTGCGTATTGACGTCACCATGCAATGAAACGTGGGCTTCATCTGTCCACATGATGTTCAGTAACCATTGTGGGCCACGTTCCATTTGTGCGCGCACCCATGTTGCAAAGGCTTGTCTTTTCTCGCAATCTGCTGGCAACAACTGGTCATTTCTTAAATAATTTTTTTTAATGGAAATAACAAAATCCAAAGGCTTTCTGAACATATTCCCGCAAACAGCAATTTTTTTCGAGCATTACTTTTTTTATTAGGATATTTTGAATTTATTATACCCGGTATATTTGAATTTATAACTTTACTTAGTCCTCCGAATCAGTGTATTGTTTCTTCTGGCATATATTTATTTTCTTAAAGAATCATTAATTAAATCGATCCCTTCGTTATTACATGAAATGCGCCACAACTAAAATTTACACACTTTGAATGAAAATAAAACGACGTACTTGGCTGAAACAGCTGTCAAACTAACTCTGGTGTCATCAATATTTATGATTAGAATGTTATATTTTCATGTCTGCCTCAAGCAATAGTGATCATATCTTAGCTATATCAATTTATTAAAATGGAGATTTCAGGGCTTTTGACTACTAGTGGCAATTGCAAAAGTTTTATTTAAAATAATTTAAAGATTTTTCTTAGCCGCAGTGTAACGATATTTTTTTGATAAATTCTCAAAAGAAGCTTTAAAAAACTCGATTTTGAAGAGCGTCCCTCTTTTTATGAAATTATTTTTCTTGTCAAAATTTTAAGACTCTCAAATGAAATTTGTTTTGAAAATAATAAGATGTCTAGACATTTTTTCATAAAAATTCGTTATGATTGAATTTTAGCAGTCTTTTAATGTTTTTGCAAAGTTTTGCGAATTTCAATAGAATTTGTCATAAAAAAGAAAACAGTATGCAATTCCTTTTCAAATAATATAATTAGAATAGAAAAAAAATAGATACAGCATCATAGTCTATATTTTATAATATATAATTTAATTCTGTAAATTAAAGCAATAAATTTTTTTGTTGCTGCGTATTTTTACATTAGCAAATGTACATGTTTTATATAAGAAATGTCAAAGAATAAAAAAGAAAACTTTACTCGGCAAGCTGAAAGGCACGGGTAAATTCCTTGTAATGTAAGTTATCGTTTTCAAATTCCTTTCATTCTTAAAGCAAAAAAATGAGATATTACATATTGAAGCAGCCATAGATACTGACTTCATTGTTATTGTATAATTCAGCATTATTGTGAAATAAACAATATTACGGTATCAAATGTTATAAAATACAAAGAAATGCATTAAAAAATTTCTAGATTTGAGAAGATACGAAATTTTTAAGCCAATGCCAAAGATTGTATCTGTCTTCAAGAATTAAAAATATAACATGCGTAATATAAAAATATTTGAATAAATTAACTATCGTTTGCAATTGTTCTTCTTTCATTTAAATATTGAGAATAACGTTTCATGATACAAATTAAAAATTTGTCATTCAAATTTTGCAATTATATAAAAGGGGGACATAGTGTGCTTTGTTTTATTAATATTGAATTAATATATTACCTAATATAATATTTCAACAAGAATTATTAATTGAAAGAAAATATATGTATAATTAGATTTTTTAAGATACTTCTGATATGACAATAACGGTTGCTTGATTTGATATATTATACTCTCAGTAATGTGACAGTTATCATAGTAGCATGTGTATTTTGGTTTCATTTAACCTTTTAAAATAAACCAAATTATTTGATCCATTTTAAAAGAACAATTAAATTAAAAATAATTTCGGATTAACGAAGTTCATTAAAAAAATTACCAAATATACAAAATTTATAGAAGATGGATCTACATGTAATAAAAAATATACGATATTAATTAAAATCTGAGCAGCAATCTATTTTATGCCTTCGCAAGGTAACCGACTTTCATTTGGTAAATTGTTTGATCAATATAAAAATCAATTTCATTATAAGTATTGTCATTGGAAAGCAAAATATTAAATATTTCCAACAGTATTTAACCATCTTTTAAGAAAAATTCTATGACTTGTGAAATAAACAAATGTCAAATCTCAAATATCTGGCCCTGATGCTTAAAAAGATTTATTGCCTTTATATATTGCTACGAAAAAAAGTGCAATTTCAGAAAATAATTTGTTTATCTTAATGAAACCAAAACACACATACTTATATTATCGCTTAAAAGATGTCAATTATAATAAAATACATACAAAAGAACTAAATCTAATTCAATACTATCGGACAGCTAATGATTTTATAAAAATGGTGTTATTTACTAGCGCAGATACATACTTTAATTGTGATGTTATTATTTAACAATCTGAAAAAATATTTTCTTCTAATTTTGTAAGTTATTATCTAATTATTATTAAAATCATCACATAAAAGAACTCTTTCTTTAAAGAAATTGACTTTTAAAATGCAAATATCAAAAAATTAACGGTCATTAATATTGATACATCATAAATCAAATAAAGGGCATAAATTCTAAAAAAAAATAGATATCGCAAATTAAGATTAATGGCTCTTTCATTAATTAACATAGTATAGTTTTGCATTTTCCATTTATAATGCCCATAATATGCCATAATATCCATATAATGCCTTTTCCATTAATAATTCCAAAAATGAGAAACAGCCAAATATTTATGGTTTGAAAATTTAAATTCATTAAAAATCAAATGTATAGTCGCTTACTTTTTTTTTTGCTTCAAAAAGCAACAAATGGCTTCCTGAATCTCAGTGTTTTGATACAACGGAAATATTTAAATACATATTTACTTCACAGATATTTTTTTTTCAAGAAAGATTGAAAAATATTATCTTGAGTAACAGCGGAACATTGTTTGTCATTGATGAAAGGTTCAGAGAAATATGAATAACATAATTGCAAAATTTTTTCTCAGTATGCACGTGCCCGCGTTTTTAAAATTGGCCTTGAATTCCCCGACAGGCATTTATAAAATGAAATCATTTATCTTTCTCGGCGGATGTTAAGATGCAAAAAGAAAAAAAAGTAAACATTTTTATCTGGATGTCTCCCATACTGTAGAATATTCACTACTTAAAGTTCGCACGTGTGATTTTTGCGAATCGAACTTTTTTCAAGTGGAAGTTTATTTACCAAGAATTAATTTTTTTCCAACACTTTGAAATGTAACAAACATTGTTTATAATTATTTTTGAACATAACATTGAATAAATAAGTATCAAATCATTCAAATACAAATTTTAAAATAGAATGCATTATAATCTCTACATATAAAGATGGATGCTTATGTACAATGCTTGTATACAATCACAGTTTTTGTCTGCTTTTGATCACATCTCTGAGATGTGTTTTTCAAAAAAAGAAGACATCTATTACTTTCAAATTTCAAAATTAAATTAAAATATTTTAAGGTGAAACTAAACACGTTATTGTTTTCAACTATATTTTCTCAAAATATTAACTGGAAAATAATTTTAATTTAAAACAAAAATAGTTTCCTTTTTGATGATGGGAATATAATTTCCGTATATTTTTTTCAATGGTTTTAATATTTTTTTAAAAAAATTATTTGATACACAAGTTGCAACATTTTAATATTATTTTGATGAAATTCTAATTTAGTTTATTAATTATTTAAATCATTTATCGCATTGTATTTAATCATTTATCAGTATTAAAATTAACACAAGAATGTTATTTATTGGAACATTAACTCCGAAGCAAGATATTCCAAATCTACTTTGATTTTTAATTTTGGAAAATATATAAAATTTAATTCGGACGCGTAATAATTTGTAACAGACTGATTCTTTTAAATTCATATTTTTCAAATGTATCATATAACAAGCTAATTTTTTAAATAAAAAAATTCCATATTAATAGGGGAACAGTGAGGGAAACCAATATTTAGTCGGACAAGTTGGTAACTAAATGCAGCTAATCTTAAATAAATTGGCCATCGGAATTGTGATGAATTTCCACATTTTAGAACACTTTCAATACGAAAAAATACTTTTGAATAATATCTGACCATCTGTCTGCTTACCTATCAATGAAACCAGTAACTAGCAAGCACAACTAACGTAACCATTTGAAATCTTTATGGGATCTTTAAATCAAAATTGCAGATTTCTGTATAATTTGCATGCGTGCTATCTGTCTGTAAGTCTATGGACTCGTTAGCATAGTTCAAATATTTAAATAACTATCTAAATTGAAATACGCTATATACATATATAATTAATTGAAAATCTGTATCGAATTCTGGACCGAATCCTTTAATTAGTTGAACATCGATTTGTCTATTCTTAACTCTGTGAACGCACCAATAAAATGAGTAAATTTTTGTATAAAATCTCTTATCAAAACTGCCTGTCTCTACATCATTTTAAATCAAATTCGTCAACCGGTTGAAAGTATATTGAACTATATATACGTGTGCGTATAAAGTGATAACTTAGAAATATAATTTAATAAATTAAATAAAATACAATTAAGAAAATAAAAATGGATAAGTAATCTTAACATTGCAATTATATATTTCATTAACATTTCGAATTCAGTTGATTTACGGAAAATATCAAAAATCCATACATGATTTTCTGAACAACAATATGAAGAGAAACATATATCGGGACATGAAATATTCATAAACATAGACAGAACGCATCGATTGATTTTACAAGCAGCACTACCCGAATTGCATATAGCTCAGTCTTTGGAATTGAATTTTAACTATTTTTTTATCATATTTCAGTATGCAAAAAATATAATATCTATACAGAAGAATTATAACAGATAAAAAAAATTCTTGGACTGAAATTGGATTTTTTAAAAACTTTTTTGTAATGTTTCTGCCAATCTGCAAAGTTTAATTCTTTTTCATATACTTTCTATATCTACAAATCATTTCTTCTTGAAAAGTATCAGTGATGTTCACAAATTCGGCAAAAATAATCAGATCTTGATTTATCGGAGACATTATTCTAGAATTATTTTTGTTATTGGACATTCCATAAGCAGATGTATGACACACATTACTATCTCATACAGCTGTCACTATCAAGATATTATCATCATAAAATTCCTCCGGTTTGGTGTAGTGAGGAAGTTTGGAGAGGTAGGTACTAGTTCAAGTGTCATCCTCGTCATCTGACCGTGGCTCAAAATTACGAGGTCAGTCGCAAAATAACCCTTGTGTTGCGTTAAAACGGGATTTTTTTATAACTAAACTCAACATAACAATATAATGTCTCTCTTACAGAGCGTTTAAAAACTAAAGTTTCCGATGACTTTTAATTGATTTTAATTTTAATTATTAAATTTTTATGAGTTATTTTCAAATTAAAACATAAATATTAAAGCTCTCTGATTATAGTATGTATTTTATCTCTATAAGATGTTTGAATTTCTGACAGTTGAAGAAACATTACCTGTATTTTTATAGTGCTTTAATTGAAGCTTTCAAAAGTAGTAGAAGTATAATACAGTGGAAAGAAAAATAAGAGAGTGCCCTTGAAAATTAAAATATGATGATCATAAGTTACTTAAGTAAGACTAAAAATATATATAAAGATTTGCACAATTTATCAAAAAAAAGTTAATAATATGTATTCAATTTTCAGGAACAACTTACGAAAAGGTAATTCTGTGCAAAAACATATTCAATGTCCATAGATCTTTATGAGCTATGGCAGAATAATTTTATTCGATTGAAAATATTTAAGAAAATAATTCTCACTTAGCTTAAAATACACACACAAACATTTTTCTTTTTCACAAATTAAGTTGTGAAAAAATTATTATTATCTATTAATTATTTGCTTTTCGAAAAGTTATGAAAATGTAAAATTATATATAAGTGTGTGCAAAGATTTTTTTAGTGCTTAAAAGCTCTAAAATATATTTTTTACAATTTCGAAAATTAATTCAAAGAGTTTTGTTATTATATGGCTTTTATAATAATCACTATCTAACAAAAATACACTGGTGTGCAAAACTTAAGCAACAGGTATGTTTTTTGCCATAACTTCACGAGAAATCATCTGAGAGACATGAAATTCAGAAATGAGTTACAGCAGATTGTTCTGAAAGAATGACGAAAGCATGGTTGCGCAGAAATGAATACAATGCATACAGTATGGAATCAAACAAAAAAGGCTTTATTGAACTCATAGTATCGTTACACATGATTGTATGTCCAAGAGAAAGAACAGCAAGCAGATGTTCCTTAGTATGGGATATGCCCTCCCCTTACTGCAATGGTTGCTTCGCACCGTCTCCCCATACTCAGCACCAGATTGTCCAACAGTTCTTGAGGTAAGAGTGCCCATTCCTCAATCAGCATCTATTTAAGTTGTCGGGTGTTCCCAGGAGGATGTAATCGTGCCGCAAGGCGTCTCTCTAAAGCATCCCACACATGTTCTATCGGATTTAAATCAGGGGAGCACGCCGGCCAATCCATTCGAGTGATATCTTCACTTTCCAGGAGCTCCTCAACAGCATGAGTCCTGTGTGGCCGTGCATTGTCATCCATAAAAACGAAGTCGGATTGAATGGCACCTCGGAACAGACGCACATGGGGAAGGATCACCTCCTGACAATAGCGATCTCCAGTTACAGAACCTCTGTCGAAAACGTGGAGCTCAGTCCGCCCGTTCATCATAATGCCTCCCCAGATGACAACTCCAGGACCACCGAAACGGTCTCTTTCCGTGATGTTACTGGGATGAAACCGTGTCCTGACCTCTCTCCAAATCAACTGGCGTTGGGAATCGCTTGTGGCACTAAACCGACTCTCATCTGTAAAGAGAACACGACTCCATTGATGAGATGTCCAGTTTTTGTGCTCCCTGCACCACTCGAAACGGTGTCGCCGGTGGGAAACTGTCAAAGGGATGCAGCGTTCAGGACGACGGGCGAATAGGCCACCTTTGTGATGGCATCTGGACACAGTAAAACGCGACACTTGTCGCCCCGTTGCTGCATACAGTTGCTGAGCAATGGCGCTTGCTGACTGGTTTCGGGTTCTTTTCGCCTGCAGGACGATAAGTCGGTCATCCACTGCAGTTGTTTTCCTGGGGCGGCCACCACCAACCTTTCTCACAGCTGTACCTGTGGTTTGGAAGGCTTTCCAAGCGCGCGAAACGACACTTTTCTTGATTCCGAACTCTTCAGCTACACTGGTCACACTACGCACCTCCTCCAGCTTTCCGATCATTCTTCCACGTGTGAAATCGTCCAGGTGATTTATGCTAGCCATATTTCACGAATTAACTCACGTGCACTTGCAGCGAATGTCTTTAATTGCGTCTCCGTCCTTCCTTTTATTGTAGTGTTGAGCTGCGCGCGCCTTCCGCACGTGTTTTGCGTACGCTCACGTCGCCTGTGACGTTTTGTTCCTGATATTTGCATACGCATATCCTTTCTCTTGAATTTCGTGTTCATTGTACTGATCGCAAGAACTCCTTTTCTGCAATTTCATGGCTATCTGCTGAAAATTTGCATTGTTGCTTAAGTTTTGCACACCAGTGTATAAAAAAAGATGTTTCCTTTAGAATTGCCAGTTAGACTCGACATAAATATGGAAAAGATTGATGATGTTTGTAAAAAAATAATGAAAAGTTATTAATAGCTATTTACATATTTAATTTATTTCGGGTCTTGTGTCTGACAAAAAAAATTAATTCTAAAGGAATCAAATTTTTGAGTACTGCACATACATATTTTCTTAGGAACATCTTGTTATTATATTAGAAAGAAAGCAATCCAACAATTCTTTACTTAAAAAATGTCGGTATTTTTTTAAAATATACATTCTTTTAAGACTTTATGATTTTATAGTATCACTGAATAACAATATTATGACATTTATACAATCGAAAATTATGAAAATTTCTTATCATTATCTGTTGACTGCACATTATATGTTGGATTGTATTTCCGATCAATCCTTTGCCCTATTTGTATTGAATTATACAATTTAGAATCATTTTGACACTTTTCTAGCACATGCGTTATTTTTACATCTATCCAATATGAGGATTTTAACTTGCCGAGTTGATTTTTCTTTCTATCTAAGATAACGAAAACTTTTGAAAGCTTTGAAATTTGCAATGGAAAAAAACGATAATGTTTGTGAATTTATTTAATATCTTACTCGTATAATATAGTATTTCGAGTCATATTAGTTCTTTATGATATAGATATAGATAAAAATTCTATAAGAATAAACTATTCTTTATTTCATGAGCTTTCCAAGAAAAATTAAACTTGACTCCTTCTGAGATTAAATTTTGTTTTATTTCACACATCTTTACCCTAAAGGTTTCCTGTTATTTCTGATTATTATCCTTCCTATTCGTGATGAAATTGAATTTTTTTTAAAGCGTTTCTGCAGGATGAAAATTTTTACTGCCCAAAGAGTTTTTGCAGCATAGCACCTCTTTCCCTCTTACTTATTTCATGTAAAAATTATATCTAAATGAATGAAGACATTCGGAAAGATACATTCGATTCTATCTGTTCTGTTCTCCAGATACTGTGTTAAAGAATCCTAGTTAGCTGCTATTTCTCTTTCTCTCTATATAAAGATGGATTTACTTGCATGCTTTTTTTTATTAAAATCAATATTTTTTGTTCGATCTTGATGGATGTGCGTAGACAAGCATTTCAAGGAAATAGAAAGTTCGTTGCGAATTTTTCGAAGTATAGAAGTTAATTAAAATATGTTAAGTAAAATATAAGAAAGCATTTAGAATTTTGCTTCGAGGAATTCCAGGAATATTAATATTTATTTCATCTAAATTTAAAAAATATCTCTTTACTTTGCACAAATTCCATTTCTTTTCAAATTTTTCTATAACTTTAATAGATTTTTAAAATCAATTTTCTATACATTTTATAATTGTAAGAACTTTTTTTATTGTTACTTTTATTATTGTAAGAAATTCGAACATTCAAACTCATTTCTTTGCATCCTAACTATTCAGTCCTTCACTTTTGGTAATATTGATATACTGCTTATATATATATATATAG
>JAPMOR010041435.1:0-51321 GCA_026543865.1 Argiope aurantia | reverse complement strand
TATATATATATATATATATATATATATATATATAGGTAATTAAATAAAGAACTTCTCTGATTATGTAGCAAATGCAATTTTAATATACAGATTTATTAATTTAATTTTGGTGTATTGCTTTTATAAAACAGTTAGAATTTTTATTCTCTCTCGTATTAACCAGCTTATATTTGTCCGAAACTTCAATACTTTTAATTTTGTACGTTTATATTTAGTGTATCATTAGTTTTTTTAATCAGAGTTTCAATCACCATTTAATACCATACATATACAGGGCGCGGCAGAAAAACCCGGACAAACAATTTTTAATATAACTTGATAAAAATTAAATAAATGAACAAAATATAACTAATAATAATAAGAGTAAACTTCTACTAATGAATAAATTTAATTGGTTTCAAAGTGGCCGCCTTTTGCAGTGATGCAAAGGGGTCAATGCTTATTGACATTTTCAGCAATGGGCGCAAATCGTATATCTTTAATCAATCCCATTCCAGCAGAAGCCATTGCCTTAAGAGAATCCAAACTTTTTTGCCCATCAGTGAAAACCTTAGACTCCAAAATGAACCATACACTATAATCATGAGATTGACATTCGATGAGTATTCGGCCCATTCTCCAGATGATATTACGTCCGGAAAATGCGCCTTGCACCACTCTTCTTTCTTTTTAGCCTTGTAAGCTGGTGCGGAATCTTGTTGAAGCTCCCACTTTCCATTGGCGAAATGCGTTTTGGCCCATGGAAATACAACAACTTCTAGAATGTCCCGTTGGTACACTTTTTAATTTATTTTAACGCCCTCACCCATAGAAACAAAAGGCTTTAGTTCTGTTTTTGTCATTCGTTGCACTGACGGGTCCCTTATTCCCAGTTCACGAGTTATCTTTATCATGGAAACCTTCGAATTTCGCTGAACTCATTTTTTGACCACCTTACGGCCATTGAAAGTGCTCAACATGTGTTTTTGTTCACTTCCTGAGCTTAGACCATCATTTTCAAGCTCTTTGAAACTATCAGACACTGTTTGCCAAGGCATATTAAGCAAACGAAGGACTTCATGCTACCGTTTTTCTTGCTTAAACAACACTAAAATGGCATAACTTTTGCTTGCCATTGTAAAAAAGCAATACGTAAACTAAAAAATATATTATAAAATATGTTATGATTGAAATGGTAGACAAAACGAAATGAACAAAAATTAAAAAGAAATTAATTAACTTCTATTCTATGATGCAACAACTTTTTGCTGCACCCTGTAAATTACAAGTTTACAATTTCACCCTTTTTCTAATTTTGTAATATGTATAACTCGAACAGTTTTTAGCCTGTTAACAATTACAGCCTGATACTCTATAGCATTTATTCATTAGTAAAATATGTAATAGAGATTAGTTTTTATTCTTTAAGTTATTTTTGAGATATACCAAATTTCGAAAATTTTTGACGTGGTTGTCGATTTTCTTACTTGCTGATATATTTTCCTCTCGAAGATCTTTAGTTTTTACTTATTATTAAAATACTTTATTTCGAAAGCGAGCTTAAAATAGGTAGTTCACAAAATGTATTAATTTATTAAAAATTATTCAAAGGTAACTTTACAAAAGAACTACTTTTCTATAAAATATGACAAAATTTTGAATAAATACATTTTAAATTAATCATGATTTTTCAGCCAGGAAATCTAATATTCCAGGTGAATCTACTGATGTCAAACTAGGTATCTATTTTTAAATAAAAATGATGCTATGCGTCACAACATCACGATTTAAAAATTTAATCTTACATGAAAACAAAAGACGAGAAAATTCATAATATTTGGTGTTCTGTTAAAATGAAAGAGAATTAAAAATATCGTATTTTAAAAATGTACAATGTCAAATTTTTGAAAAAGAGAGCTGCCAGGAATTGTCTCCTTAAAACTTATTCCTATACTCTCTAATAAAGATGTTGTATCTCTCACACTCACACAAAAAAAGTAATCGCACCTCAATCATGATTGCAAATACTATATGAGTACAGAATAAAATATATTCAAGGATGTGTTTAAAAATTATCTTGATTGGACCGAAACGGTTAGAACAGTTTAAAAGTTCTCAGTAAAATTATAAAACTAATTATACTATTTATTTGCCTAAAATTTAGGGTTAACTCTTTAACGCTTTCTCTTTCATATTATGATAAAGATGAAAGCGTATTTAAAAAACTTAATAAATAAATATTCTGTCAAAACTTTCTACAATAAAAAAACTTTGAAGGAAAAAAAAATGGCATTTTTCTTTGTACTTTCTCTTTGTTCTTTCCAAAGAATTAGAATATTTCATGCATAATTTTTCATTCAAAAAATTCCATTTCCTGCATAATTTTCCATTCTATTCTTCCATAAAAATGCATTGGAAATTAAAATTCTATCTCTGATGCTTTTAATTGAGTTTTACTTTTGAATAGTACTTTCCACATTTCATTCTTTCTATTAGAGAATAATTTATTTCTATAAGAATAAAATATTTACTTCAATACTTTAAGGATTTAAAATCAAATTTATTTAGTAAAACAGTATAATATTTCCTTCAGTATTTTGTTGTTTTCCAATTAAATTAATGAAACTCTTCATAGAGAGTTGTTTCAATGATAAGTGAATTCCTTTTATTGCTTAGATTTCAAACTTAGCACTTCTCTGGGGAAAAAAATCTCTAAATTAGCAGTTTATTGTCCATTGATTTCAAAATGTTCCGAACATTAATTCAATTAAATAGCGTAATAAAATTTTAATGTCTGCAGTTTCTTGAAAATTTCCACAGTGAGAAAAATATTGGATAAATTATAAAAGAATAAGACTGCATATTACCCCTGCAAGAGGTAAGACCGGAAAAACACGGAATCTTTTCTCCCTTAATAATGCGGACCTGTCAAAGTTAATATAAGCACAGTTTTTATAGATTCTACTTTTTTATCGAAATATTAATCATATTTCAATGTTCAATCTAACAGACATCGCGCGCTTCTGCTAATGTTAAACTGGTTACTAGTGACATTTTTACTTATATGTTTGATGTTGAGTAATTTAATCTGCGAATTTTAATCCGCGTGAAAGTAAATGAATGAGTTAAAAGTGAGAATTTTTTAAGTTAATTTAATTAAAGTGAAATAATTATACTTTGCTTATTTTAATTGTTGCTTTTTTTACTCTTTGATCAAGTTTTATCTCATATCTTAGCATTAAAAAAATTAATGCCTTCAACTGGCATTTAGACTATCTTCTCCTGCTTGTCCAGTTTGAGTTCACTGGATGCTATTTTAATTTATTTATAAAGTTTGTTAGTTTTTATCTCCTAATACACCAAATGAAGAAACTAAACTCGTTTAGTTTCCTAAAACTTTAAAGAGGTAATTAATTATTGCTAATTAGGGTTAAGTTTTCTAAATACTCTTAAGAAATTGAATATAAAAATTCAAAAACTTAAAAAAAAAATTATTTTTTTTTCTTTTTCACAAACATAAACGCAGACGAGGTATTTTATATAAACTAGTTGGTATATGTAAAATTAATGCATCTTTTTATGACATTTTGGCTTAATTTTTTTCACATATTCTACCACCTTTAAATTTCTAATGTATCTAAAAAAATTAAAATTAATTTTAAGTAAATTTTGTAAAAATTAAGTAAATTTTTGTAAAAATTAATTTTAAGCTTATTTGATTTGCGATTCATTCTATGCAGCGGGAAGCAAACACATTTTTTCAAAGTTGAGAGTTGCGTTGGTCAGTACTTGTGCACTGCACAGTTGCGCCTCGAATTCGTCAATTCATGTTTTTTCAAGAACATCCCTTTTCACTTTTTTTTTCTGGGTGAAACAAAAGTTTGATAAAGTTCATCTCTTGCTTTTCTTTGGATGTTTTGTCTATCGGTATGAAGTCAGTGCTTATAGAAACGTCAACAATTTGACTGCCCCGTTTCGAAGAACGTGTGAAAGGAATAAATAATTCTCCATTTTTCTGCTTCTTGGTCACAATATTTAATGATGTCATAAAATTTTCTTCGTTACCACTCCTGAAAGCTTTTTTACACTACTTGAACTAGCCATATCAATACGAAATATTCAGTTAAAATAAAATGCTGTAAGAAATGACATAACACTCACATACACGTGAAAAAAATAGAACTAAAAAAGTATCTAATGTGAGAAATCCAAAGTTCCGTGTCTAACTCCTTAATGAAATGGAATTGTCGAAATGTGGTCTCAGAATCCGATCCGTCTCGAGTCACGACAGGTTTGCTTAGTATTGTGAAGGTGAAAACTGGAAACAAAAATATAAATTTGTTATATTTGGTAAAAAATAATGTAAGTATTATGTCTAATTTTTATGTTTGCATTTTCTATTTTACATTTTAAAATTTAAATTTTATTATATAAATTTCTTCTATCAAAAATTAGTGTAAAATAAGAAGTACTGGCTTCTGTTTAATGGAATTTTAAATAAAACTCAGGGTGTTAAAATATTCCATATTTTCTTTCGCAAAGTTTTAACATAAATTATGTCTTCTACAAGCTTCGGAAGTAGATTAAAAAGTGTTTTTTTTTTCAAAATTGCTAGAAATTGTGTAGATTAGATTATTTTAAATTACATTAATATTAATTGTTAAAATAATAAAATCGTAACATAAACTTCATAAATATTTATTCAATAAATTTAATTTCATTTTTAGATAAAAATGAGTAAGTCGGAAGTTTGGGATAGTTTCAAAAAAGTTCGGGATAGACAAGGCAATCTGCAATCATTGTAATAAAATGTTGAGCTGCAAATGATCATCTACGAACAATCTACATAATCATTTGAAAGCAGTTCATAAAATAATTATCGGAAAGAAATCAGAAACTATCAGCGAAAAAAAATGTCAGGATATTCCTCTTCTTCAAACAAATATTTTGAATTTTATGAAGGTGAAAAGGAGTAGTTTAGAAGAATTCATATCAAAACTTGCAGCAATGGATTGATTTTCTATTAATAGCATTACAAATAGCTCATTTATACGAGATTTTCTTCAACAACTAGGATACTCATTACCAAGAAACAACTCTAGAGTAATGGATCTCATTCATACGTTATATGACAATGCTAAACGTGAGACTATTATTGAATTAGATTCAATAAAAAAGAATAGGAAAAAATTCTCTATAACTTTAAAATAGTGGACTAACAAAAGAAATCATATATATTTAAACATTAATGTATACACTACTTGGCAGCTGGTTCCTGTGATGCTCAGAGAACATTAGAATTGGTATCTGAAAGGCTACAAAATTTCAGTTTGAATCTAGAAACTGACATAGTTGCAGCAACAAATGATGGCGCCGCTGTTATGAAAAAATTTGGCAAATTATCACCTTTAATTAATCAACAATGCAATTCATATGCCATCCATTTAGCAGTTACTGATGTGTTATATAAACATTGAGAAATGGCTGAAATAAATGTTTCAAATGAGGAATCGGAAGATGAAGACGAATACGAATATAATGAATATGAAGGTTTGTTTATTATATGTGTAACCGAGGACATTCTATTCCTATTTTGTCTGACAATTACAAACAATCAGTTTCAAAAATTAGAAAAAAATTGTAAGTTCTTTATAAAATCTCCAGTAAGAAATACCATTATTCAAAATTATATCAAAAAGAAAGAGGAAGGGAATTAAATTTAATACTTGACTGCAAAACAAAGTGGAATAGTATGGCGGACATGAATGAAAGATTTCTGTCAGTAAAACAATGTGTTGTTTTAGCATTGAATGATAATGGTTCTTCTTATATGTGGAATGAAGCTGAATATCCTGAACTTTTAGAACTTCATGAAGTCTTGGAATCGATTCTTCTAGCATCCGTAGGCTTAGGGCGACGAGATGCCTATTTGTTAACAAGTGAAGATATATTTGAATTTTGTTAAATGAACTAAACAATCTAAACACTGAAATAAGTTTGAAATAATTATATGCTTTAGAAGAAAGAATTCAAGAAAGAAGACAAATAGAATTAGCAACTATTCTGCTGAATTAGCAACTATTTTAGCTTCAAAAACCGAAATTATTAAGTTATCTGGAAAGATATTGTCTAGAATATTTCCAAATTCTTATGTGGAAACCGATTCTGAGGAAAAGCAAATCGTAGAAACTATTCATCAGAGTAATACTGTTTTAAAAGAAGCCATGGAAAAATCAATTCATAAGTTTCTTGAAGACCCTGAAGAAAAACTTACAAATCCAAAGACACTGAAAGCTGAATCTTCATTATTTGAAGCAACGAATAAAAAACCCAAAAAACTTAGATTTGTTATTTGATGCCATGAAAATTATAAACCCAAGCTCAGTAACTAGTGAACGAGTATTTTCAATTTCAGGCAATATTGTGTCCAAAATAAGAACGAGACTTATCCACCCTTCAGTGGATATTTTATGTTTTTTTAAAGTCCTATTTTCTTAGGAATAATTAAAATCAGTGAAAATAATATAAATATTATTTGAAAGTTTTGTTTGAGCTTTCGTTATTTTGTGTAAGTAATATGTATATGTAATCCTTAATTTTGTTTTTTATATTTTGATTTTGATTTCGTTTTTTGTTATTTTATATAAATTAAGTTAAATATTTTCCCATATACTATTTTTCTAATTTTTTGACAAAAATTCGAAAACCGACTGAAACCGGTTTTTTTGGAAATATCGAATTCGAAAATCGGTTTTTGTATAAACCCTAATAAGCAGGTTATAGTAAAACTTCTACTTGTGTTATTACATCAGGTTTTTCATGAAGAGATTGTTACCTGAAAACAAAACATTCGATTCCGCTTGACATTATTAATTCCTTAAAAAAATTAATCCCTCCAAAAATAGAACATGCACCTAAAAACTGAATGTTTTACCAACGTTTAATTGTGGTTCAAGCTATCTGTATATATTTGCACCAAATCTAAGACTAAAATTATTGTTAAAGATAGTTTTAATATACTTAAAAAAATTTTTGTAATTGAACTAAAGTTTAATTTTACAACTAAGCAATGAAGAAAATATTTGAATGTTGCATTCATTTTTAAAATATCTGTTCTATCCTGTAATATAATTAGAAGTATAACAATATATGATTGTTTTTATCAACTGAAAATTACATTCTTATTATAATAAGCTGAATTATAGTTGAATCAGAGAAATTTTACCTGAATAAGATGTATGATAGATTATCAGAAATATTTCAAAAATTAAAAATAAATATTCAGTAGTATACATAAAACTTTATTGCTGAAGGATTCTATTCTCCGAATTTAGAAATTTAATAAGCCTTATTGGTTTCAACAAAAAAGGTTTTACATTAATTGAAGTTTATTCACTCCCGTTTTCAATTAAGGATTTACTGTCGAGCAGCTGACAGAAAATTAAAAAAAAATGTAGTATAGAATGGTGCATGGTGTCTGAAACATTGAGTTATATGACTATCAAAATTTAAAATTTCAAGATGTTTTGCTAAAGAAACCTTTAATTTAAAATTTTATATTGACCAGAAACCTAGGCACATGTGTTGGTTGCCAGAAGCAGCTGGGAAGAAATAAGTAAAAAAAGATCAATGCAACTGCATTTGCAAAGTTTATAAATTCAGAATTTTTTTAATGATTCGTTTATCCTACGGTATGTCGTTATCCGATTGAAAAATAGTGAGAGCTTTGATTCTAACCCGATTAACTTAAAGTTGAGATTTTTTTTTAAAATTGTAATTTATTTTAAAACGGTTCTTAATATTCTGTAGGAGCTTTCTTTAGAAGCATTCGAAAAATTTCAGTTGCAAATGTTTAATTATAAGTCTAAATAACCTGTATTATTTAAGTCATTTTCCCAGGCCAAATTTGTTTGTATCATGAATATTACAAATAAATGTTTTCAGAATTACTTTTATTTGTTTCAGTCGTAAGGCACATCAGCTGCATAGTACAATTATTTCAGCATTGCTGAATTATTGTAAAATATATTTAATTACAAAATTTTAATCCTGCAGATAAATACCAAAAATCGATATTTCGGAAATTGAAATATCGTATGAAATTCGTATGAAAATTATAATTTTGTGTTACTTATCGCAATTAATATTTTAAATGCACATTTTAAAATATTACAATACATTGGCAATGTGCTGGAAGGAATTTTTTTTTTTAAGAATTAATTTGCTCGACCGTAATTTCGAGAAATAATTTCACAGTAAGAAGGGATTAAATTTTTTTTTGAAATATATTACAATGAAATAAATATTAGATGAACACTTACAATTTATAAAAATTAGATACTTATCAAATTAAACATGACAATAATTCATTCCTAACGTAAATTATATGTAGTGTTTTATGAAATAATCGAAAAACCACTAAAAAACAATCACACTTTCTGCATTTTCAATCGATGTTATTGTCACTCTCTTGATAAACACTAAAAGAAAAATGCTCTTAAAAATCGAAAGACTGCGATAAGCCACATCTGCCACTCACACCATGTGGTCTGCTAATCAGTCAGACCCTGCAGCGCTGAACTTACTGCAAAAGGGGAATACAATCCCTTTGTCCAAATCCTGACACTTTTAAGAATAAACCTCTTATTCAGGCGTGCCGCTTTCGGTAAGTATAGCAATCTGAAAGCCGCGGACAGGAGGGTTAAAATCTTAATATTAGCTTATTGTAGGGATAAAATTGTTTTCTAGATAAATGTAGGTAGATAATGTTTTTCGGAAAACAGACAGAAAATATAATTATTATTTCAACTATAAAGTATATTTATTTGAGTATAAATGAGTAGGTATGTAAAAAGACTTGCCACAAAAAGGTTTGAAAAATTTCTCGACTTTATAAAGGTCAGGTTTTCAATGATTACTTTCTTCCTACATTAATAAATTTGTTCATATAATCAGTTCATATAAAAGACCATACTCTAAACTTAACATATGTTTTGCAGTTTTATATTAATATTTGCAACAAGAAAAAGTAATAACGTTGATAGTAGTAATAGTTCATGAGGAAAAGATTTCATATTGTTTTAAAATAAAGATTTTTTTCCCTATATGACTTATTTAAAAAAAAATCAAACTTTTTTCAGACAAACAGATGTAAAATACAAAGTTGCAAACATGGAAATGCACTTTTCAAATTTTCACAACGAAAGAATAGATAGAACTGAACTAAGTAAAAGAATTTTCTAGTATGTGAATTTTTTTCCCCAGGATGTTGGGAATGCAACGGAGAATGGCGAAAATCATACAATTTTAGAAGGAGAAATTTATTTTCAGAAATAAAAATGCAGTCTGAAAATAAAAGTTTATTTAATTGAAGGAACTGATCTCATAACATTTAAATAATTAATAAATGCTAAAAACTGTAAAATATTTATAGCATAAATTCTATTTTAATACACTAATAAAAGTTTGTAATGGAAAATAGTTTTTGTTAAATTAATATATTAAAATATTTAAGTGAATAGTTTCGTCGATTAAAATTAGAAGGTGTGATTTATTACATGTTCTAATTTACTATTTCCTGCGTAATTCACAGGTTTTAGAAAACCATGCATAACACTAAAGTTCAGTTGTATAAATTATTTCTTGAAAAGTATAATAGCAGCGCACGAGGCAAGAAAACTAATACTGGAGGTCTTTTTATGTAACAACATCAGACTAAAAAAAAGATTTCTAAGGGGTTTTTTTTCCGTTTGAGAGCAGTTGTGCCGTTAACTGATTACCCCTTCGAAACTTAACAGTGTTACATTTTTAAAACTTTGGTTGTTGGACGTTTTTGTCTACACTTAGTTAAAAAGAACTTTTCTTTTTAAATAAATTGAGCTTTTCTTTTTAACTCACTTGAGCTTACCTTAAGTATAAAAATAGGCCTCTTATAAATTCTACATTTTTTTTGAGTTTTCTCTCTTTTTAAACGAAAAAAATTGTTTTTTCTTGTCAATATTTCAACCGTTATCTGTAGAGAAAAATTTATTATCGATGATACTCAAAGACGTTGGAAAAAGCTTGTGTAGCTTACAGATAAGCAATATTCTCATATAAGATTTTTCAAATATTTTGTAAGAACCAAAGCAAAATAAATTGTAATGAAACAATGCCTTGATTTGTATTCGCAATTGTACTTTTTAACATAAATATTTGCGAATATGCATCGGTCAGAACTACCGTATATGCTGAATATAATTTCGCAACAATATGTAAAACACGAAAAAAAAAGGAACTGAAATTTCGGCTTTGAAAAAATATATAATGTATAGGTAATTTTAACCAATATTCTTATGGATTTATTTAGCCTCTTGGATGCTTCTTATTATGGATTATGTAGCCGTCAGTACTTCTTCAGTGAATTATCATTTCGTAATATTGCAGGTTACCGCTTTATTGCATCGGCAGAAGTACGGAACTAAACTTTTATGCTTTGAGGCAACAAAAACAAATTTGATCTCTTCTAAAGAGCATTAAGTTATCACTTAATTAAAAAAAATCTTCATTGATTGTATTTTGAAAATTATCAATTAATACAGCTATTTTTTAAATATATTTATTCCAATGAAATAAATTTTAATTTTTGAAACATAAATGGTAATGGTAAGGGAAAAACTCATTAACTCCAAAGAATGCTAGAATGAAAATTTATCAGTTTTTGACAAGATTTAAGACATCTTTTTTTTTATTGATCTGTGCCATCTCGATACATTTAAAAAAGAATATTACATATTTTTATATAAATTATTTTTAACAAAAAGTTTATTGAGATCAGATAAAAAACTTTAACTAAATTTTAAAGCATTGTTAGAAGAAATAAAATTGCATGAAAGTAACAAGATAGAGCATTTATTTATTTATTATTGATATTACTACCCAGCATCATTTTTTCATGTTTTAACAGCGAGAAAATTGTCATTTATTGATTGAAATCCAAAATTTTTTAAAGAAAAGTTATATAAATTTCTTCTGTAAAATTTAGTAACGAATTCTAAAGGATGAACATAAAAGAAGTGAATGGATAACAAATTAATGGTTTTTATATTTAGAGAAACAAGCAAAAAGAGAAGCTTTCTCTTTTTGCTTGTACAATCTCAATTCATTTATAAAATGCTACAAGTGTGTTTGTTTGATGTGTATTATTTTATATTTATTTAGGAGAAAACAATAAAGTGTTAAAAAAAAACAGCCGCGAAAAATATTCTGTCACATTAAAGACTTGCACTCTATCTTTTTTCAAACCATTCTGATATAACGAATAAAATATTTAAAATCTTCTTTCTGACTGTCACATGAATCTTTTTTAAAGAATGAACGAAGAGAAAAAATAACATATTCAAGTAAGAGTGTAAGATTGTTTGTAACTGAAGAGATTCTTCGTGTCATATGAATAATGTAATTGCTTTCGCCTCTTGCACGTGCATGCATTCTTTAGCTGAACCATGAATTCTTCAAAAACATTTGCAAAAAGAAAACATTTATTTTTTGCAGAAATTTTTTGAAATGAAAGAAGGAAAAAATAAAATTTTTACATTGGATATTAAACGGCCCGTAAATGCTCAAGTTTAACATTTAATATACGGATGATCCTGAGATTTTTGTTGAGAATCAATTTTAACTCAAAGCATCGAGACTCACAGAACTGAGTTTTTAAAAAATACTTGAGAATGCCAACAGCATTTTTAATTATAATTTAGAATAATTAATAAAGTAACTTTTACTTTAAATCAGAATGGGAGACATTTTGTACTTTTCAGTTTTCATATTTGATTTTGACCTTTTTGTTAGCAACATTTAATCTAAGGTTTTAGATCTAAAAATTGGAATTTACTAATTTTTTTGTCCAAACAGTTAATTCTAACAGCGAAGGTAGATATCTTACAGTTCATATATCGATTGTTTATTTTATTACTATTATTTTCTTTGTTAAGTTGTGTATACAAGACATTAATTTTTATTAAAAAAATGAATGCTAAAAATACTAAAAAACAAATGTTTTTTTAGAATATTTTTAAAAACAATTTCAAATAATAATTTTGGTAAAAATATTATTAGTAATTTTTAGATATTTATTCTTTTAATTTTTTTCCCCCACGTAAATGAGCAATTTTTTTGGTTGCCGATTGTAATAAAAATCTTTTGCTGTGACTTCTGAAAATCGTTTTTTTTAATCTTTTTCGTTTTTTTATTGTTTTTTGAAAGTCGACTATTTCTTCTAATTTTTCGTACTTTCTGTCTTCATGTACACAGCAAGCTTTTTACATTCTCCGTTTTTTTAATACATTCAAGGAGACGATTAAAAAATTTGTCGAACAATTCTATCAATGAAATGATGAGGTTAAGAACGTGTGCTTTAAATTAATTTGTTTCCTACAGCAAATAGTCGGATATTCTGCAACTAATGCTCTAATGGAATTTTCTCATTCAGCTACCCATATAAATCTATGTTTTTGAGTTAAAATGCTATTGTGCATGCGGACAGATGAACACACACACGCGCATTGTGTGTGTCTGATATACTTTTAAAATTCTCTGATATACTTTTAAAATTGGACATAATTCTACAATTGCGTTTTAAGCCCATTTATCAGATTCTGCCTTTCTAGGTCTACGTTATTGTGAACTAATATATTGAAAGATGCAGATCTATGGGATTTTTCACAAATAATAATGAAAATTTATGTGTTTTTTCGCATTTCGTAAGAATAAAAGATAGCTTCTCCCTCTTAATTGTTGACAAAAAAATCATAAAAATTCATTACTGATAGAAAAATTCTGAGTTGTCTTTCTCTTTAATTGATGGAAATGATTTTGTTTGTCAAGCGATGATATATTCAAGAGTAAAATATTTCGCATCCACTGTATTTTAATAAATGGGTACTTTTGACTCAATGCATAAAACCACAAACTGGCTACTCCGGAAAAACTTGAATGACCGGACAGCCGCAACAGCAACACTGGTGGGAACTGTGGTTGAGTTTTAAGAGCCATCACCGACCATGGTACAACCCTTCCTAAGGAAGTACGTCCCGACATCGATGGGAGGAATCACACCCCACATTTTCGTGTACACACACAGGTGACGAAAACCAGCCACCATGCCGGACGCTTCTCATCCTCAATTACAAGGTTCCTCTCTCCCGTGGGACACTCAATGCATGAAAAGGTATTCTGCAAAGTCACAATGAGCCATGAGGTTATTGTCTATGTATAATTCTTTTAAATTTCTCAAAGGATCTGACTTCCCAATAGTTTACAAACAGCGTAGAATCAATGATGTGAAATAATAATGAGCTGATGTCTATCAAATACTGACAACAGCAGATATGGCCCGAAAAAAATCAAAATAATTTATTGATTTTATCAATTTCTTGAATCGGAATTTTTTTTTATTATGCAAATACTGGATTTAATTTCTCATTACTGAAGGTTTAGCTTTGGCCTATGCAGATGATACAGATATTTTTGGAAGGTCAGAAAGAACTGTGAGAGAGGCCTTTCAAGCTTTGCAAACTTCTTCCACAAATATGGGCCTTACCATCAGCGAAAATGAAACTAAATTCATGGATTTCACACCCTAAACTATATGTCATAGTATTCCTCTATGTATTAAAGGTCATACCTTCGAAAAAGTCGATCATTTCAAATACCTTGACACAATGATTAATGACAATAATAAACTCAGAGCAGAAATTAACAACAGAATAAAAATGGCTGATAAATGTTTTCTTTGGACTGAAAAAACAACTAATATCCAACTTAATCAATCAAAAAAACTAAATTAAATATTTATAAGATTCTTATTATACCTGTTCTGCTCTATGCAAGTGAAACTTGATTTCTTAACTTGGACACTCAGCGTTCTCTGAAAATGTTCGAGAGAAAAATCCTTAGAACTATCTTTGGCCCAGTACTAGAGAGAAGATGCTGACGAACTAGATTCAATTTTGAATCATACAAATTCTATAGGCAACCACAGATAACACTGGTTATCCGGAGTTATAGGTTAAGATGGTTCGGCCACATCTGGAGAAGCCGTGAAAACAGCGCCCTCAAAATATCCATTTTTAAAAATCCTATGGGATTCCAGCACAGAGGCAGACATCCAACTAGATGGCTGGATGATGTGGAAAGAGACATGAGTATTCTGAGGATAAAGAATCGGAAGGAAGTTGGGTGGTATAGAAAGCGCTGTAAAGTGCGCGTGGTTGAGACAGTCAGGGTTTGCAAGGGGCTGCTGTGCTCATGAAGATGATATTTGGTTTTCTTGCTTTTTCTTCTATAAAGAAGTCTTGAATACGTACTGCAGACATTTAAAGGAATGCATTAAAATAAAGTACTCAAATATTTTAGCAATTTATTCTTTTTTAAACCTAAGTACGGTCTCTGCATAGAATATATTATACAGAACATATTATCGCATACCCTCGTATCCGCAACCATTCTAGTAACTGAACGGTTTGATGGGTATGTTAATGGGAATTTTATTAAATACTAAAATTTTTGCAAGGGTTTTCAACTTTGAAAAAAATTAAAGAAAAATATTTGGAATAATAACATGCAGAAAGATAAAATATATGAAAAAAAAAGAATTTTGTGTTCACTTGTTATCGCGACATAGTAGATGAGGATTCAGTTATAAAATCAATTGGAAAATAATTTGGTTAATGGTAACAAAGAAAACTGTTTGATTGATATTTATGAATGGAAATGTATGCGATGAAACTGTGCTGCTTCCCTCCCCCCCCCCTTAGTCTTTGTGAGTATGCCACTTGATGTTGTGAGCTAGGGAGGCAAGAAAAGATCTCTATTTTCACTGATAAATTTAATTATCCTATGGATTTTTTGCCTGGAGGGGAAGTTGCTGGTGACCCCTTTTAGCCATACTTGTTCATGACTTGGTGATGGTTTAGCATATGCCAAGAGATTGGGAAAATGCATTCCGTAGCATAATAAATTGGCGCACCAATTTTCATACATAGCAAGTCTAAACCTCAAATCTTTATTGTTTTTTTTACCAATGATAATTAAATCTTGGGATTACAATGATAGAGATATTAAAGAAACTATAATAAAGTAACATAAAATTTCTTTAAGTTTAAAAATATAAATATTGTCTGCTTTAAGTATGGAAAACTACTGCTCGTGCGCTGTTCGGGGTTTATTTGATCAAGCTATAGATGAAATGAAAGCTAGAAATGAAACGTTTATTTTTTAGTAAGAAATACATAGAAAATTATACAATTTCCGATCTGAATCAATATCGTTTCATTTAAACAGAAAATCAATGTTAACATAGTAAAAGAATATCTAAAAGTAAAATGCTTTTAATAATATATTTTGGAAATATTAGGGAAATTTTAATAAGATATTATGAAAATAGAGTTCTTCTTGAGTTATACTCCTTTCCGAAATAGAAGCGTACAAATGCGATAAACGCGGCCTTTTGAAACGAACAGTAGTCATTCTGAATGTAACAGGAAACCGAACGACAAATAGAAAAAAAATAGAAAATTAAATACCATTTTGTATATTAAAATATTAAATAAGCAATGATTCACAATGCAATAAACATAAAAACTTTCCTGTAGTTCCCTAACTAGTTCAAAGAAGTGTGTAACTAAGTTGCTGTGTGAATATAGTTGTAGTTCGTGAAAACAGTTTTAAAAAAAGATTTCCTAAATTTTTAGTTTTGACTGTAATAACATCATTTTTAATCTTCAGTTATTCTTTTACTGTAAGATCTGTGTTAAAAAACATCTTTACGTTTCTTAATATTAATTTTATAAGGAAAGTAACTAATATATCAATAGTATTACCAGAACTAATACGACAACAAACAGTTGTTACATGCATTTTGTACCAATTCTGTTGAAAATATATATACAAAAAACATTCTAACCAAAGCGCATCTGCTATTTATTAAAATTCCTTGTTAGAATTATTTAAAAATAAGTAACTTCTTTTTGGTCGGTGAAATATATGCTTAGAATAATGGTAAAATAATTGATAGCATTTCCTAGTATGACACACTTTTTAATTTTCTTTTCAATTAAATTTCCTTGATTCTTTTCGGAATTTTTATTTTCTAAGTTTCTGAAGAAAAACAATGTCATCAACCAAATAACGCCCTGTTTAAATTGCCGAATAACGTGAAAACTATTTCCGAGATTTAGTTAAATGACATTTATTTTACCGATAATAGCCCACCTTGTCAGAAATTATGCCAACCATTTACGAAATCGAAACTGGATATACAGAAGTTGAAGAAAATGAGTTGGTAACTTTCTTAATACAAAAAGATCGTGACATTTATTACAATGAGATATATTATTATGTTTTCCACTGAAAAAAAGGAAATTAGATTCTAGAAATACTATTTTTTCCCTGCAAATTTTATGATTTTCGCCTATAATGAAAAAATTATATGAAATTTTTTTAAAGATGAAAAAGTTAGAATGTGGGACGTTTTGACTCATTTTTAATTCCTCTCACGAATTTCAAAGAACATTTTGCAACGAAATTTTCACTCTATCCCTGAAGTATTGGAATTTTGTTTTACTATATTTATCCGATAATTATCATTGTTCAAATATCAATTATTCGATTAATTTTCATTTAATTTTTTTTATTCTATGGGGAAATGGCGTCTAATAGTAAATTTGAAAGGATATCAGACATTCTATAATATTTATAATGAGGAGTTATTAAATATATTAAAGAGTAAAAAGGCATGATTGATGAAAGTAAAAAAATAAAATAAGGATGATTTTTCCGTATACTAAAAAGCTTAAAAAAATAAAATATTTAAACCAATCAAGGAAGACCAAGAAATCTTGAAATAAAAGAATTCTGAAACATCAATAAGGTTCATAATAATTATTAATAATCTTCTTAAAGAATTCTCAAAGATAAATAAAA
This sequence comes from Argiope aurantia, assembly GCA_026543865.1. Lineage (NCBI taxonomy): Eukaryota > Metazoa > Arthropoda > Arachnida > Araneae > Araneidae > Argiope > Argiope aurantia. The sequence goes on along the minus strand of JAPMOR010041435.1, from coordinate 34,380 downwards.
TTCAATAAATATCATAATGCATGCTTTTGTAATTTATTAAAAGTAAGAAAATCTTATGAATTAAATTAAAATCCATTTTACTTAGGATATTTCTACCAGAACTTCTTTATTATATAATTTTTGCTGGAATCCCAGTATAGCTTTTATATTTGTTCTGAACTGGACCTTAATATAATCAATAAAAATTTACTGTTATTTGGAGCTCAATATTTTTGAATTTTTTTTTATTATTATTAATATGCGAGGGGTGATTTTTTTCAAGATTTATATGATTACAAAAAAAAAAGAGAGAGAGAGAACAAATTGAATTTATTACCAAAAGTTATGAAGAAGCACGGTTACTTTTCGAAGCAATAGCCATGAAGATACAAGGACTGTCATACTGGTGGACCAAGTTTCTTTGAAAAATTTTTCTGCTAGTGATGTGGGATGGCCCTTAATGTTCCTTGGAAACGCTTCATTATTTTGGGAATATTTTGGCATCCGGTCACTTTTCCAACTGAAGGAACAGGTGAAAATTACTTGGTTCTCAACCACATTGTTTAAGAATTGAAATAAGGATCGATGACTTTCGCAACAAAACATATTCAACGAATGGGTCGTCTTTCGAAATAAAGAGGGCTGGAACTTGAGGCAACAAGTTGACCGACACTGCAAATTCAGGGGTAAATGTTTGATCATTTCTGCTCCATATTCATTCTTCACAAAAATAAAACATAAAAAAAAATATTTTTGAGGTTAAAGAGAATCCTTAAAAGAATGTAAAGAACCTTCTTACATCATTACATGATTATGACGAAATATAACCATGTTCGTGCGTACTTTCTAATAATAAATTCATTTTGTTCTTGCACATCTTTTATTCCATTGGCGCTTTAAAAACAGTTACCCTATTAACAGAAGCGTTGTTATTAGAATTTTGTTGCATTATTATGATTTTGTAAGTTATAATCGTAAAAAGCATACTTGCCTTTGCACCTAAATAAATGAATGTATTTTGTTCAGCGTCTGAAGTTCTGAAAGATTAAACATTGAACTTATTTTATGCATAATCTTATCTCTTTTGTTAAATCATATAATTAGAATCAGTTACTTAATTGCAAAAGCATAAGGTTGAAAAAATTTTCACCTCATGCGAAATGAAATAAATTATTCAAATAAAAAATTCTTTATTCTGTACTTTTCATGAAAAAAAAAATCCATATAGAATTCTTAAAGTTGCTGACAAAAGCGAGAATTCAAACTTTTTTCAATTTCAATCAAGTTTGAAAAAAATGCTGTTGGATATCATCTGCAATATAATGAAATTAAGAAATTAAAAATCAGAAAAAATATATAATAGACATCTGAAAATAAAGAAAGCGAGATTTTATTTTAATAATACACAATTATAAATAAGATATAATTTTGAGAAATAAGCCAAGTTAATATATAAATATTCGAAGCGTTTTTATATTTTAATATTTGAACATAAAATTCATAAAAGCTTTTATTTTTATTTTTTACTAGCCGCCTTTGGCGACTAGCCGGTTGGCCAGTATTACCGCTCACTATAATTTTCAATTAAATAATTTAAATAACTGGTTTCTTAATATATTCTCAAAAAAAACCTTTGTAATCTTCAAATTTTGATAGTCATACCAAACTTATACTGTTGCTTAGATCGTTTCGTTCAATTTACTATATATATTTTGCTAATTTGTTATCATTTCCGGTAAAACTTCAACTTTAATTTAAAGTGGAAATGATGAAATTGCAATTAATATAAAGATATTTTTTAATAAAATCAAGCGTTTTATTTTATTTATCATCTTTATTGCTATTTATTTATTTATTATTATTATTATTGAATATGAGTATTGCAAACAGAATCGCTCGGTATATAAGTCTTATGTGAACTACAAAATACTTTTCATAATTTATGTAATATCTCAAAGAATATTTCAACAAAAATTTCTCAGATTCAGCATAAAATTCAGTTTTTAGTTTTGCTTTCAAAATTTAGAAAAATCCAACATTTTCATAATCTTAGGCCAATTAATCTTGAGAAACCTGCGCGCTGATTGGCGTATTTTCTTTGAAGCGATCAATGGAAAATCTAAAATTATCCTTTTTTTATTGAATAGTGATATATAAATTTTCATAAATCAGTCAGTTTAAGTGATTGATTTAGTTTATTGGAAATTAACTCTTTTTATTTAAAATATTAGTGTTTCAAGAACATTTTGTTAATCGTGATTTCCACAGCAGAAGCTTTATGTAAAATAAAAAATTCGTTATTTATTAGAGCATTTATTGAATCAAGTTACATAAAATATAATCATTTTCTATTTAGGCCATTTTAGCAGATCTGTGTCTTATTAAAGGTATACAAATTAGCTGTGTGGCCCTGATTTGAATGGATATCCTGTTCATATTAAACAAAACTTGCCTTAAAATAAAACTGATTTATCGGATTAATAATATAGAGAGTGTAAAAGATCATAAAATAATTTTTTTGAATTTATTTTTTAGAAAAAAAATACTTCTTATTTGTTTCATTTCCTACAGACGATTTCATTTCCAAAAAGATTTAATTTATTTTTAATTGGAGCTTTAATCAATGTGTTGGCAACACTTAGAAAAAAGCTATTTTTTTCCCCATGAATGCGAAACGTGCTCGTGCAGCTAAATTTAATTTTTATTTTGTACGAGAAAAATATAGCTAAAATATTTATTTAAAAATTCATTAAAAATAGAAAATTAATGTTAAGGTTAAAACATTGGTATCATTTAAAAGATAAATTTTTGATCTTTAACTTCATATAAAAATCTTTTTTATGCGGTAATATTTTCGGAAGGTATAGCAGAAACACGTCAAAATTTCGCTTAATTTTTAAATAAATAAAATTCTAATTAAAAATTCGAAAAAATAACCCCCAGGTGCACATTCCCGGCCTCCAAGGTATACACGTGCCAAATTTGGTAGCTGTAGGATGAATGGTCTGGCCTGTTAAGCGCCAACACACACACACATTGAGCTTTATTATAAGTATAGATATAGATTTGTAATTTGTATGAATGTACAAGTACTATGAATAATTCTAAACTATAGACATGTACATAGTCGAATAAATTAGACTGATTTCTATAATGCCACGCACCATCTAATCCAGATGCAAATGCCTATGTACAAATTAAATGCATATATCAAAAGCTTCATAGATGTTTCAAATCGTTATTTCCTGAAATTAATTCTCTTACCTAGAATTCAGCATTACTAAACATATTTAGTAACAGACATATCATTAAAAGATATCAATAAGGAATTAATTAAAAATCATAAATCGATAACTGTACGCAGTAAATTTTATGAAATTTCAAACTGACTTTTCAACGGCTTTTACTTTTTTGTATACGAAGTATAGAAAGAGGAAAAATTGAAATCGTGAAAAAAATTCTAATATGAAAATTACTAGAACCTCCACGATCTCGCTGAGGTAGATTTTTTTTTTTTTTTTTTTTTTTTTTGAATTTTGTCTGTTTGTGAAAACGATAATTTAGAAGTCATTGAGTTACACGGATGAAAGTTGGTTTTTATATCAAATTTTGACCGAAATCCATTTAAAGAAATTCCTGTTCGGGTGCTCAAGTACAAGTAAACACGATAATTACAAATCATAAGTAGCTAGATAAATGAAATTTGGTACATAGAAAGGATATCTAAAGTATAGATCTGCATTAGAGTCAATTTGAGCCAAATCTATCAAGAGGATAACCCTTGTCTGCCTTTTTCGTATTTATATAAAATTATATGGAAAATGCATGGATTGAATTAAAAAAATCTGCTATGTAGTGTTATTATTACAAAAATGTTAATTTTACACTTAATGTAAATTTTAATTTCAAAAAGGTTTAAAATACGTGGTCCAAAATATCTACTAGGATTTCTTTATTATCTTTGAAGCGCGAAGCTTTTATGCACTAAAAATAAAAATCTGAGCAATTATGGAGTACACAGGCTCGCCCAAGTACCACACTTTTATGTGACGGAGGAATTGTTCAACACTTTTATTACAGAGCATGCTGAAAAATTTCGGTGGGACCCTCCTAATAGTTTAGATTGTGCAGACTTTTAAGATGAGAAGTTAACATGAATCTTTGATAGTCAAATTTTTGAAATTGATGGAGGTACCAAGTCTGTTACGACAGCGAATAAAATGAAATATTACGTATAGTTTTTGGAATGATATATTCAATAATGTAATGATTAATTATTTATAATTTATTTTTACACGAAACAATATAAGACATATCAATATTCTAAAGGTAAGTCAAGTCACTGACTCTCCGACCCGCCGGTAGTCACACGGATACCGAAAACTGAATGACCGGACCGCCGTAACAGCAACACTGGTGGGAAATGTGGTTGAGTCCTAAGGGCCATCACCGGCCACGGTACAACCCTTCCCGAAGAATGTACGTCCCGTCATCAATGGGAGGAGCCAAATCCCTCACCTTTTTATGTACCTTCCAGGGTGGCGAGATCCAACCACCATACTGGAAGCATCTCATCCTCATTTCGAGGTGCCCCCCGGGGGTTATATTCTAAAGGTAAAGGCAATTAGCCACATTAAGCGATTCTTTAATCAGTTTTATTAATAAATAATATTTTAATCCTGTCGACTAACTTTGCACTATAATTTATCACGATAAAAGAAATTACTACTTTACAGTTACGCAATAAATATGGGACGTATTGATTTAGCAGCTATGCGTACAAACTCAAGGACAAGATAATATCACGCAATACAATAAAATTTGTAAAAGTATTTTATATAATATTTTCTACAATATTAAAACAACATAGAAGTAAGAATTTTGTAATTTTATACAGCAATTATTTCATGCACTGCACTATAGAATGCCATGCAATGTTATACAATTTTGAATAAGCTGAAACAACACCGTAAAATATTATGTAGTGTTGCGTAATGTTATATTGTATTAAAATTCTTATAAAGATCTGATATCCTAAAATTTACCAATTAAAGTATAAGAATAAAAATAATAAATTGCGTATAATGTAATTAATCATTACAAGCAATCTCTGGATGATTCTACACAGTTCTTCTATTAACTCTATTTTCCTTGGTAAAAGTCTTATAAAATATTTCGATACTTAACATGAGTAACAAACATAAGATTTTTTTTCTTTGCATGCAGTGTGGTATCCTTTGTTACCCTTTGGTATCCTTACAGCCAGTGGATTAACCGAGTATCATTTAAGAAATTCCATTCCATATGAAGAACTATGCAGGTGGTTGCAGTTACTACATCTTCCTCTCTCTATAATTTAATTCTTCTTCTAAGTAAATAAATACTTTATAATTTTTTATTAGTTATATTATTAAAAAAAGAGTTTCCACTTGTTTCGTTAAAGATTTGGTATTGTAATAAATTAAGGAATCTATCTCAAAGTTATTGCGCTTAAAAGAAAAAAAAATACTTGGAACAATTTGCTTTTTTTTTTTAATTTGAAGCATTTGATTTCTAATTTTTTGTAGATATATCAGCTTTAATTAAATGATGAAATATTTGACTTTAAAACATGGTATCTTTTGATAGTTTTTCTAAACAAAAAAAATTAAGGTGGCTTAATAATTTCCATATAAAATAATAGAATAAACAGTAGGTTTTGAGAAATGGATTAATCATTTATTTCGATTTAATATATTTCAGCCTTTTAATATTTAACATATTTTTGAAACACTGAAAATCAAATCCTTGTTTTTAATAATTATTTTAAAAACATAAAACATTTTTAAATTTTAAGGAAAAGGAAGCAACTTTTCTAAGTCAAAATAGAAAGTTCATTTTAAAAGTGAACTTATTTTTGCTGTCAATAAATAATAGAAACATATTGAACGATGCAATAAAAATAATATTATAATTTCTGCTTTTATCGATGTTGATCATATTATTTCGATCCTAGTTGATAAACTTAGAGTTTATAATAGCATTTTCATTGCTCTACATAAAATTATTAGTTTACTCTGGGATAATAATTTTTTCTGTGATATTTTTAAGAGATTTAAGTTAAGAGATATCCTGAATTAAATAAATGTAGTTTCTTTTAATAAAATATCTGAAAATTAAGAATGTTGGAAAGATTGTTACATATTAAACTATGTTTTGTAACAACATTCAGTATTATTTGGTTTTTATAGAATTATATAATAATATGTAATTATTATAAAATACTTCTGTGTTACTGAGATACTGACGAAATCGGTCGAGTTGTACTAATATAACATTTGGGGAATTTTCCAAATTAAAGAACGGTGGGAAGTATATGGTCATTGATAGCATATCAACGCGTTATTAAATTTCATGTGAAATAAAAATTGTCGAAATCAGTACAGTGGTTTTAGCTGAGAGAATTTTTACGATTTTTCCTCGGAGGAGATCGAAAAGTGAAATATTGGGTAAATTTGCCACAAATGTGGGAGATGGATTAGAAGCACGCGATCGTTGATGACATTTCTAAGGGTAATGAGATTTTATTTAAAATGAAAAACAATGATGGAAGGATTCAGAAGTTGGAAATAGATTCTCGGTTCTTTGCCAATTATTTTAAATACACGGAAACTAAAATAAAATAAAACTTGAAATGCTTCCTCAGTTAAAGACTAATAAATATTTTCGAAAAAAAATTAATACATGAAATATAAATATATAAAGAAACTTCTTTTCATGAACACTGAAATCAGTTTTTTATGATCACAAAATTAATCGAAATTCAAAACAAATGGGAAATTCGATCTTATTAATTTTTTAAAAAGCATGTCCATTTATTGAAATTATTAATTTACTAACATAAATGATTTAAGAATGGGTTCAATAATGCAGTATATTTAGTAGAAAAGTATTTTAATTACAAGCATCAGCAATTATGGGAGATTCTACTAAATCTTTACTATCAATTAATTATATTCTTTTCCGAAACAAATAAAGAATATTGTAAAATCCTAAGAAATAAATAAATTTCTAAATAGAAGTATCCAAATATATCAGAAAGAAGTATCCAAATATATCAGAATTAAGGAAATAAAGAAATCCCTTATATTAATCATCTAATTACAAATAAATCACAGTTAATTATCATCGTACTTGTTAATTTAATTGAACATCTGTTCTTTCCTTTCAAAGCTCTATTGGGAATAGCGAAGAATGCCATAATTAATATTGCGTATATAATTAAGGATTCTTTTGAAAGAATTCATACTAATGAATAATGCTGCAAATAAATTTTTTATATTATATTGTGAGAAAAATTCCAAGTGAAAGGATTTATTTTCATTCATTTGAATCTGCTGAAAACCATTTCTTCAAACATTATGATGTAAAGGCCATTGTGCCTATGCTTAATTATAGTAAAAAATTGTATTAATAATTGAAAATTTATAATTTAGATTACAGAAGAATATTGACTAGTTCGTTCTCAATAGATTATAATCATAGTAATTGTTAAATGTTTATTTATAGGCAGTTTTATATGGGCAGTAATATGTAGCAGTATGTACTTTAGTATGATTTTAATTTCCAAAGCATTATTTCATGAAGATATTCAGTGTAGGAATTATTCATTATGCGTATTGTCTTAAACTCAATATACGAAAGAAATGAACTTCTTTAACTGCTGTTTAGATTAAATTAATATTGAAATATTTTAAAGTTATTATATAATGTCTGTTTCTTATATTCTCGTGTCATAAGTGTAACTTATTTATATGCAATAATACTTATTTTTATATTTGGAGCAGCTGGAGTCGAGGTTTGGAACTTCATTAAACCAAAGATACACAATGAGAAATTAAAGAAATACAATGAGTAAGTAGGCATGGTGCAGAATTATGGTACTTAATTTGACGTCAAAGTCCTTGTCACCATCATCATGATGTACTGGTTAATATCCACGGTAAGTATTCATCATGATGTTGTAGTCGGATGCAAGAACAAGTTTTGTTCCATCTGTTACTTCAAAATTTCAAAATCTGTCACAAAATAGTCCTCCTATTACTTCGTAACCAGACTTTAATGTATCTTAGCTTAACTTACATTTATAAATCTTTGAAATATTTATGCATATCTGTTACAAATTTTATTCCATGTACTTGTGAGATTTTGTAACTGTGACTTCTCTCTGTGGTCATTTGGACATATAATTCCAAATTTCAACTTTGAAGTTGTTAAAGGAAACACATAAACTAGGACACAAACTAAAATAAGAGATGAATGTGTAACAGGAAAACTACTCTAATGAACAACAGAACGTACATAGATTTAGAAATTGCAAGGTGATAATGAAAAAAAAATCTGATTATCTATGCTTTATACTTAGAACAATTCATGCACATATTAAGTTGGAACATTTCTTATCATTTACAATCATACAAACTTTAAATTGGAGACTCCTGGATTAGTTGTCTTTGGATAATACAAATATTTCTCAGTTATATGCAGTGATACTGGGTATCTTTACAAAGATCTTATTTCGAGGTATCTCTTGATCAATAAAGTATGGTATATCATGACTTCAAAATTATGGCACAGGAAATTCAAGACCATTTAAGTCGAAAGTTAACAATCCATTTACAACTTCAACAAACAATGCTGTCTAATATTTCATTCTCTTGATATTTCTGTTTATAGTTTTGTCTGTGCAATGGGCTTGTGTGTGTGTGTGCGTTTCCTGTATTCAAACTTTTCTCAGAATCTTTTTTTTTTACTCTGCATAATAAAACACATGAATTTTATTCTATATGTCAGCTAAATTTTTCAATTGTGAATTTAATTTCCATTTGCTTTTTATTTTAACTCTACGAAACTATAAAAACAATCATATAAACTAAGAATTTTAATTTTTTTTAATGCATAAATGTATTTTATGAAACCATACAAATTAAATCAAGAGCCTTTTATTTGTTATAATAATAATAATAAAACACAGATAAATTCTATGCGCTGTTAAATTTCTAATTAGAACTCTTATCATCAAATATCGAGACTGAGTGATTTTGCAATTACGATGCCCAGCGGATCTTTCTACTTCTCTGATTAGTTATTGAAATATTTAGTAGACTTCGCTTAGATAATGAAAAGCAGCTATTCAATTGGAGAGAAGCTAAGCGTTTCGATAGGATTATCCAAATACTTTGCTCACAAGTTCTAGTGGAAAAAGCTAGAAGGAAAGATCATAAAAGGGCTTTTAATGGAAACTTTGAATGATATGAATGACAAATTCGTAATATAATATTCCCTCTAGTGATTGAAAGTATTTATAATAAGACCCATGGAAAGTGCTTCGATCCTCCGCCCACGTTTAAGTTATTTTAATTCCTATATATTATTTCTATCAATGAACTTTTCAGTGTACGATAAAAGCAATCATTTAATTAAGAAGGGAGTAAATTTTCTTCCCGATAGTATTTGCTAAAAGATAAGTGATTTATTCTGCTAAAAGAATAAATAGTATACTTATCAGAAATAAACAATCATTCTTTTTTTGTAACTGATTTAATTACGATGACAATATTAAAATAAATATTTGTGCAATCAGTTATAAATCAATATATAATCAGTTCTGAAACATAAATCAATATATATAATCAGTTATGAAACGTAAATCAGTATGTAATCAGTTATAAAACGTAAATCAATATGTAATCAGTTATAAAACGTAAATCAATATGTAATCAGTTATAAAACGTAAATCAATATGTAATCAGTTATAAAACGTAAATCAATATGTAATAATTATAAAGCGTAAATCAATACATAATTTGGTATGAAACATAAATAAGTAGATAATCAATTATAAAATGTAAATCAATATGTAATCGGTCATGAAACATAAATCAATATGTCTTCAGTTATGAAACATGAATCAATATGTAATCAATTAATTACATAAATTAATATGTAATAAGTTATGAAACATATATTATGAAATTCTCATTCTTTCCCTAACAGGCAACTAGCCAGCTCGAAGCTATATAGTTAGAAAATTAGAAATTGTTGTGGTACAAAATATTCTTCTGTCGTTTCATTATTTTCAAATTATCTAATTATCAACAGCCATAAAAAATAAACGAAAACAATTAATCGTTGTTTCTTGAATTAAATTCCATAGTATCTGGATCTAATAACTGTATTTATTAACTTCAGGATTCTTCACCTTCATTGATTCACTGTTACAACTATTTTAGAATATTATATCCTTTCGAGAAGTTTTTTTTGTTTGTGGGGAAAAAAGAATGGAAAGTTCGAATAAAATTTACTGATCTTGGATTTTTTTTATTCATATATAATGAACACATTTGTAATTCGGGAAAAAGTTGCATTGTTGAATGTTTGAAATTCTTTTAATGCATTCATGAGATGCCGTAAATTTTTTTTTTTTATATCAAGAAAGTTACGTTTATGACGTAGATTCGTCTGACACTTTATATACGAGGGAAAAAAAACGAATTTCGATTCAAGATTCCATTAAAATAAAAAAATAGTATTCATTTTGTCTGCAGTGTGATTTTATTTTTATTTAAAAATGTTTCTTCGTATTCCTAAATTTCTGTTTCGTACTCAGTTGGAGAAATCGATTTTTTTTAATTCTGCTAGATCAAAATTCTGGCATTGTACCCGGCAGAAAACCTTTACAAAAGACGCTTGAGCTTTGGTACCTGTCGTGCTTTTCTTTCTTCCTTGAAAAGGTGTTTCCAACATTGAAGAAAAGAAAAAAAGTTATTTGTAAAAATGTATTTGACTTTTTTCTATTTCTCTTTGTGAATATTCCGTTTCTGCTATTTTTAAGTGAAAATAAAGATGCTGTTATTTTGTTTGATGCTCCAATGTTCCAAAAGATCAGTAAAAATATTGTTATTGGCCTAATTCAAATAAACCATAAAAATATATTCATTTATAAAAAGGCCCTTTTGAAAGCCATTATACAAAATATTATTTCCCTTTTTTCGATAAAAGTGACAAAAAAGGCCTTTAAATGATTTTATGAAATATTAATTAATTTTCGAAAGATATCTAACTAAATGATTAAAAATTGTACGGATACTCATAATATTAATGTATCACGTGAAAATGAATTAATTCTGTAAAAATGTTTATTTATGAATGAAAATTTATCTATAATCTAATTTCAAATGAGAATATTCTGAACAATCGATTATTAGATTTGATACTTTCCTAATTCATAATAATTTCCTTTTCATAACCTAAATATAGTTATAAAAATCCAATACCGCATTTTTCAAAATAACGTGAAGTTAAGAAACCCTGTGTTGAATCTAATACGATTGGGAAGAAAAAAGATAGGCTTGATCTATTGAACTTACTTATGGTCTTAATAAAATTTTTGGTGAAATATATATGCATGTATACATGTTTGATGAAATATATATACATGTAAGAAAAAAGAAGATAGACTTGATCCATTAAACCTATTTATGGTTCTAATAGCATTTTTGGTGAAAATATATGTATTCTACAGTGGATATAGAATTATGGAAATAACTGGAAACTCCGATTAGGATTGAATTTTTGCGGACAACTTTTAAAATAAAGTATTTAAGTACGTAAGTTGCGTGCAACTTTGTAAGTAAATGATTTAATCTAAAAATCTAATTTTCCTATTCTGGAAAAATATCAGGAATCATTTTTTCAAATAAATTATTTTTTTAAAATTAAAATGAAGCAAAAGAAAAAAAAAACGCATTCTGGGCTAAAGTTTTCATAACTGCTTTTTGATATAGACATGGATATAATCATAAAATGAATTCTAAAATTTATGCTAGCAAAATAAAGTTTCCTCTCAGGTTCTCTCATATACTATCTTTCTAAAGTCATTATTTTGATGAATGAAATTTGTATTCCCAAAATTATTTCAAATCATTTTTCTTCTCAAGATACTTGCTCGCTTTTACTCGCCAACCCGGATATTGTTCTCGAATCATGCATGCCTTCAGGTTAGTGGAGTTTCCAGAGAGATTGAATAAATCTAGACAACAAAAGTTAATGGAAAGAAACTGTTTTATAAATACCCCGGACAAAACTCTCATTTTCCAGGGGTTTTTTTTAAGAAGAAATATTTTAGCACTAATTAAAATTCAGAAGAAATCGCATCATGATTTAAATTTTCTTGAATGGAATGAAGAATTAAAACATAAAATTAATCAAGAATTAAAACATAAGACTTGAAACAAATTAAGTAAAATCATTCTTCTTAAAACAGTTAAAAGTTCTCTATTAATATAATTTTTCATGTTGCTCCATTTTTACTAAGAGCATATTTACAAACAATTTTTTTAATGCTACCTGCTTTAGCCTGCATTCTAATTGTAGCTATAGATTTCGCTTTGTACAAAGCTGCATACAACTTGCAGTGTGAAAATATTGTACTTTGATCATTAATAATCAGATATTGCTAGTCTGATTATTAATGATCAAATAATCAGACTCCGACTTTGATAGTCATGATAGTTATTGCTAGTCATTGCGAAAGCTAATCTCAATGAACATTTCAAACCGTTTTTCAATCAGTAATAATATTTGGTAAATAAAGAATTGTCTTTGTTGTGGCATGACAACACGACATACAAAATGTGCACTAAATCATTTTGATCATTAATTGAGAACCATCGCGCTCCATTACTGTCTAAAAAGCATTGCAGGTTTAAAGTTACATTGCCTAGATATTTAGACAATGGGTAGTAGAGAGATGAAAAATATCCGTTAAGCGAGAAAGTAAACAAATCAAAAAGCTATTCATTAGTTTTGCCACAAACGGTATATTTTACAATAAAGTTAACAAATAATATTATTTTAAATTGATTTGTTTAATTTATTGCCAATTAAAACTTCCTCTTTTTATCGCTATCACACCATCAAATTCAATATAAATATTTACTATGACATAATAATAATAATATTCATTAAAAATTTCAAACAATACTAGTAAAACAAATCTCAAATATCATGGGTTAGATGGCTTGTTTACTGGTAATTGGAAAACAAATGAAATTCAGCGTTCGCATTAAAAATTTTCAATTAATAGATAGATATATGCATTTTATATATCTGGGCATATTTCCGAGCAAACTATAAATTTAGAATTTGAACTTTTGAGAATTTCATAGAGTTTGAAAAGTGATCTTCCGATGGTTCAAGAGTACAGAAGGTAAATTTATATGCATTGAAATTTTAAAATATTACGTTGAGTATATATTACTGACTTGACTCATCAGCATATAATATCTTCCCAAAATTGCATTTTGGATGAAATGATATTTAATCATATTCATTAACAGTCATTGATATTTCTATTCAAATGGAATCGACTAATTAATTTTAATTCAGAATTCAGACATTCATCCCTAATTTAAGAATGTATTCAATTCAATCTCTCAAGATATTGAAATAATTAATCCATTTCCTAATTAGCAGGAAGGGAACAAGAAGGAAGTCCTAAGGCTTTCGGCTTTACAAAATCAATATTTATGACTGAACCATTTTGAAGGAAATTGCGTTTTATCATTCATTGCTAATGATTTTATTGACATAAAACTGAATTTATTTTCTGTTTTTCATTCTTAAAAATTGTATTTTTTTGTTAGGAAATTAAATTTTATCATATCCAACTCTCGATGAAGCATTATGATTCTAATCTTCTGAAGTACATATTCATCATCTTCGTCTTTTACCTCACGAGATACTTGATAAACAAAATCCGTACCTTTCCAACTTCGAATTTGACTCAGAGTGGAGAGACAATGTAAATAATCACAGTGAAGATCCTAGGAATCAATGAATCAAGTTTGAGAAGTTGGAGTTTAATGCCAGAAGTATCAAATTCTGCCATGCAGTATCAAACATATGTTGATTAATCTTGAGGAAACTTATTTCGGAAGCATTAGCACTTTCCTAGATTTCAGCTTCCGCCCTTCACAATTAATATTCTATTTATACATCCTTGTCATCCATATTATTCTGCAAAGAAATAGTTACTATTTACTAAAAGTGACGGATTTTTAAGGCAACGTGTTCAACAAAATAAAAAATCATTCTATACTTTGCGATTAATATTATAACTTTAAATGAGCGATTCTTGTATAAACGAGTACAAATTTATTTCGTATACCTTGGAAATGGCTCTAATGATTTGGATTCAATATTATTTTTAGATAAGACTTTTCTTTTTAAGTTTATCTATATAGGTGTCTTTCCTGAAAAACTTGAATTCACACACAGAAAAAAAAACATTTTTTATAGCTAAATACTGACATGCGGCTGTACATGAGCTGCCTAAGCGTTTCTGAGTTGGAGTAGTGGTTAGGGTTTCGGACTCCCATGAAATTTTCTCATGTCCAATCCCGCTTATGTGATTCTATTAGGTTTAATACAATTAGGTTACTTAAAGTGAACCACAGGATAGGATTTTATTTAAAATTTCATCCCCCTCACACACACACACACACAAAAAAAACACCCTTGCCGGGGGGGGGGGGTACTTGGTTTTTTATGTATTTCTCATTAATGCTTAAGAAAATGATTCTATAAATAACGTAAATTAATCTTTACGGGAAACATTTATTTTTTTCACATACGAATTAATTACCTTCACACAGTGCTACTCAAGAACAATCAGACCACTTTTTAAATTCTTAATTTTTTAAGCCAAAAGGCATTACCAAAATGGCTTTGTTTACAAAAATGCATATTTTCAATGGTATAAACACTGGTATAAACATGGTTAACCTGATTTCAGTTATTTGCAAATTAACCGGAAATAGCTCTGGTTTTCTTTTTAATTTCAGAACTGTCTTTTTTTGTAAAGAAAGAAATAATTTTTCTCTTTAGTAACGAGCACAAACAGAAATATTAGAAATTGCATGCATGGAAAACAAGGATGATTTATCTCGTCTACGCTTTTTCCCCTTTTCCAACTCGAAATTACATCATTGTAAATTTTAATGCAAGCTCTTTAATTTTACATTCTTTTATTCTATTAAGTTTTTTATAATGTAACAAATTCAGTAAATTAATTTACAACATCATTTCACTTCCGTCTTCTTCAAAAATATTATTTTAAATGTAGTAAAGTCTAATTAAATTTTGATTAGATTTGCTAGGATTGCAATACGCAATGATAAGAAAGAGACTACAGAATATGCCGTGTGATTAAATTTGGAAAGTATAATTTGTTTTATCAAATATATTATACATACATAAAAAAAGTCATATACAGCGTTCGTTTCTGTAAGAAGAAAAATCGTTAGAAGTGAAAATATTTATGTGTTTTTATATCATGTTATTTCGAGTCAATTTTATTATTTATTGTAATATTAAACAAGTTTTTTCGTGATATTTTTAATGTTCCCATTTTAATAATTTACTTCCTTATCGAATTAATGTATAATGTCTGCACACTATTTCATACTTATGATTTTTTATTTTCGAGTGAATTCTCTGTTTATTCATGGATTTTAAATTCAATAAGATCGTTCATTGCAATAAAAGTGCTAATTTTAATTTGAAGGTTCGCAAAAAACAATATATTTTTTAAAAAGTTAAATCCAAGGATAAATTATTTTTTCCAACTTATTTTTGATCAATATTTAGACTCAGAAATAAGGTTATGTTTAGAATTCTTTGCAGTTTTGTAATCAAAAGAAATATACATTTATATTTAAATAAATATATAGATAGAACTATATATTTATGCATAGAATTGCATTTTGAAAGAAAACGACATTTTTATGCTAAAATATTTATTACAATATTTAATAATAATGAGAAAATAATAAAAAAAATGTGTATTTAATGATACAAAGACAAAACCAGCAGTGGAATTCGAACCCACCAAGTATCCAGGAACCCAAAATCCCCGCAATCATTGACATTTCCTTCAAGTATTAAATGTTTCATATCAAAAATTACTTTCTATAATATATATATACTAAACATAATTTTGCATTCTCTAATGTATACACCAATCAAAGCCAATTTTGTTTCTCATGATTATGAATTAACACATTTTGGTGAGTAAGAAGCGTAAGTGAATTTGACGATCCGGATGTCCCAATCATTAGACCCTTCTGGTAATATTAATCCTAATATTAATTACGATAATGAAAACTGTTTCTTTCATAGTTTCAATTCCAAGTTATAATTCATTAAAATGTTTTTAATGATTGATGGAGCAGTGATTATTTTTTAAAAATTTCATTTGATATCAATTTTCTGAATAGAAATTGTTTGGTTGAATTACCCAGTTATACAACTTTTATTTTGTAATCTAATTCAAATGGCAAAAAATATACTTTAATGCCTTTTTTCAGAAAATAATATATTACAACGTTTTCTCTGTCAAAAGTTCGTTTTAATTCTATTTTAAAATTCATGTCAGTATAGAATTATTGGAATTATATGATCAGTATTGAAGCTATCAACTATAGTTCATTGTTGCCTGATACATTATGGTCAATTATGTTTTATATTTTGTTAATAAACATCAATTTATGATATTGAGCTTATACTATTTATTTTACATTATTTTATTTTTTACCAGTATGTAACTGAAAGGGAAATTTTTTAACTGATAATTCCAGAATTTCATTTGAGAAATGAATTTATGATACATCCACTACACCTAAGTAATAAATATTTATAGCATTTGTTATGAAGATAAAAAAAAATTCCAAGGATATGTGTTTGCTCTAACATAAATAAAGATTTACTTCTCAAATAAAAAAGCATTATTTATAAACAATTATTCTCTATAAAATATTATGTAAAGTTTATTTTTTAATTATTTTAATTCTTAAAATAGTTGATATTTAATTTGTTTATTTTATTAAACCAATTCTTATGTTAATCAAGGTCGCCCCCCGCCTTTGATTTACATAGGTTATAGAATGTTTAAGGTATTTGTTGATTTTTGAGGTCTTTTTACAATTCAAATTAAAAAAAGCATTTAAATGTTGCCATTGGTTTGAGCTTTAGCCAAATTTCTTGATTTGAAGAAAAATTGAATTAAAAAATTGTATAAGGATAATGTTGGGATAATTGAGAATAATGTTTTTAAAAGAGACGTATACCCCATCTGCATTTATAAAGGCTGCTTAAACAAATAATTGTAGTCACTATGATGCATTGAAATGTCGATTGGTGGAATTTTATATGAGATAGACACCCTTTGTAACAGTATTAACAAACATTTTATTAAAAGGAAAGTACTTTTCCGAATTTACCACAATAAATTCTTGAAGCCTTTTTTTTAATTTTCGTCTGGGTTTAGATTTATTTTTACTACAAACATTTCAACATATATGTTTCCTGTTATCCCTGAATATTCTGTTGTCTGTTGAAATTCGAATTGATTTTTAGGGAATTTTTACTGCTGAATCACAATTCTTTCGGTTTCCTTAGCAGAAAACTTTTCCAAAAGACATTTATACTAGTATAATACCTTTTGCCCTTTTATCCACCTCATGTAAGAAAAGGTGTTTCAGATATTCTGGTTGAAATAAGAATTTGAAAAGCGATACATTTGACATTTCTATTTTTCTTCAAATATCGCGGACAGATATCTGTTGTTGGTGAAAAATAAAGCTTTTATTGATATGGTGATACTTTCTTTTTATGGTGACATTGTAAATTATTGATAGGGTTATCCAAGCATCATTGCATATAATAGCTGAAAAAAATAGAAATCTTCGAGGTATGTTGTTAAAAGGATGATAAAAGAAATATTTAGTTACCAAGTTTTCTTAACACTAGGTTTACCATGAGTTAACATATATCTATTTCTACCAAAGGGTTAAAATGACATCTTTCAGTATTTAATTAGAAAAAATATAAATTGACCTATCTATTATGAAGTTAAAGTAGAAAATTCTTTTATATTTTCAATATATTTGTTGAAGTGAGGTGTGATGGAAAGTCTTATAAACGTAAGTAAAAATTAATTAAAATATTCTCATGAAATATGGCAATAATTTTCTTGAAGAAAATTAACTAAAAGTTTTCCCTGGAAGGGTCAAAATGACCTCTTGGTAAACCAAGTGTTAAATTACTTTGTCTAAAAACAAATTTATAAAAGCACTATTTTTGCAATAAACAAGAGAAGAAAATAGTTCTTTTTATTTATTCAATATTTTGGTAAATATAAACCAAAAGCTGCCTTAGAATTGTGAAATTTCTTCAAACTTTCCTGAATATAATCCCTTCCATAATAAACTTACTTTCACAAAAAGGCTGTCATATTTTTTATTTAGGTTTTAGACAACTTCCTCAACATATTGTACTTATTTTCGATTACAATAAGCGAAAAACAGTACAAAAGACATCAAGCACAGTATTTAAACAGCATGAAATTGCATTTAAATGTGATTCGTTTGCTTTCAACAGAAATTAATTAAATTTAAAGTGACTTGGTTATATAGATACCCTACTGTTATTAGTATCTTCCTCAAAAAAGTTTTAATACTTTCTGTTTACGGTGCACATTATACTGATGTTTTATATAAGAATTGAAAAAGGCCTTTCTACATCCTCTACCCTGATGAAAATTTGAAAATCTTGTAGGTAAAATAATTTTATAATATATTTTATATTAGATATATTTATATAAATATAATTTATTTAAATATTTTTAATATTTAATTATTTAAATTTTTTATTTAAATATTTATAAATCTATTTTATTTAAATATATTTATATAAATTTTTAGATAATTCCCACATTGAAATTTTCTGTTATTCCTAACTATTCTATGGCTTTCTCGGACCATAGTGGTCTGGTGGTAAGGTCTTTGCTTCGGAACAGGAGGGCTTCAGATTCGAGACCCGATTTCACCGAAGAAGCGTCTTGTAACTTAGTCCGGTTCACGTTTATTCCGTTTGGCCGAATTTCCTCCCCACTGGGGTGGTTTGAAATTTCGCTGAGGGGGAGGCCGGCTCAGATGTCATTCTCGTCATCTGACCGCGGTTCAAACTTTCGAAATCCGTCCTTAAATAGCCCTAGTGTTGCTTTAAATATATATATTATTTTTCACCACGTTTCATATATTTTTCTTCATTAAAAAAATAAAATCCAATAGTGAGGTAAAAAATATGATTATATGGTCATTTGACTTAGTTTCTTCAATAAGCCAAAATATATATTGCACGAGGTTTCATTTAATCAATTAAGAAGGGAAAATAAATATTAAAATGTGAGAAAGAAATACGAGATTATATGTTTCAGCAAAGTTTTTCTCAATTTTATAAACGAGAACTATTTCAGATCGTTATGAAATATTTTATGAGACAAAGATTTAGAAATTTTCACAAAAAAAGTTATAGCATTTTGATATATATCAGATTGCCTTTTTTTAAGAAGCCTTCGCACTGCCAATATACATGTGGCTATCAAAATAATGGAAACACCTGTGAATAAAAGTGACATTTTTGAATGCGCTTCGTAAGCATTAAAATATAATTATAGTCACCACTTTTTTAATAAATAGCAATGCATATATTCTGGTAGTATGTGTTAGCTTTATTAAAGTTCTGCAATCCTTTGATTTTTTTTTCAATAGCATAAAATGTCAGACCGCTCAGATTTTCAAAGGAGCCAAATTGTAAGAGCCTTTCTAACTGGAGTAAGTGTGACCAAAACATCCCAACTTTTAGGTGTTTCTAGAGGTACGGTGTCTAAGCATACACGTAGTGCGGCAAGACAAGCTTGGCAAAACAAAATAGTGGGCGGAAAGAAACGCTCAGTGAAAGAGACCGATTGAAGCCGATTGTAATGTATAAAAAGTGAAAAGCTGCACATCAAAAGTCACCAGAGAGCTCAATACCCATCTGGATTCTCCAGTTTCAGTGATTACAGTTAGAAGACACCTTCAAAAACAGAACATTTATGGCAGGGCAGCAATTCCCAAGCCACTTGTCACAGATGTTTCTGGTAAACGTCGTCTACAGTGGTGTCACACTCACAAAACTTGGTCGACTGATAAGTGGAAGAAAGTAATGTGGTTTGATGAATCTTGTTTCGCACGTTTCCCTATAACAAGATGGGTGCACGTTTGGAGGACACTATACAAGCATATGATTGTGATTGTCTCCTAACTGCCAAGCATGGAGGTTGATCTGTCATGATATGGGCAGCCATGTCATGATTTTCTGCTGGATCAATCGTAACCCGGAAAGGAAGGATCACTGGGTAGAAGTATGGAGAACTTTCTCTGATCAGGTCCATCCTATGATGAAAACTTCGTTTTCTGCAAGAGATGGAATTTATATGATAATGCTTATATGCAGAATTATAATGCTTCTATGCAGGATGATAATGCCCCAATCCATGCAGCGAGACTTGTCCAATCATGGTTTGATGAATACGAGAATGAAGTTAAACATCTGCCTTGGCCGGCATTGTCATCCGACATCAGTATAATCTAACCGTTATGGTCTATTTTAGAGCGTTCAATATGAGGGATCCATATCCTCCACCGACATCTCTTCTGGAACTTTCACAATATCTCCGGGAAGACTGGTACACTATTCCTCTAACCACTGATCAACATTTGTATGAATCGATTCCTAGAAGAATCCAAGTTGTATTACATACCAAGGCGGTCCTACACCATACTAATAAAGGATTCTTTATAAATCCAAGGTGTTTCCATTATTTTGATAACCCCATGTACATAAAAAATTATAACATATTTTTAGTAAATTGTTCCTCGTTGAACGTTTATAAAAATAAAGCTAGAATCTTAAGCTTGAATCTAAAATCTAATTATTAATATAATAATTGTAATATAAATAATTATTAATATAATTAAATATAATTATAATAATAATATCTAATAATTTATATACCTAGAATTTAAAAGCTTGAATTATTACTATAATAATAAAATATTTAATTAAAAATTAACTGTAAACTAGCTTTAAACTCTTTCCTACTTAATAAAACTTTTATATTATAATCGAAAATTAATTTCAATTTAAGTGGAATGAATTTAAAAATGAATACAAGAAAAGAGACTGAATAAAATCAGAATAACTTAATAAAACAGCGCTTCAAAAACAATTTTAAAAACTTAACGTTTCAACTATATATTTGAATAAATATGTTTTTAATTCCTATTTTGATATTTTTGATGAAAATATACTGATAAACCAAAGAGTAAAAACCTTTTAGAGAAAATGTTACATTATTCATAGTTTAAAACTATTTTCCTATTATGTTTCTAACGATCGATACTTTCTTTATTAAAAGGAATTGAAGTAAGGATATAAAGAAATAATGAGCAAGAGTATACTTTTAGAAAGGGGTTTTTCAAATATGTAAAACATTAAAGTTTCCAAACTGTTCTACGCATATAAATTTTCTAAATGCATTATAGTTAATGAAGTCTTTCTCATTGATTTTTACATTAATATTCTAGTGATTCCTTGCTTCAATTTTAAGTATTATCTTAACTATTCCTGACATTATCAGCATTTTTAACACATTAAGTTCACGATTACACATGTTTATCTTTAATGCAATTATAAATGCTTTAAACAAATCATAGCTAGTAAGATTTTCCAATAGTTTCTTCATCAACATTCTTTGATTTGTTCCTACCATTTTTTAAGTACTCTCTAAAATAAAACTCTTGGCATTTTGGATTTGTATCCGCAATATATCAAATTTATAAATGTTTATACATCATTAAATTCATTATCATTTTGTATATGTTAGATAATTATATTTCATAAAAAATTATTTATTCTAAAAATTGAATAGAGAATCAATTTGCATTCCGAGCACGATTTCGATTTCAGTTAAGCTTAAAAAGAAATCATGCTCAGAAGTTAAATGTTTATTTACAGAAAAGGTAATTGTGCACATATACAACAAACATGGTCAATTAATGCAAACCATACTCGCAATTATAATAATTTAATTTAATTATAATTTGAATACTTCAATCCTCATTATAATGTATATTAATACGCATAAATCAAATAAATTTTTTTTAAGAACTGGAAAATTAATATTTTTCATATAACAGAAGAGTAATTATTCTTTCACATTACCAGAAACAAAACATGGTAAAAATTATATGCAAGCATAGTTAAGACCAGTTTTCATGAACCATGTTCTTACGAATAAGTACATGAAACATACTAAATTGTACTTTTTATACTTTTCCCCCTCTCTTTACATTTTACGAAAAAAGAATTTAATGAAAAAAAACACAAAAATTGCAAGTAGTATAATGAATTTCTCTGCATTCTATATAATAAAATATTACAAAATCTAAAATAATGTGCAACTTTTCATAGGTAGAGGAGAAGAAATGTTTTCCAAATCAAACATATGCATTAAAATATTTCCCAGGTGTGGTATAGATATAAACATAAAAATATGTGAATTATCTTTTAAAAATACGAGAAAGTATATTCCTTCTTAGATGAGAAAAAAACAATGCTATATAGAATATTATTCAATTATTTAAAATAATTTCCAGGAATGAGAGCATATTAATATTAATAATCATAAATCCATCAGTTCTAAAATTTCAAATTAATATAAAGAGAGATGCAAAAAATACAAATCAGAAGAAGAAACATAACGATCCAATCATTGTTCACTCATCAAGGGATGAAGTCAATTGGGAGTGCAGAACGAATTATAGAATTTCTTAAAGACAGTTAAGATATTCCCATCACCTTAAATGCTATAGAATGAAATAGGAAAGGATGTTCTAGGCACTTCTGATATATATTATACATGTAAATAATCTGGCCCGGAGAAACATTTTATACAAATTAGTTTTTTTTGTTGAAACGAACATTTATATAGTGTTCTTGATCTTAATTCGCTAAATCGAATTCGTTACACACTCTGGAATTATAATTAAATAATGCAAATTATATTATACCTTCCTCTATCTACTACTGCTCTAGATGCTAATGCCGGGACAAGACAGATGCTCTGTACCAATCGCAAGAGATTCTCCCTGACAAATCTAAATTATAAAAGAGACACCACAACCACAATTGCAAGACTCGGAACAGGACACCTGAGTGACATGAGGATCATACCATATGGCTATAGACTCTATGGAGAATGCAGACACTGTCCAGACGTGTAGCTGGATCCGGAGCATATTTTAGCTGCCGTTCTATTATTTCAGCCCTCTTCAAAATAGACATTGAGTGCACCAGGGATATTCTTTATTCCAATAAAGCTGAAGATGTGGCCAAGGCTGTTCTGCATGCTTTCGGCCCAATTTAATTGTCCTCCTCTCTCCCTTTCCCCTCTTATTTTTTATTGCTCTTGTCACACGACAACAACAACATATTATATCTATCATTGTTTTGAGAAAGAAAAATGATTATTGAAAAGATACCTCAGATATATTCAAATAAAGAGATTCTGATTTAATAATAACAATTGTTTTTGACAAAAATACTACTCTTCTTATATTTTTCTTAATATGCAATAAAATGAAAGATTGAAATAATTTTTTTTGTTTTGTAATTATTGTTTATTCCGAAGAGGTTATAATTATTATTTAAACTTAGAAAGATTATTTATTTAGATGAAGTTATTATTAATCCAATCATTGGAATGACCTTCAATACAATTACAAATCCAGTTGGTTAATCTTTTCTAGCAGTTCGGACTAAAATTTAGGTATGGAATCCAATGATGTCCTGAAGCTCTTAAAGTAAAAAAAAAAATGAATTCGTTTCTATTTGATTTATTTTTGCTTCAAACATTTCGACATAGATGTTTACACCTGAATATTCTTTTGCCTTTTGAAATTCGAATCGATTTTTGGAAATATCTCAGCTGCTTTACAATTCTTTCGGCTTTTTTAGCAGAAACCTTTTACAAAAGGCATTTATACTAGTATAACACCATTTATTTTTTTATCCGTCTCTTGCAAGGAAAGGTTTTCATACACCCTTGGTTGCAAAATAATATTTCCAAATATACATTTGTCATTTCTTTTTTTTCCTTCCAA
The DNA here is from genome assembly GCA_026543865.1 of Argiope aurantia. Lineage (NCBI taxonomy): Eukaryota > Metazoa > Arthropoda > Arachnida > Araneae > Araneidae > Argiope > Argiope aurantia. The sequence continues at coordinate 10,312 of JAPMOR010041435.1, read as the reverse complement.
TATCTTGGAATGTTGTCAATTCAAGATATATCAAGTGATGTCATGTGTCTTGACATTATGACTTATTATTATTATTGTGAGTAATAACTAATTATTATGAGAAAATAAAGAATGTAGAATTCGTCAATACACGCTTCATAAATATATTCAAATAAATGTTTAGATAAGGCATCATTTTACATGAAGAATTTTGATATCAAATTTAGATAAGCATTATATTTTCTCTTTCAATAAAATCAAGAGAAAGAAATTGAATTATTTTATTTACCACAGTTTCACATCTATCTTCAAGAACTTTACTCAAAAGATCCTAAATATAGTATTTTGAGGAGATAGAGCTCCATAAAAAAAAAAACACTTTATTATCTTAGGAATTAAGTTTTGCACTGTTTTTTTAATACAATAATCTTTAAAATAACAGTAAAACAGAATAAACAACACATTAAGCAATCAAATTATATAACAAGAAATTGGTTTGCCATTTTATTTATATGTTTTAAATAAAAAATAAAAAGCTATTTGTAGAGTGTTTTTTATAAAAAAAAATGACCTATTTTTTTAAAAAAATATTCTGAAAATTTGAAGGTGCAGTGCTAGTTTAATTTTATATTTTTAAGGTTGCCCCAAAATTAACGCAAGAATTGAATTTGACACCATCTGTGCAGAAATGCGTTGGTATCCCTATTTAAAACATTTGACAGCGGAAAGTTCAGAATTAGTAAAAATGGACCGTTACATGACAGAACAACGTGTTAACACAAGATCTTAACTTTTAAAAAATGTTTTTTTCTTTAAATTATTACATTTTTATTGAATCGTAAAGTACACAGGGTAGGGTTATATATGGAATAACACAAAGGCAAATGGCCTCGTCGGCTTTGCTGGTACATACGCACTCTTTTGTGGAAATTTTCCATGATTATTTTGTAAAAAATGTGGCTGATGCCGCTTTGAATTTCTTCTTTCAATGAACGCGTGCTTGTAGGCTTACACCTTCGACTTCAAATAACCCCCTATGAAAAAGAAATTCAATGGTATTAAATCACACGATCTAAGGGTCAATTCTCAAATTTTCGAACTATGGCCGCCAGACTTTCATTATTTTTGAAATATTGTTCAAAAATGAAAACACGTTGTTCTATCGTGTAACTTTCCATTTTTATTAACCTTAAACTATCAGTTGTCAAATGGCTTTTTTTAATAGAATGGCAAATTTAAACCTTGCATTAAATTTGGGACATCCTTTATATATATTTTTTTATTTCCGCTTCCTTATACCTGCTATTTCTTACTTAATTACATATTGTCATCAATTTATTTACGGATATTATGATATTAATCTGAATAAATATTTCTGGCATATTGATGTTATTTTTTAAGGTACATGGCTACGTCATTTTCTTCGGTTTATTAAAAAAATATTTCATACCAATAATGTATTAATTATTAACTCATTTTGAAATCCTTCTTGCACACCAAATCTTTTTTAAAGAAATATGTATAACTACATTATAACTACATTTCATTAACTAGTACTATATTTAATAACTGCGATTCATTATTTTATTAAATAAAGAAGAGGATATTTGAAATTTGCTTGAAAGCGCGTTTACTAAATTTTATACATTCATATGACTTCTTTGTTTGATACTGTTTATGCCACCCATTTTTCTGCTTAAAATGTAGATTCTACTGACCTTTATAAGCAAAAAAACATTTCCATATCTGTCCCTATGAATTTTGAAACTGTTCAAATATAAAATAACATTGACTTTAAGGCTACATCTCTTTTTACTTTGGGTATTTTTGAGCTGCATTTTCCTGTTATTCCTGGATATTCAGTTTCCTACTGGAATTGAAATCGATTTTGTGAGTCTTTCTGTTTCACCGCAATTTTGATGGAGATTCTGTCTGACAACTTTTACAGAAGATATTTGTACAATAATACCTCTTGCCCTTCGATATATCTCATGCACGAAAAGACAGAAAAAAGGTATTTGTAAAGACAGGTTTGACATTTTCTACTCTTTCCTTCAAATATCATTTGAAAGGATAACCGTGTGTTATTACTTGAAAATAAAAACTCAGTTATGGGCTAAAAATGCCAACAGGTCGGTATTTTTACAGTTTGATATAAAGAAAAAGGTTTATTTCAAATTTTATTCTTAAAGGAATGCTATTGAAATGACATTCTTTTATGCACTTGGTCTTTAAAAAATAAATTCTCGGAAAATCATTATTTTAAATAGAACTAAGATGTTAAGAAAAGTACTTTTATTTTATTTTCATTAACAATTGAAATGAGTTCAAAAATTCTTGCATAGAAAAATTTTATTTAGATTTACAGTTGTGAATATTAGAATTTGAAGATAAACAAATGTTTGATACACCTATATGCTGTTTAAAAAATGCATTAATGCATTGGAATTGGATTCGAAAAAAATAACTCCATTAACTTTGAGGTTGCAATCAAACATATAAATGTATCAAACACAAGAGATAAATATGCACGTTAATTGATCTATTCCTCCAAATTACAAAATTTTACCGCTAGCATTTCGAATGATTTCCACAAAGGAATTCATGATTGATTGATTTCGAACCTGATAACAAAAGTCATACCACGCCTTCCGCTTTAGCACACATTTAGTTGCAAGTTTTGACCATATTTTGCAATAAATATAATTGCCTGTTTATTATTCAAAATATTCTGTCTCTAAAACAATTTATCAAAAATTGTCAATATTCGGTACAAAAATCAAGAAATTATGTTTAAAATAAGAAAATACTGGGAATGATTTTAAAAAGAAGAAAAATTTTGAAAACTGAAATGAGTAAGACAGGAAACAGTTTCTTATTTTATATAGTTGCAGCAATTTAATTTGATATTTTTTTCAGTTATTTTATGTCTTACTAATGCAAGTCTACAGAAGAATATAAAAATTATTTAAACATGACTGTGCTTTCACTGATGATATTTTTTGCAAATTATTTTTTTCACTAACAACTTATTTGCAGAAATGACAAAGTCATCATTTTGTATTTTGTTTCGATATTCCTTGGGTTAGTTCGTTTCCAAAGAAGAAATTATTCTTCTGAATACGTTTTTTACTTTTGAACACATCTATTTTAAGATGCTGCTTGACATGCGCTATGAGAAGAGAGTACATGAGAAATCATGATTCAGCTATTCTCTGTATTTGTCTATTGATTGCTTTATTAACAAAGTAAGGTAAAATATGACTTTCATTTCTATCGAAATTAACCGTGTTAACATTTTAGCAAAAATATCTCAAATCACTCAGGTGTTCTTAATGCACAATATTGATTTGGAATATGAGATGCATTAGCACCTGGTTGCTTCTGCTCCATGTTTATGTTTAAGAATCCGGTAAAGCTTTTCTAACGTTTTTATATTGAAAAAAATTGAAATTATCTTTAAGATAATCATCAAAGTGTAATAGCTAGTTTTGCTATAACTATAAAATTTCACTCCCAAAAATAGTTTCAATCGTCTAATTGAGGGAATTAAAGTTACAAATAGCAAAATAACTTTTATATAAAACTTCTCTTTTCGATTTTTTTACAGATTAAGAGATAACTTGACCATTATTATCGAATGAAGCCATACGGTAATATTACCATTTCGTGACTTAAAAATCCTATTACACATTAATTAAACCAATGAGAGTAGTCTTATAAAAACTTTTTTGCATACTCTCCAGTAGAGATCTTTTACCTCTCCCCCTTCAGAAACTTTATGGACCTTGGATAAAGCCCCCAAAACCTTGCATGACATTGGCGAACGTAGCTTTAGATTCGAAATATAGACTTTCGACTTCACTCTCACATTTTTACTGTACATATAGCATTTTCTTTTACATTTTTTTTGGCAATAATGCCCTAGCATGCAATTACTGCAAGTACCCTGATGTGTTTTTTTACAATTAAAATTTAACAAAGAACACACATTTTTTGGATTCATGTTATAAAAAAATTCTTTGAAGCATTCCTTTTTCTTGAGGCATTGCCTTTACATGAGTGCGAAAACACGGATCGAAAGATGGTCAGAGTTTGAAAAAATCTTTCATAATTTGATAAAAAAAAATATGCATTTTAGTTGCTTAACTTATATTTCAAATTTTATTTTTCTAAGTGTTTACAATTTGCAGTTATCGTTTCATTTGTACTCAGACGGATCGATAGATCCTCTGAATAGATTTCTTTTTAAATTTTATAGAAATGATGTTCTAACGGAAGGACAGACATATATATAGTTCCAAAAATATGTTCTTTTTGGACTCAGAGGTCTGAAACATGGAAATTCGTCCAAATCTCCAGTTCGAATACTTTGATATTTACAATACTTTTATACTTTAAAATGAGAAAGTAAAAAAAGAATGCGGATGCAATGTCGAAATATTCCCTGTACTAATTAAATTGCTTTAATAAGTTATAAAGTCAAATACAGGATTTACAATATTAGTTTCAGTATTCTACATTGACGAGATGTCCAGTTTTTGTGCTCCCTGCACCACTCTAAACGGTGCCGCCGGTGAGAAACCGTCAAAGGGATGCAGCGTTCAGGACGGCGGGCGAATAGGCCACCTTTGTGAAGGCGTCTGGACACAGTAAAACGCGACACTTGTCGCCCCGTTGCTGCATATAGTTGCTGAGCAATGGCGCTTGCTGATTGGTTTCGGGTTCTTTTCGCCTGCAGGACGATATGTCGGTCATCCACTGCAGTTGTTTTCCTGGGGCGGCCACCACCAACCTTTCTCACAGCTATACCTGTGGTTTGGAAGGCTTTCCAAGCGCGCGAAACGACACTTTTGTTGATTCCGAACTCTTCAGCTACACTGGTCACACTACGCACCTCCTCCAGCTTTCCGATCCTTCTTCCACGTGTGAAATCGTCCAGGTGATTTCTGCAAGCCATATTTCGCGAATTAACTCACGTGCACTTGCAGCGAATGTCTTTAATTGCGTCACCGTCCTTCCTTTTATTGTAGTGTTGAGCTGCGCGCGCCTTCCGCACGTGTTTTGCATACGCTCACGTCGCCTGTGACGTTTTGTTCCTGATATTTGCATACGCATGACCTTTCTCTTGAATTACGTGTTCATTGTACTGATCGCAAGAACTTTTCTGCAATTTCATGGCTATCTGCTTAAAATTTGCATTGTTGCACACCAGTGTGTATATATATATATATATATATATATATTCAAGCTAATTTAAGCTGGAAAGACATAATTTAGGACAAATTCATAAATTTTAAGAAATAATCTAGTACAAATTTTAAAATGAAGTTGCTAATTTCTTTAAATAAGAACTGCTTAAATATGTATAGGCCACCTTTCTATGCCTGAATACATTCATAGTTCAAATGTACAATTACTTCCATTTCTATCTAAAATATTTAGATATATTTTCACTGACGGAACATATTAATTATTAAATATTAATTGCAATCAATACAGATTACATATGTAATGTAGCTAAATAAGCATGACTTATAAATTTTGTTTAACCGCTTAACTGTTTTGCCCCAGTGCCATTAGTGCTTCAATTTATCAATTTTTGATAGTTATAAGCATAAAAACATTCATAAAGATTATAATTTAATATTAAAATTACTTCGAATACTTAGATAAGTCAAATATTCAATGAATTTCCATTTGAATCAAAATAAGAAAATATTCCCAAAATAGAAGGTGTCATTAGACAGAAAGAAAATAAAATATTTAAGTGGTTAAAGCAATATTCAAAACAAATAGATCGTAATTTTGGAGAAAACATTTACCTGTAGTGTCATTCGATGAATACGTAAGCAAAATATGAAATATTTTATCAATTTCCTTTATTTTAATTACCTCGAATATGAAATTAATTCTTTCAAGAAAAATTATATATATTGAGTAGTAAAATGATTAATATAATTTTGCAATCATACACTGTATAGTCACTAATAATCGCATTGCTAAAAATATATAATTTCTTAATTTGTAAAATATTAAACAAAAAACAACAAAAATGGCAATTTAAATAATAACAAATGTCTCTACAATTTTGGAAATTTTGCTTAATTATGAAATTTTTATGTTAATATAAACTCTCTTAAGACTTCTGAAAATCGTAAAATAAATTCGTGTTGTTTATATTATTGCTTAAAAAAATGTCATGCAGTTAAGCAGTATGCAAAAAAAAAAAATTACTTTTTAGATATTTAGAAAATGTCTCTTTGATAAGCTGATAAGCTTACTTCCCTAACTTAAATTTTATTTTCGTCTTATTTTGACTTATGGTGCGAATACAATATAATAAAGAAACCGTAGAAATAATCAATTCTAGATTTGGTTAAAATGTAAAAAATATCTGAAATAATTTGCTTATAAGGAACATTTCTTACTGCAAAAATTTTTCCTAACTCTTAAAATGAAAACTGTTACCTTAGAACGATATATGCTTAATAGGACTCTTATGTGAACAACGTTCAGAATTTTGCTCAACATCCAAAATTTTACTCTGTCGGGAGGAGGGGGGTGAGGGTGGATAATGTATTTATTAGTAAGAATGCAAGAAAATGTCAGGAAAGTCACATAAGCCATACAAGGTATTATTTTCACAACATCTAATCTAAGATAAAATAATCCCGTTTCCAATAATTCTTCAATTTTTAATTTTTTTAAAAAAGCAGATCTCTATATTTTTTCTGAAAGTTCTAAAATTACTAACGAACCGAAATGAAAAGAAAATTGATTCAACAATTTTTCGGTACAATTTATGTAAATGAACTATTATTATTTACATTACATTAATATAAGATTATTTATGAAAGTAAAATCAAACAAACTAGCGAGAGTGGACCCAAGAAACTTTCTTTCATATTTCCTAATAAAGGTGTTATCTTTTTAGTTCCACATAAAAATTGGGAGTCTATAGCAAGGCCATAAACATCATGAGTGCCGAGAGTTTTATTTGCAGTTTCGTATATGAGAGTTGTGTGCATTGGAGCATAGTAAAGAAAACCAGTGCTTGTATGCCATTTGGAGAACAAGAGTCATGAAAGAACCTATTCGTGAGTGATATTTAATGGTTCTTTTGGCGATTAATTCTTAGGATTCGGTTAAATAAGATCACCTAAGAAAAGAATGTATGTTTTCCTACCGATTAAATTCAAAATTTAACACAAGAATAGCAATTGTAATCACAAGATCATATACCGAAATTCAATTTTTCATGCCGACACAGATTTAAGCTATCATGTTTACATGCATGAAACTATACAGAGTGATAAATGGCGAGCCTCTAGACATTTGATTTCAGGTTTGATATAGATCTAATTTCAGATGCTATGTCTATTTTCTAAATTTCATCTATATAGTTCTTTTTGTTTTGTTGTTATTGCAAGGGAAACAGATTTCTATGAATGGATTTAATTCAAAATTGTATAGATAATCACAAATTCATAACTTCCAGGAATGCAATTTTCTGATTCAGGGAATTCTGAAACGTAGAAATTCGTCAAAATCTCGAGTTCTCTCATCTGTTTCTCATTCTTTGTACAGGAGAAAATAAAAATATAAAGAAACTAAAGGTCAGATGCAAGTATTTTAGTTACAGTTCTTAAAATTCTTCAAGAGTATTAACAATATAAAATAAAGAAATAAAACACATTTTCTATTCTACAATAAATTACTTTTGACCAACAAAAACAACTATGTAAGATATATTTTGCTCGACCCAAACATTTATTTTTATTTACCTATGAAGTTTGAAATAATACTACATACAAATACACGCATATAATCACCAAAAACACTACACAATATTTAATAAAAATCTTTTACATCAAATTTTGAATCCGAACTTCAGAATGCATTGAGGATTCTATTATATTAGATAGTTGTAAATGTAAAAAAAAAAAAAAAAATCATTTGGATACTGAAAATAGACACAGCAATTTTCTTTTATTTATTAAATACTTCAGAAACTAGTTCTTCTTGCATAGTAATTTAATATTTTATTTCGAATTTATGGGTTTTGTTGTTTTATTTTATTATTTATTTTCATAATATTATTTTAAATAAAAATGATTTCATTTATTTTGCAGAACATTTCTAAAACTCAGAAAGGTACCGAGCACACGTACACACAAACATTTTCTTTCATTTATTAAGTACTTCAGAAATAAATTTTTCTTCCATATCAATTTATTATTTTGTTTAAAATTTATGGGTTTTTATTGTTTAATTTTATTTTTATAATAATATTATTTCGAAATAAATTTTATTATTATCTTATTTATTTTGCACAATATTTCTAAAACACAAGATTTAAAGATTCTGTTTCCAAGGCTCACAATTCCATCAGTTATTTTTAGAGTTTAACTTCTAAAAAGTTTAGTTATTTCCAATATATTTGGCTAACACAAAATCATTATAAAACTAAGAAGTCAAAGAAAATAAAACAGAAAATGGAACAAATTGCCTTAAAAACAAACAATTTCTCATAATGATTATCTTTCTTCCTATTTTTATAAATTTAGTTATTTATAGAATTTGACTTCTAAATAGATAAATAACCATAAAATATATTTGATTTTGAATAGCACAAAATCATTACGGAAATAAGCAGTCAAAGAAAATAAAAATTTGAAGTAGAATAAATTATTTTTAAAATAAAAGAATCCCCATATTGATTTCTTTACCTCGTATATTTCATTTGATTGTAAAAAGAAAAAAAAAATATTTATGGTATAAAAACTTAAATTCAAAGAAAGTAATGATTATTTTTCTGAAAAACAATATTCTATGTCACAGAGTAGGATTATTTTTCTGTTTTTAAAGTAACTGTGACGTTATTTAAATATTTAAAAATCTACTCTCTCTGGAACAAAAATGCTTAAAATTGGAAAAGAAAAATCATTTTTAAATACTAGAACAAGTCTATTCTTACTAAAGAAACTCTTCGAGAAATATGAAGAAACATAATTCCAGTGAAAGTTTCTCTGTTTGAAAATATCTGCGTTTTTAACTTTGACCGTGAATTCTTTTAACAGCATTTGTAAAACGAAAATATTTATTTTAGGTGGAAGATGCACAAAAGTGAAGAGGAGAGAAAAAAAAAACAAAGCCAGTGTTTACTTTGAAGATCAAACTTAAAAAATGTTCAAAAATGAATTCTGAACACTTGAAATAAATTGAAATTTTGGCAACAAACATATCTTATTGAAAGCAGAGAACAAGCGTTTGTTTTAAATATTTTCATAAGACATTTAAAACATGTTTAAATGTTTTGACACATCATCGTAAAATACATTTTACTTTTCCCCCCATGAAGTTTTAAATAGTCAACTATCCCATTCCCAAGCCGACATAGTTAATTCTTTATATTTAGTTTTTTTATATTTTTATAAAGCAATTTATGATGCCAAAAAGCAATTTATAAGGCAATTTATGATGAATTTATTGTTTTATTGTATTTATTTTATTCGACTGTTCTGTTTTTATTGTGTTTGTTTTATTGCTATCTTTTCAATTAAGTTTTCAATAATTAACTATAATATTCCCAAGCCAAAACTGATTTAATTCTCTGCATTTAATTTTCATGTTTTTATAATTGAATTTATGATAGCAACTAAATGTTAATCAGTAAGGACACGGTTTTCTTTTCTGTAATTTAACCTGAGTGTCGATTTATTCCAAGCTCTGGTGGACTATAAAAAAGGCAAAAGTAGTGAAAGAAATTATTTTTTTTAAAGTTATGTATAAGCGTGGTTATTTTTAGACATAATTTTCATAAAATTCCAAGTATTTGTTATATTTTTGAACCAGATTATTTTTCGAAGAATGTTGATGATATTGAAGGTACATAGGATTTTACATTTCTTTGAAATCCCTCATTTGCTTGGAAATGCTTTGAATTTTCTTCTAAGGAAAGAAATGGAAAAGGAATTCCTAAATCGCAGTTCATTGTCTGGGATTTCAGCATCTTTCATTATCATTTCTTTCGAACCATTTTATCAACTGGGTGAACAAGATCTTTTATTTAACAAAGTACGCATCCTTGTCCCCATCACTGAGAAAGCGGTTTAGAGCCGAAAGATTTTTCATCCCTTCCCTCGTTTAAAGAAGACCATGCTAGACGGTCAAAGTTTCTAATGAGGAGATTCAAAGCAATGTTATGGCTCATCTCATGTTCTCATGTAACTTAAAGCAAAGAAGAAATTGGAAACGCATTCATCGTAAACTAATTATATTTGTGCATAACTTGCTTTAATAAATTAATTTTATTCTCTACTCTTGTTTT